>CM059427.1:115886009-116438283 GCA_030390025.1 Squalus acanthias | reverse complement strand
TCCTCCTCCTCCTCCTCCTCCTGTTCCTCTTCCTCCTCACCCTCCTTCTCCTCCTCCTCCTCCTCCCCCTCCTCCTCATCCTCTTCCTCCTCCTCCTCACCCTCCTCCTCCTCCTGCTCCTGCTCCTCTTCCTCTTCACCCTCCTCCTCCTCCTCCTCACCCTCCTTCTCCACCTCCTCCTCCTCTCCCCCTCCTCCTCCTCCTCCTCCTCCTCCACCTCCCGCTCCTCATCCTCTCCCCCTCGTCCTCCTCACCCTCCTCCTCCTCCTCTTCCTCCTCCTCCTCACCCTCACCCTCCTCCTCATCCTCCTCACCCTCCTCCTCATCCTCACCCTCCTCCCCATCCTCCTCACCCTCCTCCTCCTCACCCTCCTCTTCCTCCTCCTCCTCCTCTCCTCACCCTCCTCCTCCTCCTCACCCTCCTCACCCTCCTCCTCCTCCTACTCACCCTCCTGCTCCTCTTCCTCCTCCTCCTCCTCACCCTCCTCCACCTCCTCCTCATCCTCCTCCTCCTCATCCTCCCCCTCCTCCCCCCTCCTCATCACCCTCCTCCTCCTCATCCTCCTCACCCTCCTCCTCCTCCTCCTCCTCCTCACCCTCCTCCTCCTCCTCCTCCTCACCCTCCTCCTCTTCCTCCTCCTCCTCCTCCTCCTCACCCTCCTACTCCTCCTCCTCCTCACCCTCCTCTTCCTCCTTCTCCTCCTCCTTCTCACCCTCCTCCACCTCATCCTCCTCCTCACCCTCCTCCACCTCCTCCTCCTCCTCACCCTCCTCCTCCTCCTCCTCACCCTCCTCCTCCTCCTCCTCACCCTCCACCTCCTCCTCCTCCTTCTCCTCATCCTCACCCTCCTCCTCCTCCTCCTCACCCTCCTCCTCCCTTCACCCTCCTCCTCCTCCTCCTCCTCCTGCTCACCCTCCTCCTTCACCTCCTCCTCCTCACCCTCCTCACCCTCCTCCTCCTCCCCCTCTTCCTCTCCCCCTACTCCTCCTCCTCCACCTCCTGCACCTCATCCTCTCCTCCTCCTCCTCACCCTCCTCACCCTCCTCCTCCTCCTCCTCCTCCTCCTCTTCCTCCTCACCCTCCTCCTCCTCCTCCTCCTCCTCATCCTCACCCTCCTCCTCCTCCTCCTCCTCACCCTCCTCCTCCTCCTCCACCTCCTCCTCTTCCTCTCCTCCTCCTCCTCCACCTCCTCCACCTCATCCTCTCATCCTCCTCCTCCTCATCACCCTCCTCCTCCTCCTCTTCCTCCTCCTCACCCTCCTCCTCCTCCTCACCCTCCTCCTCCTCCTCCTCACCCTCCTCCTCCTCCTCACTCTCCTCCTCCTCCTCCTCCTCCTCCCTCCCTCCCCCTCCCCCTGATCCTCCTCCTCCTCCCCCTCCCCTTGCTCCTCCTCCTCCTCACGCTCCTCCTCCTATCCTCCTCCTCCTCTTCCTCCTCCTGCTCACCCTCCTCCTTCACCTCCTCCTCCTCACCCTCCTCCTCCCCTCCTCCTCCTCCTCACTCTCCTCCCCCTCACCCTCCTCCTCCTCCTCTTCCTCCCCCTCCTCCTCCTCATCCTCCTCCTCCTCCGCCTCACCCTCCTCCTCACCCTCCTCCTCACCCTCCTCCTCCTCCTCCCCCTCCTCCTCCTCATCCTCTTCCTCCTCCTCCTCACCCTCCTCCTCCTCCTACTGCTCCTCCTCCTCCTCACCCTCCTCACCCTCCTCCTCCTCCTGCTCACCCTCCTCCTCCTCACTCTCCTCCTCCTCACCCTCCTCCTCCTCACCCTCCTCCTCCTCCTTCTCCTCACCCTCCTCCTCCTCCTCACCCTCCTCCTCCTCCTTTGAAGATGCTCTGCGCTCTGTGCCTTGCTCCTCCTGCAGCTCCAATTCTCGCTGCTGTGCTGTGTTGTGCCGAGCGCAGGGTGCCCCAATCATTCTGCAGACCTTGGCTGCTACGTATTGAAGGGCTCCTCCAGATCTGTCCAGGCATCTGAAGCGCATCTTCAGTATTCCGATTGCTTGCTCTATTATTCATCTCGTTGTCATCTGGCTTTTATTGTAGCACTCTTTGGCATCATTACTTGGCCTCCTCAAGGGTGTCATCAGCCACGTCTTCAGTGGATTCCCCTTGTCTCCAAGCAGCCAGCCGGTAAATCTGGTCGGAGGTGCGAAGAGCTGAGGGAGGATGGACTGGCGCAGGATGAATGAATCATGACAGCTCCCTGGGAATCTGGCACACACATCATGATGATCTTTTTGTGGTTGCAGACGAGCTGCATGTTGATGGAGTGGAAGCCCTTCCGGTTCACGAACACTCCTGGGTGATTTGGGGGTGCCTTGATGGACACATGTGTGCAGTCAATGACAGCCCTGCACCTGTGGGAAGCCAGCCAGAGCCACAAAGCCGAGCACCCACTCAGTCTGACTGGCTTCATCAGTGGTAAAGTGTACATAAGTGCCTGCCTTGTCAAACATGGCATCGGTCAACTGGGTGATGTATTTGTGGGCGGCCGACTGGGAGACCCTGAAAATATCTCCTGCACATCTCTGGAAGGAGCCTGAGGTGAAGAAGTTGAGGGTGGTGGTGACTTTTACAGTAAGGCGTGTCCACCAGGCCCACTTGGCAGCAGGTCTTCTTCCAGCAGGCTACAAATGTCTGCCACGACCTGACGCGATAGCCTGAGCCTTCTGAGGCACTGGTGTTCAGTCATGTCCAGGAAGCTGATCCTCTGCCTATATATCCTGTGTTGGGGGTATCGCCACCTGCGAGGTTCACCCCTGTGCTCATCCCCTCTCTCCTGTGGAGCAGCAGGTCGGTGAGGAGAAGGCTGCTGCTGCTCCTGCTGGTGTTGCTGGTGTTGTTGCTGCTCCTGCTGGTGTTGCAGGTGTTGTTGCTGCTCCTGCTGGTGTTGCTGGTGTTGTTGCTGCTCCTGCTGGTGTTGCAGGTGTTGTTGCTGCTCCTGCTGGTGTTGCTGGTGTTGTTGCTGCTCCTGCTGGTGTTGCAGGTGTTGTTGCTGCTCCTGCTGGTGTTGCAGGTGTTGTTGCTGCTCCTGCTGGTGTTGCTGGTGTTGTTGCTGCTCCTGCTGGTGTTGCAGGTGTTGTTGCTGCTCCTGCTGGTGTTGCAGGTGTTGTTGCTGCTCCTGCTGGTGTTGCTGGTGTTGTTGCTGCTCCTGCTGGTGTTGCTGGTGTTGTTGCTGCTGGGGTTCATCTTAGTCCGAATCTGAGGTGGAAGGTGAACTGATAGATGCCAGGTAAAGTGGAGATCAGAGGCACAATCCTCCAATGTAGTGAGAGTTACTTCCAAATTGTAGAAATCACCCGCAAAACACTTGAAAACAAACTCTCAGCACCAATGGTGTCATCAAGAGCCTTTCCTTTAGGCAAGGAAGCAGATGTGAGTGTTCATGATATTTTTTGACTGTCATTTGTTCAACTTCCGCAATGGCCGCTCTGCACTCACCTTGCTTTCACTGGTGAGTTTCAGCAAGCTCGGGAATCCCATGGACAGCCAGTAAAAGCTGCAACATCAGGTTAAAAAGGCTTTTCATAGCCTCTCAACGATCTCTAAACCCCTTTAATTAGGTACTCCGCCTCTCCCGAGGGGGTCTCCATCCTCTCCACCCACAGCAAGTCAGGAAAAACAAATCCATTCCACCCTCTCCACCTGGAGCAAGTCAGTGAACACTAACCCATTGCACCCTTGAATATATTCACTGACTCAGTCTCCACCGCTCTCTGGGGTAGAGAATTCCAAAGATTTAAAACACTCTGGGAGAAGAAATTGCTCCTCATCTCCGTTTTAAATGGGCGACCCCTTATTCTGCACATATGCCCCCTAGTTATAGATTCAGCACAAGGGGAAACATCCTCCCTGCATCTACCCTGTCAAGCCCGATCAGAATCTTATATGTTTCAATAAGATCACCTCGAATTCTTCTAAATGAGTATAGGCCCAACCTTTTCAAACTTTCTTTGTAAGACAACCCCTTCATCTCAGGAATCCAACTAGTGAACCTTCTCTGAACTGCCTCCAATGCAATTATATCCCAACATGAACGCATTCCACCCTCTCCACCTGGAGCAAGTCAGTGAACACTAATCCATTCCACCCTATCCACCCACAGCAAGTCAGTGAACACTAACCCATTCCACCCTCTCCACCCACAGCAAGTCAGTGAACACTAATCCATTCCACCCTATCCACCCACAGCAAGTCAGTGAACACTAACCCATTCCACCCTCTCCACCTGGAGCAAGTCAGTGAACACTAACCCATTCCACCCTATCCACCCACAGCAAGTCAGTGAACACTAACCCATTCCACCCTCTCCACCCACAGCAAGTCAGTGAACACTAATCCATTCCACCCTCTCCACCCACAGCAAGTCAGTGAACACTAACCCATTCCACCCTCTCCACCCACAGCAAGTCAGTGAACACTAACCCATTCCACCCTCTCCACCCACAGCAAGTCAGTGAACACTAACCCATTCCACCCTCTCCACCCACAGCAAGTCAGTGAACACTAAGCCATTCCACCCTCTCCATCCACAGCAAGTCAGTGAACACTAACCCATTCCACCCTCTCCACCATCGAGCAAGTCAGTGAACACTAACCCATTCCACCCTCTCCACCCACAGCAAGTCAGTGAACACTAACCCATTCCACCCTCTCCACCCACAGCAAGTCAATGAACACTAACCCATTCCACCCTCTCCACCTGGAGCACGTCAGTGAACATTAACCCATTCCACCCTCTCCACCCACAGCAAGTCAGTGAACACTAACCCATTCCACCCTCTCCACCCACAGCAAGTCAGTGAACACTAACCCATTCCACCCTCTCCACCCACAGCAAGTCAGTGAACACTAACCCATTCCACTCTCTCCACCCACAGCAATTCAGTGAACACTAACCCATTCCACCCTCTCCACCCACAGCATGTCAGTGAACACTAACCCATTCCACCCTCTCCACCTGGAGCAAGTCAGTGAACACTAACCCATTCCATCCTCTCCACCCACAGCAAGTCAATGAACACTAACCCATTCCACTCTCTCCACCCACAGCAAGTCAATGAACACTAACCCATTCCACTCTCTCCACCCACAGCAAGTCAATGAACACTAACCCATTCCACTCTCTCCACCCACAGCAAGTCAGTGAACACTAACCCATTCCACCCTCTCCACCCACAGCAAGTCAGTGAACACTAACCCATTCCACCCTCTCCACCCACAGCAAGTCAGTGAATCCTAACCCATTCCAGTGTCTCCTCCTTCCTTCAGCATCCTCAGTGTCCCAAGCAGCACTGCCTCTGGGCGCTGCGGTGATCTCCATCTCGTCCTGTTACCTTCCGTCCTCCATCCCTACAAGCCTTCGAGATGTCTGTGCTCTTCCAATTCTGGCCTCTTGTGCAGCCCCGATTTTAATCACTCAACCTTTGTCGGCTGTACCTGGGCCCTAAGCTCTGGAATTCCCTCCCTAAACCTCTCCGCCTCTCTACATCTCTCTGCTCTTTTAACGTGCTCCTTAAAACCTGCTTCTTTGACCAAGCTTTTGGTCATCTGTCCAGATATCTCCTTTTGTGGCTCAGTGTCAACAATTTTTTTGGAATTGATATCACTCTTGTTAAGTGCCTTGGGACGTCTTACCACATTAAAAACAGAGACATAATTTTCCATCTGCAGCAGCTTCTGTCCAGATTATAGTGGTCAGTGTCAATACTGGCACCTTCAGCCTCTTCAGCATCTTCCAAGCCGCACAGGCGTCCTGCCATTGTCGAAGATGCTGAGGGCGGACATGCGCGTAACGGGCGATTAGGAAACGGGATCCATTGTCACAAGGCAAAATATTAAAGGACGGTGAGAGACAGCAGGGAAAGCGCTGAGAGGCAGCAGCGACCAGGAAAGCTGCAATCTGTAAGATAAGACTGAATGAATGATGCGTGCATCCCTGATGACATCAGCTGAAAGCTGCAACCTGTAAGATAAGACGCAGTAAACAGCCTCTTTCCTGTGTGTTTGTGGCACAGGAGGAGCCCATTAGGCCCATGGCTGCTGTGTTCAGGCTGAGCACCATTCAGCAATGGCCTGTTCCTGTGCCTTCCTGCTCCATGGGCTCACCCCACCCGATCTCTGTAACCTCCTCCAGCCCTACAACCCTCCATGCCTGGGCCCTAAGCTCTGGAATTCTCTCCCTAAACCTCTCCGCCTCTCTTTCCTCCTTTAAGACGCTCCTTAAAACCTACCTCTTTGACCAAGCTTTTGGTCGCCTGTCCGCATGTCTCCTTCTTTGGCTTGGTGTCAGATTTTGCCTGATTATGCTCCTGTGAAGTGCCTTGGGATGTTTTCCTGTGGTAATGTTGTCCTCCTCCTCCTCTCCCCTTTCCCCGAGTGGTGGTGAAGCAGTTTGTCACACGGACTCGCACAGGAGCTCTGCTGTTGCTGGTTTGTGACAAATTGATGAGGAATTGGAGATTTACAGGTGGTTCAGGGGATACGATTCCCAGCTGATCAGACAGACCAGCGTGGTCTCAGGTTGGCCCCCAGGTCTGCCTTGAATCAGTTGCTCTCACCCCGACAGCGGCGAGCTGTACAGTTTGCCTCAGTGCCTCCTCGTTGAAATAAATGGGTTACTGTCTCAACCTTTCAGCTCTTGTCGAACCTTCCCCCGATTATTGCCTCACGTGTCTCCAATCACTCGGAGCGGTGGGTCCCAAAACCCCCCACCCCCACCCTGACCTTCAGCGATGTCCACCCTCACCCGGAGATCCTGTTAAACTTTCGGTCATGCAGTTACACCGAGTCTACAGCACAGAAACAGGCCATTCGGCCCAACAGGTCTCTGCCGATTTTTATGCTCCACACGAACCTCCTCCCACTCTTCTGCATCGAACTCCACCAATATATCCTTTTATTTCTTTCTCCCTCAGGTGCTTATCAAGTTTCCCCTTCAATGCTTCTATGATATTTGCTTCAACTACTCTGTGTGGTAGTGAGTTCCACATTCTCACCACTCTCTGGGTGAAGAAACTTCTCCTGAATTCCTTATTGGATTTATTAGTGATTATCTTATATTTATGGCCTCTAGTTTTGGACTCCACTACAAGTGGAAACATTTTCTCGACATCAGCCCTATCGAACCCCTTCATAATTTTAAAGAGCTCTATCAGGTCACCTCTCGGTTTCTCTTTTCTTTCCTGAATACCGAATAAAAAAGGAAAACACGAGAGAATCAAACTGACAAAGAGCCTCGTGTTTCGAGGAACGAAGGATTGATTTGTTGTGTTCTGCACTCCATTCCAAACACTGGGCACAGATATCTCCGGTCCGGGTTTTGTGTCTGCTTGGTAAAATAAAGGGTGAAATCTGTGTTCGGGCATTGTGACAGCGAGATTAATTTTAAAACCCGAATACTGTGCACAAACCACAAAACAGCAAATTACTTCAGCCCCCCAACTAGATCCATTTGACATCTTCTCCAGAATGGCCCGACTGTGGAGCCGTGTCAATGGACTGTTTCTGCTCTGTTCATGGCCGGGTCTCAGGCTGTTTGTTTTAACCAGTCCCCCGGGGGGGAAAACTCTATCGGGACTGAGGCAAAATAACTAGACAGGCTGAGATCGACAACAACAACAACTTGCATTTATATAGCGCCTTTAACACAGCAAAACATCCCAGGATTCACAGGAGCGTTATCAGACAAAATATGACACCGAGCGACATAAAGAGACATTAGGACAGGCGACCAAAAGCTTGGTCAAAGAGGTCGGTTTTAAGGAGTGTTTTAAAAGGAGGAGAGAGTGGTGGAGAAGCGGAGAGGTTTAGGGTATTCTGGAGCTCAGGGCCGAGGCTGCTGAAGGCACGGCCGCCAATGGTGGGGCGATGTTAATCGGGGATGTACAAGAGGCCAGAGTTGGAGGAACGCAGAGATTTCGAAGGGTTTTAGGTCTGGAGGAGGTTACAGAGATAGGGAGGGGCGAGGAAATGGAGGGACTTGAACACAAGGATGAGAATTTTAAAGTTGAGGTGTTGCCGGACTGGGGGCCAATCAGTGTCCCTGTAATTTTTTGGGGGGCTGCGTGGCCCCTTTAACGGGCTGCACGCTCCATTCAAAATACCGCACATCTGCGGGTTTTCCATTTAAAACCAGCAAGCCGGCATGTGTGGGATCTTCAGAGAGCTGCACGGCCGCACAGCTTAAAGGGAACATTGGAGCCAATGTAGGTGAGTGAGAACAGGGGTGATGTCTGAACGGGACTTGGTGCCGGTTAAGATACGGGCAGCAGAGCTTTGGAGGAGCTCAAGTTTACAGAGGGTGGAAGGTGGGAGGCCGGCCAGGAGAGCTTTGGAATCGTCAAGTCTCGAGGTAACAAAGGCATGGATGAGGGTTTCAGCAGCAGATGAGCTGAGACAGGGTCGGAGACGGGCGATGTTACGGAGGTGGAAGTAGGCGGTCTCGGTGATGGAGTGGATATGGGGTCAGAAGCTCATCTCAGGATCAAATAGGAAGCCAAGTGTGAGAAAAGTACTTTCCGCAGGCTTTTCAGTAGAATGGGCCTTTTAGATTGAAAGTTGTTCTTGTGGGCAGTTTGTGCGACTGTCCTTGTACACCTACGTCAGGAGACATTTCATCTACTGAGGTTATCTGATGTTCTGGGTCATGGCCTGGGAACCTGGGTCGACTGTGTCTGAATATCTTGGAATGTAGGAGAGTGTTTAGGAGGCTGCTTGGCGCGGGGAGACATTGAAATCTATTGACATTGAAAGTATATAAGGCAGACGTAAAGTCTAGTGTGTTAGAGGACTCTGGGAGTGGAATTGGACTCCCTCGAAGCAAGGCCGCTGCCAGATTGATCACCTCGTAACCTTGTGGCGTTAGTCAGGTTGTCTACCAACAGCTCATTCACTGTTTCACTGTTATAACCATTGCATTTTAACCTCATTACTTCTTGTATTGTAGTCTCTTTAATACGTATAATAAACATATCTACTTTGGAACAAGGCTCCCTCTGGGATCCGAGTATCACAGACCGAGAAATAGCCAACACTTGGCGCCCACGTGGAGCAGGAGGAGCTGTTTCTTTGTCCACAGTATCTGGGCAGTGAATGTGTTTGGTTTGTTCTACCTGCTAACGTGTTGTCTGGTGGAAGACCTGTGTAATAGTCCTGGGGCGGGACCGCCGTGGGTTTACCCAATCCACGGGTGGGTTGTTTAACGTGCTGAGATATATTCTCACACACACACACACTATTTTATTGATTTTTAAACAATAATGAGGGATGGCGGATGATGTTAATAGTTCGGGGAGGGGGGGAGGATGGCCAGGAACAACTCTGGAAGATCAAACAAAGAAATATATCCAGGAGAAGCGAGGAACTGGAGCTTTATTAGTTAAACACTGTCCGACTTTGTGTGAGGCTGAAATGGAAATGAAGGAGTTAACTAAGGAAAAGGAAATCTGGGGGAATGATTGGAAAGCAGGCGAGCTGAGGTTTCATCTTCAGGAGGTGGAAAGATGAAAGTGTTGAGGCTGCCGCGAAACACGAATGGAGGCTGAATCCATATGTGGAAAACAAGAAACTTTTATTCACTGCATGCTATAACAAAATGGCCGCGAGAGCTGCTCCCAGAATTCTCTGGCAAAACTCCCAGAATTCTCTGGGAAAAACCTGAGGCCCCGCCCCCTTCTGCCTTAAAGGTAATGTGCCTTAAAGGGGAGGGGCTGGAAATTTGTCCACAGATGGAAGAGTGGATTATGCCCGTTTTAGGTGGCGATCCGCCACACAGCTCACCCCAGAATCCGCTCAGGAGGTGTGAACGAGACGGTGCGGCGCTCTGATGGGCCGGCCGGAGCGGCTCTTGTAGGACGCCGGTGGACGTGGAACGGCCGGGCGTGGAGCAGCCGGGTGAACCGGCTTGAGGGCAGGTCGGCCGCGTGGAGGTCGAGGAGGACCCACGGAAGTCGGTCGGTCCAGGCGCCGTCTTGGAGGCTGGCTCGAAAAGATGCCTTCAAGGATCTGTGGAACCGCTCACACAGTCCGTTGGCTTGGGGGTGGTACGCTGTGGTGCGGTGAATGGTCACCCCGAGATTGCGTGCGACGGCGGTCCAGAGTTCAGAGGTAAATTGCGGACCTCTGTCCGACGTCATGTCGGAGGGGACGCCGAACCGTGCGACCCAGGTGCTGACGAAGGCTCTGGCGATGTCGGCGGTGGTGGTAGAGGTCAGTGGAATTGCCTCAGGCCAGCGTGTGGTGCGGTCAACGATGGTCAGCAAGTGCGTGTGGCCTTGCGACGGCGGCAGGGGCCCGACGATGTCCACGTGGATGTGGTCGAATCTCCGCGAGGGGACGGTAAACTCCTCGAGGGGTGCTTTCGTGTGTTGCTGTACCTTGGCCCGTCGGCAGGCTAGGCAGGAGTTGGCCCAAGTACGCACATCCTTGCGAAGGCCGCGCCAGACAAAGCGGTTGGCTACCAATTTGATGGATGCGCGGGCGCCGGGGTGGGAGAGGTTGTGGAGAATGTCGAATACCTGGCGGCGCCAGGACGCTGGGACGACGGGCCGAGGTTGACATAGGGATATGTCGCACTTGACCGTGACTGCGGTCGGGCCACAGGCGACGTCGGCCAGGCGTAGCCCTGGTAGGTTGGTGGGTGCGGAGAGCAGATCAGGGTGGGCTCTCGTCGGTGAGGGAGAGCATGTGGGAGAGGAGGTCTGACGGTGAGGCATCACCGAGGCCTGGAAGGTCGAGGAGGTGGCAGTTTCGCTGATATGCCGAGGCCATAAATTTTTTAAGGAGCGCTGTTCTGAGATGTGCGTACTTGCCTTCCTCTGATGGGTTCTGCAGCGTTGTCCAAACCTTGGAAACTGTGGCGTTACTGAGTGATGTGACGAGATAGTCGTACTTCGTCCCATCTGTGGTGATATTTCGCAGCCGGAAGCGAGATTCAGCTTGGAGAAACCAGGCTTCGGGCTGGTTTTCCCAAAAGTCCGGCAGTTTCACGGAAACTGCGTTCGTGTCCGCCATTGCAGTGCTCGGAATACGTTCTGAGCGTCGGGGTCACCAATGTTGAGGCTGCCGCGAAACACGAATGGAGGCTGAATCCATATGTGGAAAACAAGAAACTTTTATTCACTGCATGCTATAACAAAATGGCCGCGAGAGCTGCTCCCAGAATTCTCTGGCAAAACTCCCAGAATTCTCTGGGTAAAACCTGAGGCCCCGCCCCCTTCTGCCTTAAAGGTAATGTGCCTTAAAGGGGAGGGGCTGGAAATTTGTCCACAGACGGAAGAGTGGATTATGCCCGTTTTAGGTGGCGATCCACCACAAAAGCACCAATTAGAGGCAGCTGAGGCTGAGAATCAATTGCTAAAAGCGAAGGCACAGAAGGATGAGGAAGAGCCCATCAAGAATGAGAATGAAGAGAAACAATATCCAGGCATGTTGCAGGAACAGTGGCCGACAGGCAGACACAGCTAGCGAGCAAAACACAGGAGGCTACTCAAAGACAGGCAGAGTCGGAGGAACTGAAACACAAGCCAGAGAAAGCGAAGGTTAAGGTCAATGAATTGACTGCAGCCACTAAAACCATGGCCGACATTGTGAGAAAGGAAGGAGAGGCGAACCTACAGGGGCCTCGCCACGGTCAATGTAAGGAAGAGATAGAAAAGCTTCAACAACAACTAAAATGCCAGAGGGGATGGTTGAGGCCGTCAGTCAGTGCGGTGTGACTGGGGGAGATGAGAGTGGGGATGAAGGTACAGACTGGGATGACCTCGCAGAAAGGGCAGAGCATTGCTGGGACGGGGACCACGCCCGAGATCATCCTGGTGATGGAGGTCCGAGGGAGCCCAGACCCAGAATGGCCCCACACGTTGGGTCAAACGGGCCGTGGGGAGAATTGTGGGCCAGGACGGAGTCCAGCCCCCAGAGGGTGCAGCATAGAACGCTGCAGGGAAGGTGAGGCAGAGCAGAGGGATCCCCGAGACAGGTCGGCAATTCCAGCAATTGGTCAAAACTAGTCCCCAAATAACAGTAAGGGAGGAGCCAGGAACTTCAATAGCAGCGAGAGATCAGAGTGTGGAACTGAAGGAGTGAGGAGCGAGAGAAGGTGCCAATGATGCTCTGTGCCTGGAGCCCCGAGCTATTCAGATGTGTGTCTGGAGGGAGACGGGGAGGCAGGTAGGGATGGGCGGATACTGCAGCCTGCGCTCTGGAAAGCAGGAGGGACAGGAGGTAGTGGAGGGCAGGCTGCTCTGCCAGCAATGATGGATTGGAAGCAGGAGAAAGAGGAGCCGCCCCAGGCTTTGGCCCCAGGCGCGGCTGTGGAATCAGGTTCAGCCTGTGTTGACCATCGGAGCCCAGGGACCAGTTCCCAACACTGTGTCGGGGGCTGGGCTGCGAAGGTGGCTGGGGGCGATTATGGGAGGTTGTAGTGAGTTGTACAAGGCGATTGGTGATGGATGTGACCCCACCACTGACTGGCACACCGAGGCCTGGGTTCTTGCTGGGATGGAGTGGAAATCTGAGCAAAGTAGGGCCAGAAAGGGGAAAGTCCATATGGTGCAGGGGAACTTCAGAGGACAAAGAGGGAACCAGAATGTTGGGGGTGTGGAGGAAAAGGGCACATGTTCCACTCCTGCCCCAGCAGGACAACGGGAAGACAAGGAGGGGCAATGCATCAGGAAATGCCTGCCGAGTGCCCTGGGGATCGGGAGCCCGTTACAGTGGGAATGTTGAGAAAGGAATTGCAGAAGATGCTGTTCAAGGACGGTGCAGGAGGGGATAGACCGGCCCAGGCACCCCCACAGCAGGTGGGGATGGACCAACCCGACACCCCCACAGCAGAAGGGGATGGACCAACCCGACACCCCCACAGCAGGAGGGAATGGACCGGCCCAGACACCCCCACAGCAAGCGGGGATGGACCAAACCGACACCCCCCACAGCAGGAGAGGATGGACCAGCGCAGACACCCCCACAGTTGGAGTGGAATAGTTCACCACGAAATGTAGTTCCTGATGAAAACTTCCCCTATTACGCTGCAATATCGCTGTTAAAACAAACCCCAAAAGTTCAGCCTTGTTGAAAGAGGTGTAACTGGGTTTTAAGGGCGCTTTGACTGCTTAACAACCGTTCTGGCCCTGAAAAACTCATTTTATATTTGTGGAATGTCAATTTCTCCATTAATATGCTAAGAATTACATGTTTTTTAAGATAATAATTTTCACCACTGAGGCATTCACACGAGAGAAAGAGCCCGTGTTAGGGTCGAGACAAATAAACATCGAAACAACAAATCGACGATATAACGACAGCAATACTCGTGATTATCTGTGAGTAAAAGCAGAAAGCTCTGTGTTGTAACACATAGTGGAGGGAAATTCACAGGCGACCATTTTGTGTCGCTAACATCACCTGAGCGCTAAATTTAGCGCCCGTCGAAAAATAGCGCCGGCGATCGGTAAATTCAGTTTTAGCGCCCCAAGAGGGAGTTGGGGCGCTAATTCAAGCGCTTCACTTTCTTCTTAGAGCGCTAACCCTGAATATCGGGGCGATGCGTTCTGCTACACTCTGGGCCACGTAGCGCTGTCGCATGGAAGGGCTCTTCCCCTCATTAAAGGGGAGGGCCCAAGCCCACAACTCTGCGGGGCCCTACCTGGACCCCCGGGGAGCGGGGAGCCGTGCCAGCAGCCCAGCACACGAGGAGCGCCGGGCTGACAGATCGCGGCACGGACCCCGCGTTCAAAGAGGCAACGGGCCGCCACAAGTAAGTCAGACGATCTTTTTCCCCGCCCGCCACCTCCCCTTTAGTTATCGCCCGCGGGCCTCCTGCCGCTCCGTTCCCGCCCCCTGAATCGGTCGCTGTCATCGCCCGGCGCAGATTCAGGGGGAGCGAAAACGGGGCACTGCACACGGTGATGACATCATCATTGCCAGCGCAGTGGAGCGGGACGCTGCCGGTTAACGCCGCCGCTAAACTCCTGCTGAATTTAGCGGGTGTCGTTAGCGCCGCTGCGCCCGGGTGAAAAGTCGTTTCCGCCCCATTAGCGCCCCCCGGAGGCACTAAAGAGAGGCGCAAATGCCCCGAATTTCTCGCCCAGTGTGTTTATCACTCGGACACATTGTCTGAAACTTTTGGTTTCCAACAGATTTTATTTGTACCAGATAAATTTAGAAGGAATTCAAGAACAACAAATCTACTCTGTATTTCCAAACAGAATTGATAATTAAACGGCTACTGTTGGTGATTTAAAGAATTACTGGCTGGTCAGGGGGGAAAGGAAATACAGAAAATAAACCGGTAGCAAAAACAAAAGTAAAAATCTACCAGCAAGGAGCCGGAGACTCAGAGCCGACAGGGTGTTAACCAGAAACAAACACATTTAGTATCAGAGGACAAAAGAAGTGTTTGAATTCCAGTAAAATGGTGACTTACAGAATGGACCAATCATTGGGCATGATTACCAACTTGCTTTTTGATGAAGATTAGATTGGTGTCTTAGACCTGTTTAGCGTTCTGAAACCATTCAGTATAGTGAGTGTGGTGTCTAAGTGGGTTACAGCACAGTCACCAATTCCAGAAGATATCCCGTCTCTCTCTAAATCTTCATAAGAACATAAGAAATAGGAGCTGAAGTCGGCCATTTGGCCCTTCGAGACTGCTCCGCCATTCAACAAAATCATGGCTGACTTTCTAACTCAACTCCACCTTCCTGCACTATCCCATATCCCTGAGTTCCCAAAAATCTATCGCCCTCTGTCCTGAATATACTCAACGACTGAGCATCCACAGCTCTCTGGGGTGGAGAATTCCAAGGATTCACCACCCTCTGAGTGAAGAAATTTCTCCTCATCTCAGTCCTAAATGGCCGACCCTTTATTCTGAGACTGACCCCGTGTTCTAGACTCCCCAGCCAGGGGAAATATTTTCTCAGCATTAACCCTGTCAAGCCATTTAAGAATTTTATATGTTTAAATTAGATCAGCTCTCATTCTTCTAAACTCTCGGGACTACAGGCCTAGTCTTGCGCTCAATTACTGAGACACAAGCGACAAATGCAGTGACACATTCTGTCTCCATTCTGGCATCACACAATCTGCCAGCAGTTTAGAGGATGGAGGGAGGGATAAGGTGGGGGTCGGGGTGTGGTCAGGGCCGGAAGAGCATCGGGGGGGAGGGTGGTGAAAGGATCGGGCCCGGAGCATCGGGAGTGTAGGGCGAGTGATCGGGGCAGCATCGGGAGTGTAGGGCGAGTGATCGGGGACAGAGCATCGGGAGGGTAGGGCGAGTGATCGGGGCCGGAGCATCGGGAGTGTAGGGCGAGTGATCGGGGCCGGAGCATCGAGAGTGTAGGGCGAGTGATCGGGGCCGGAGCATCGAGAGTGTCGGGTGAGTGATCGAGGCTGGACCATCGGGAGTGTAGGGCGAGTGATCGGGGCCGGAGCATCGGGAGTGTCGGGTGAGTGATCGAGGCTGGACCATCGGGAGTGTAGGGCGAGTGATCGGGGCCGGAGCATCGGGACTGTAGGACGAGTGATCGAGGCCGGACCATCGAGAGTGTCGGGTGAGTGATCGAGGCTGGACCATCGGGAGTGTAGGGCGAGTGATCGGGGCCGGAGCATCGGGAGTGTCGGGTGAGTGATCGAGGCTGGACCATCGGGAGTGTAGGGCGAGTGATCGGGGCCGGAGCATCGGGACTGTAGGACGAGTGATCGAGGCCGGACCATCGAGAGTGTAGGGCGAGTGATCGGGGCCGGAGAATCGGGAGTGTAGGGCGAGTGATGGGGGCCGGAGAAGCGGGAGTGTAGGGGGAGTGATCGGGACAGCATCGGGAGTGTAGGACGAGTGATCGGGGCCGGACATCGGGAGTGCAGGGCGAGTGATCGGGGCATCGGGAGTGCAGGGCGAGTGATCGGGGCCGGACATCGGGAGTGAAGGGCGAGTGATCGGTGTATCGGGAGGGGAGGGAGAGTGATCGGGCCATCGGGAGTGTAGGGCGAGTGATCGGGGCAGCATCGGGAGTGTAGGGCGAGTGATCGGGGCATCGGGAGTGTAGGGTGAGTGATCGGGGCAGCATCGGGAGTGTAGGGCGAGTGATCGGGGCATCGGGAGTGTAGGGTGAGTGATCGGGGCAGCATCGGGAGTGTAGGGCGAGTGATCGGAGCATCGGAAGTGTAGGGCGAGTGATCGGAGCATCGGGAGTGAAGGGCGAGTGATCGGGGCATCGGGAGTGTAGGGCGAGTGATCGGAGCATCGGGAGTGTAGGGCGAGTGATCGGAACCGGAGCTTCGGGAGTGGAGGGCGAGTGATCGGAACCGGAGCATCGGGAGTGTAGGGCGAGTGATCGAGGCATCGGGAGTGTAGGGCGAGTGATCGGAACCGGAGCATCGGGAGTGTAGGGCGAGTGATCGGGGCATCGGGAGTGTAGGGCGAGTGATCGGAACCGGAGCATCGGGAGTGAAGGGCGAGTGATCGGGGCATCGGGAGTGTAGGGCGAGTGATCGGGGAGCATCGGGAGTGCAGGGCGAGTGATCGGGGCCGGACATCGGGAGTGAAGGGCGAGTGATCGGGCCATCGGAAGTGTAGGGCGAGTGATCGGGGCATCGGGAGTGTAGGGTGAGTGATCGGGGCAGCATCGGGAGTGTAGGGCGAGTGATCGGAGCATCGGGAGTGTAGGCCGAGTGATCGAGGCCGGACCATCGGGAGTGTAGGACGAGTGATTGGAACCGGAGCATCGGGAGTGTACGGCGAGTGATCGGGGCATCGGGAGTGTAGGGCGAATGATCAGGGCATCGGGAGTGTAGGACGAGTGATCGGAGCATCGGGAGTGAAGGGCGAGTGATCGAGGCATCGGGAGTGTAGGGCGAGTGATCCGGGCCGGAACATCGGGAGTGTACGGCGAGTGATCGGGGCATCGGGAGTGTAGGGCGAGTGATCGGGGCCGGAACATCGGGAGTGTAGGGCGAGTGATCGGGGCATCGGGAGTGTAGGGCGAGTGATTGGGGCCGGAGCATCGGGAGTGAAGGGCGAGTGATCGGGGCATCGAGAGTGTAGGGCGAGTGATCGGGGCCGGAGCATCGGGAGTGAAGGACGAGTGATCGGGGCATCGGGAGTGTAGGGCGAGTGATCGGGGCATCGGGAGTGTCGGGCGAGTGATCGGGGCTGGAACATCGGGAGTGTAGGGTGAGTGATCTTGGCAGCATCGGGAGTGTAGGGCGAGTGATCGGGGCAGCATCGGGAGTGTAGGGCGAGTGATCGGGGCCGGACATCGGGAGTGCAGGGCGAGTGATCGGGGCATCGGGAGTGTAGGGCGAGTGATCGGGGCCGGACATCGGGAGTGCAGGGCGAGTGATCGGGGCATCGGGAGTGTAGGGCGAGTGATCGGGGCCGGACATCGGGAGTGAAGGGCGAGTGATCGGTGTATCGGGAGGGGAGGGAGAGTGATCGGGCCATCGGGAGTGTAGGGCGAGTGATCGGGGCAGCATCGGGAGTGTAGGGCGAGTGATCGGGGCATCGGGAGTGTAGGGTGAGTGATCGGGGCAGCATCGGGAGTGTAGGGCGAGTGATCGGGGCATCGGGAGTGTAGGGTGAGTGATCGGGGCAGCATCGGGAGTGTAGGGCGAGTGATCGGAGCATCGGAAGTGTAGGGCGAGTGATCGGAGCATCGGGAGTGAAGGGCGAGTGATCGGGGCATCGGGAGTGTAGGGCGAGTGATCGGAGCATCGGGAGTGTAGGGCGAGTGATCGGAACCGGAGCATCGGGAGTGGAGGGCGAGTGATCGGAACCGGAGCATCGGGAGTGTAGGGCGAGTGATCGAGGCATCGGGAGTGTAGGGCGAGTGATCGGAACCGGAGCATCGGGAGTGTAGGGCGAGTGATCGGGGCATCGGGAGTGTAGGGCGAGTGATCGGAACCGGAGCATCGGGAGTGAAGGGCGAGTGATCGGGGCATCGGGAGTGTAGGGCGAGTGATCGGGGAGCATCGGGAGTGCAGGGCGAGTGATCGGGCCGGACATCGGGAGTGAAGGGCGAGTGATCGGGCCATCGGAAGTGTAGGGCGAGTGATCGGGGCATCGGGAGTGTAGGGTGAGTGATCGGGGCAGCATCGGGAGTGTAGGGCGAGTGATCGGAGCATCGGGAGTGTAGGCCGAGTGATCGAGGCCGGACCATCGGGAGTGTAGGACGAGTGATTGGAACCGGAGCATCGGGAGTGTACGGCGAGTGATCGGGGCATCGGGAGTGTAGGGCGAATGATCAGGGCATCGGGAGTGTAGGACGAGTGATCGGAGCATCGGGAGTGAAGGGCGAGTGATCGAGGCATCGGGAGTGTAGGGCGAGTGATCCGGGCCGGAACATCGGGAGTGTACGGCGAGTGATCGGGGCATCGGGAGTGTAGGGCGAGTGATCGGGGCCGGAACATCGGGAGTGTAGGGCGAGTGATCGGGGCATCGGGAGTGTAGGGCGAGTGATTGGGGCCGGAGCATCGGGAGTGAAGGGCGAGTGATCGGGGCATCGAGAGTGTAGGGCGAGTGATCGGGGCCGGAGCATCGGGAGTGAAGGACGAGTGATCGGGGCATCGGGAGTGTAGGGCGAGTGATCGGGGCATCGGGAGTGTCGGGCGAGTGATCGGGGCTGGAACATCGGGAGTGTAGGGTGAGTGATCTTGGCAGCATCGGGAGTGTAGGGCGAGTGATCGGGGCAGCATCGGGAGTGTAGGGCGAGTGATGGGGGCCGGAGCATCGGGAGTGTAGGGCGAGTGATCAGGACAGCATCGGTAGTGTAGGGCGAGTGATCGGGGCAGCATCGGGAGTGAAGGGCGAGTGATTGGGGCCGGAGCATCGGGAGTGTAGGGCGAGTGATCGGGGCAGCATCGGGAGTGTAGGACGAGTGATCGGGGCCGGAGCATCGGGAATGTAGGGCGAGTGATCGGGGCCGGATCATAGGGAATGTAGGGCGAGTGATCGGGGCCGGAGCATCGGGAGTGTAGGGCGAGTAATCGGAACCGGAGCATCGGGAGTGTAGGGCGAGTGATCGGGGCAGCATCGGAATGTAGGGTGAGTGATCGAGGCCGGACCATCGGGAATGTAGGGCGAGTGATCGAGGCCGGACCATCGGGAATGTAGGGCGAGTGATCGGGGCATCGGGAGTGTAGAGAGAGTGATCGGGGCCGGAGCATCGGGAGTGTAGGGCGAGTGATCGGGGCCGGAGCATCGGGAGTGTCGGGTGAGTGATCGAGGCTGGACCATCGGGAGTGTAGGGCGAGTGATCGGGGCCGGAGCATCGGGACTGTAGGACGAGTGATCGAGGCCGGACCATCGAGAGTGTAGGGCGAGTGATCGGGGCCGGAGAATCGGGAGTGTAGGGCGAGTGATGGGGGCCGGAGAAGCGGGAGTGTAGGGGGAGTGATCGGGACAGCATCGGGAGTGTAGGACGAGTGATCGGGGCCGGACATCGGGAGTGCAGGGCGAGTGATCGGGGCATCGGGAGTGCAGGGCGAGTGATCGGGGCCGGACATCGGGAGTGAAGGGCGAGTGATCGGTGTATCGGGAGGGGAGGGAGAGTGATCGGGCCATCGGAGTGTAGGGCGAGTGATCGGGGCAGCATCGGGAGTGTAGGGCGAGTGATCGGGGCATCGGGAGTGTAGGTGAGTGATCGGGGCAGCATCGGGAGTGTAGGGCGAGTGATCGGGGCATCGGGAGTGTAGGGTGAGTGATCGGGGCAGCATCGGGAGTGTAGGGCGAGTGATCGGAGCATCGGAAGTGTAGGGCGAGTGATCGGAGCATCGGGAGTGAAGGGCGAGTGATCGGGGCATCGGGAGTGTAGGGCGAGTGATCGGAGCATCGGGAGTGTAGGGCGAGTGATCGGAACCGGAGCTTCGGGAGTGGGGGGGCGAGTGATCGGAACCGGAGCATCGGGAGTGTAGGGCGAGTGATCGAGGCATCGGGAGTGTAGGGCGAGTGATCGGAACCGGAGCATCGGGAGTGTAGGGCGAGTGATCGGGGCATCGGGAGTGTAGGGCGAGTGATCGGAACCGGAGCATCGGGAGTGAAGGGCGAGTGATCGGGGCATCGGGAGTGTAGGGCGAGTGATCGGGGAGCATCGGGAGTGCAGGGCGAGTGATCGGGGCCGGACATCGGGAGTGAAGGGCGAGTGATCGGGGCCGGACATCGGGAGTGAAGGGCGAGTGATCGGGCCATCGGAAGTGTAGGGCGAGTGATCGGGGCACCGGGAGTGTAGGGTGAGTGATCGGGGCAGCATCGGGAGTGTAGGGCGAGTGATCGGAGCATCGGGAGTGTAGGCCGAGTGATCGAGGCCGGACCATCGGGATTGTAGGACGAGTGATTGGAACCGGAGCATCGGGAGTGTACGGCGAGTGATCGGGGCATCGGGAGTGTAGGGCGAATGATCAGGGCATCGGGAGTGTAGGACGAGTGATCGGAGCATCGGGAGTGAAGGGCGAGTGATCGAGGCATCGGGAGTGTAGGGCGAGTGATCCGGGCCGGAACATCGGGAGTGTACGGCGAGTGATCGGGGCATCGGGAGTGTAGGGCGAGTGATCGGGGCCGGAACATCGGGAGTGTAGGGCGAGTGATCGGGGCATCGGGAGTGTAGGGCGAGTGATTGGGGCCGGAGCATCGGGAGTGAAGGGCGAGTGATCGGGGCATCGAGAGTGTAGGGCGAGTGATCGGGGCCGGAGCATCGGGAGTGAAGGACGAGTGATCGGGGCATCGGGAGTGTAGGGCGAGTGATCGGGGCATCGGGAGTGTCGGGCGAGTGATCGGGGCTGGAACATCGGGAGTGTAGGGTGAGTGATCTTGGCAGCATCGGGAGTGTAGGGCGAGTGATCGGGGCAGCATCGGGAGTGTAGGGCGAGTGATGGGGGCCGGAGCATCGGGAGTGTAGGGCGAGTGATCAGGACAGCATCGGTAGTGTAGGGCGAGTGATCGGGGCAGCATCGGGAGTGAAGGGCGAGTGATTGGGGCCGGAGCATCGGGAGTGTAGGGCGAGTGATCGGGGCAGCATCGGGAGTGTAGGACGAGTGATCGGGGCCGGAGCATCGGGAATGTAGGGCGAGTGATCGGGGCCGGATCATAGGGAATGTAGGGCGAGTGATCGGGGCCGGAGCATCGGGAGTGTAGGGCGAGTAATCGGAACCGGAGCATCGGGAGTGTAGGGCGAGTGATCGGGGCAGCATCGGGAATGTAGGGTGAGTGATCGAGGCCGGACCATCGGGAATGTAGGGCGAGTGATCGAGGCCGGACCATCGGGAATGTAGGGCGAGTGATCGGGGCATCGGGAGTGTAGGGCGAGTGATCGGGGCCGGAGCATCGGGAATGTAGGGTGAGTGATCGAGGCCGGACCATCGGGAGTGTAGGGCGAGTGATCGGGGCTTCGGGAGTGTAGGGTGAGTGATCGGGGCCGGAGCATCGGGAGTGTAGGGCGAGTGATCGGGGCAGCATCGGGAGTGTAGGGCGATTGATCGGGGCCGGAGCATCGGGAGTGTAGCGCGAGTGATCGGGGCCGGAGCATCGGGAGTGTAGGGCGAGTGATCGGGGAGCATCGGGAGTGCAGGGCGAGTGATCGGGGCCGGACATCGGGAGTGAAGGGCGAGTGATCGGGCCATCGGAAGTGTAGGGCGAGTGATCGGGGCATCGGGAGTGTAGGGTGAGTGATCGGGGCAGCATCGGGAGTGTAGGGCGAGTGATCGGAGCATCGGGAGTGTAGGCCGAGTGATCGAGGCCGGACCATCGGGATTGTAGGACGAGTGATTGGAACCGGAGCATCGGGAGTGTACGGCGAGTGATCGGGGCATCGGGAGTGTAGGGCGAATGATCAGGGCATCGGGAGTGTAGGACGAGTGATCGGAGCATCGGGAGTGAAGGGCGAGTGATCGAGGCATCGGGAGTGTAGGGCGAGTGATCCGGGCCGGAACATCGGGAGTGTACGGCGAGTGATCGGGGCATCGGGAGTGTAGGGCGAGTGATCGGGGCCGGAACATCGGGAGTGTAGGGCGAGTGATCGGGGCATCGGGAGTGTAGGGCGAGTGATTGGAGCCGGAGCATCGGGAGTGTAGGGCGAGTGATCGGGGCATCGAGAGTGTAGGGCGAGTGATCGGGGCCGGAGCATCGGGAGTGAAGGACGAGTGATCGGGGCATCGGGAGTGTAGGGCGAGTGATCGGGGCATCGGGAGTGTCGGGCGAGTGATCGGGGCTGGAACATCGGGAGTGTAGGGTGAGTGATCTTGGCAGCATCGGGAGTGTAGGGCGAGTGATCGGGGCAGCATCGGGAGTGTAGGGCGAGTGATCGGGGCCGGACATCGGGAGTGCAGGGCGAGTGATCGGGGCATCGGGAGTGTAGGGCGAGTGATCGGGGCCGGACATCGGGAGTGCAGGGCGAGTGATCGGGGCATCGGGAGTGTAGGGCGAGTGATCGGGGCCGGACATCGGGAGTGAAGGGCGAGTGATCGGTGTATCGGGAGGGGAGGGAGAGTGATCGGGCCATCGGGAGTGTAGGGCGAGTGATCGGGGCAGCATCGGGAGTGTAGGGCGAGTGATCGGGGCATCGGGAGTGTAGGGTGAGTGATCGGGGCAGCATCGGGAGTGTAGGGCGAGTGATCGGGGCATCGGGAGTGTAGGGTGAGTGATCGGGGCAGCATCGGGAGTGTAGGGCGAGTGATCGGAGCATCGGAAGTGTAGGGCGAGTGATCGGAGCATCGGGAGTGAAGGGCGAGTGATCGGGGCATCGGGAGTGTAGGGCGAGTGATCGGAGCATCGGGAGTGTAGGGCGAGTGATCGGAACCGGAGCATCGGGAGTGGAGGGCGAGTGATCGGAACCGGAGCATCGGGAGTGTAGGGCGAGTGATCGAGGCATCGGGAGTGTAGGGCGAGTGATCGGAACCGGAGCATCGGGAGTGTAGGGCGAGTGATCGGGGCATCGGGAGTGTAGGGCGAGTGATCGGAACCGGAGCATCGGGAGTGAAGGGCGAGTGATCGGGGCATCGGGAGTGTAGGGCGAGTGATCGGGGAGCATCGGGAGTGCAGGGCGAGTGATCGGGGCCGGACATCGGGAGTGAAGGGCGAGTGATCGGGCCATCGGAAGTGTAGGGCGAGTGATCGGGGCATCGGGAGTGTAGGGTGAGTGATCGGGGCAGCATCGGGAGTGTAGGGCGAGTGATCGGAGCATCGGGAGTGTAGGCCGAGTGATCGAGGCCGGACCATCGGGAGTGTAGGACGAGTGATTGGAACCGGAGCATCGGGAGTGTACGGCGAGTGATCGGGGCATCGGGAGTGTAGGGCGAATGATCAGGGCATCGGGAGTGTAGGACGAGTGATCGGAGCATCGGGAGTGAAGGGCGAGTGATCGAGGCATCGGGAGTGTAGGGCGAGTGATCCGGGCCGGAACATCGGGAGTGTACGGCGAGTGATCGGGGCATCGGGAGTGTAGGGCGAGTGATCGGGGCCGGAACATCGGGAGTGTAGGGCGAGTGATCGGGGCATCGGGAGTGTAGGGCGAGTGATTGGGGCCGGAGCATCGGGAGTGAAGGGCGAGTGATCGGGGCATCGAGAGTGTAGGGCGAGTGATCGGGGCCGGAGCATCGGGAGTGAAGGACGAGTGATCGGGGCATCGGGAGTGTAGGGCGAGTGATCGGGGCATCGGGAGTGTCGGGCGAGTGATCGGGGCTGGAACATCGGGAGTGTAGGGTGAGTGATCTTGGCAGCATCGGGAGTGTAGGGCGAGTGATCGGGGCAGCATCGGGAGTGTAGGGCGAGTGATGGGGGCCGGAGCATCGGGAGTGTAGGGCGAGTGATCAGGACAGCATCGGTAGTGTAGGGCGAGTGATCGGGGCAGCATCGGGAGTGAAGGGCGAGTGATTGGGGCCGGAGCATCGGGAGTGTAGGGCGAGTGATCGGGGCAGCATCGGGAGTGTAGGACGAGTGATCGGGGCCGGAGCATCGGGAATGTAGGGCGAGTGATCGGGGCCGGATCATAGGGAATGTAGGGCGAGTGATCGGGGCCGGAGCATCGGGAGTGTAGGGCGAGTAATCGGAACCGGAGCATCGGGAGTGTAGGGCGAGTGATCGGGGCAGCATCGGGAATGTAGGGTGAGTGATCGAGGCCGGACCATCGGGAATGTAGGGCGAGTGATCGAGGCCGGACCATCGGGAATGTAGGGCGAGTGATCGGGGCATCGGGAGTGTAGAGAGAGTGATCGGGGCCGGAGCATCGGGAGTGTAGGGCGAGTGATCGGGGCCGGAGCATCGGGAGTGTCGGGTGAGTGATCGAGGCTGGACCATCGGGAGTGTAGGGCGAGTGATCGGGGCCGGAGCATCGGGACTGTAGGACGAGTGATCGAGGCCGGACCATCGAGAGTGTAGGGCGAGTGATCGGGGCCGGAGAATCGGGAGTGTAGGGCGAGTGATGGGGGCCGGAGAAGCGGGAGTGTAGGGGAGTGATCGGGACAGCATCGGGAGTGTAGGACGAGTGATCGGGGCCGGACATCGGGAGTGCAGGGCGAGTGATCGGGGCATCGGGAGTGCAGGGCGAGTGATCGGGGCCGGACATCGGGAGTGAAGGGCGAGTGATCGGTGTATCGGGAGGGGAGGGAGAGTGATCGGGCCATCGGGAGTGTAGGGCGAGTGATCGGGGCAGCATCGGGAGTGTAGGGCGAGTGATCGGGGCATCGGGAGTGTAGGGTGAGTGATCGGGGCAGCATCGGGAGTGTAGGGCGAGTGATCGGGGCATCGGGAGTGTAGGGTGAGTGATCGGGGCAGCATCGGGAGTGTAGGGCGAGTGATCGGAGCATCGGAAGTGTAGGGCGAGTGATCGGAGCATCGGGAGTGAAGGGCGAGTGATCGGGGCATCGGGAGTGTAGGGCGAGTGATCGGAGCATCGGGAGTGTAGGGCGAGTGATCGGAACCGGAGCTTCGGGAGTGGGGGGCGAGTGATCGGAACCGGAGCATTGGGAGTGTAGGGCGAGTGATCGAGGCATCGGGAGTGTAGGGCGAGTGATCGGAACCGGAGCATCGGGAGTGTAGGGCGAGTGATCGGGGGCATCGGGAGTGTAGGGCGAGTGATCGGAACCGGAGCATCGGGAGTGAAGGGCGAGTGATCGGGGCATCGGGAGTGTAGGGCGAGTGATCGGGGAGCATCGGGAGTGCAGGGCGAGTGATCGGGGCCGGACATCGGGAGTGAAGGGCGAGTGATCGGGCCATCGGAAGTGTAGGGCGAGTGATCGGGGCACCGGGAGTGTAGGGTGAGTGATCGGGGCAGCATCGGGAGTGTAGGGCGAGTGATCGGAGCATCGGGAGTGTAGGCCGAGTGATCGAGGCCGGACCATCGGGATTGTAGGACGAGTGATTGGAACCGGAGCATCGGGAGTGTACGGCGAGTGATCGGGGCATCGGGAGTGTAGGGCGAATGATCAGGGCATCGGGAGTGTAGGACGAGTGATCGGAGCATCGGGAGTGAAGGGCGAGTGATCGAGGCATCGGGAGTGTAGGGCGAGTGATCCGGGCCGGAACATCGGGAGTGTACGGCGAGTGATCGGGGCATCGGGAGTGTAGGGCGAGTGATCGGGGCCGGAACATCGGGAGTGTAGGGCGAGTGATCGGGGCATCGGGAGTGTAGGGCGAGTGATTGGGGCCGGAGCATCGGGAGTGAAGGGCGAGTGATCGGGGCATCGAGAGTGTAGGGCGAGTGATCGGGGCCGGAGCATCGGGAGTGAAGGACGAGTGATCGGGGCATCGGGAGTGTAGGGCGAGTGATCGGGGCATCGGGAGTGTCGGGCGAGTGATCGGGGCTGGAACATCGGGAGTGTAGGGTGAGTGATCTTGGCAGCATCGGGAGTGTAGGGCGAGTGATCGGGGCAGCATCGGGAGTGTAGGGCGAGTGATGGGGGCCGGAGCATCGGGAGTGTAGGGCGAGTGATCAGGACAGCATCGGTAGTGTAGGGCGAGTGATCGGGGCAGCATCGGGAGTGAAGGGCGAGTGATTGGGGCCGGAGCATCGGGAGTGTAGGGCGAGTGATCGGGGCAGCATCGGGAGTGTAGGACGAGTGATCGGGGCCGGAGCATCGGGAATGTAGGGCGAGTGATCGGGGCCGGATCATAGGGAATGTAGGGCGAGTGATCGGGGCCGGAGCATCGGGAGTGTAGGGCGAGTAATCGGAACCGGAGCATCGGGAGTGTAGGGCGAGTGATCGGGGCAGCATCGGGAATGTAGGGTGAGTGATCGAGGCCGGACCATCGGGAATGTAGGGCGAGTGATCGAGGCCGGACCATCGGGAATGTAGGGCGAGTGATCGGGGCATCGGGAGTGTAGGGCGAGTGATCGGGGCCGGAGCATCGGGAATGTAGGGTGAGTGATCGAGGCCGGACCATCGGGAGTGTAGGGCGAGTGATCGGGGCTTCGGGAGTGTAGGGTGAGTGATCGGGGCCGGAGCATCGGGAGTGTAGGGCGAGTGATCGGGGCAGCATCGGGAGTGTAGGGCGATTGATCGGGGCCGGAGCATCGGGAGTGTAGCGCGAGTGATCGGGGCCGGAGCATCGGGAGTGTAGGGCGAGTGATCGGGGTATCGGGAGTGCAGGACGAGTGATCGGGCCGGATCATCGGGAGTGTAGGGCGAGTGATCGGGGCCGGAGCATCGGGAGTGTAGGACGAGTGATCGAGGCCAGACCATCGGGAGTGTAGGGCGAGTGATCGGGGCAGCATCGGGAGTGTAGGGCGAGAGATCGGGGCATCGGGAGAGTAGGACGAGTGATCGGGGCAGCATCGGGAGTGTAGGGCGAGAGATCGGGGCATCGGGAGAGTAGGACGAGTGATCGGGGCAGCATCGGGAGTGTAGGGCGAGTGATCGGGGCATCGGGAGTGTAGGGCGAGTGATCGGAGCAGCATCAGGAGTGTAGGGCGAGTGATCGGGGCATCGGGAGTGAAGGGCGAGTGATCGGGGCCGGAGAATTGGGAGTGTAGGGCCAGTGATCGGGGCATCGGGAGTGAAGGGCGAGTGATCGGGGCCGGAGAATCGGGAGTGTAGGGCGAGTGATCGGGGCAGCATCGGGAGTGTAGGGCGAGTGATCGGGGCAGCATCGGGAGTGTAGGGCGAGTGATCGGGGCAGCATCGGGAGTGTAGGGCGAGTGATCGGAGCATCGGAAGTGTAGGGCGAGTGATCGGAGCATCGGAAGTGTAGGGCGAGTGATCGGAGCATCGGGAGTGTAGGGTGAGTGATCGGAGCATCGGGAGTGAAGGGCGAGTGATCGGGGCATCGGGAGTGTAGGGCGAGTGATCAGGGCAGCATCGGGAGTATAGGGCGAGTGATCGTGGCCGGAGCATCGGGAGTGAAGGGCGAGTGATCGAGGCAGCATCGGGAGAGTAGGTCGAGTGATCGGGGCAGCATCGGGAGTGTAGGGCGAGTGATCGGGGCCGGACATCGGGAGTGCAGGGCGAGTGCTCGGGGCATCGGGAGTGTAGGGCGAGTGATCGGGGCAGCATCGGGAGTGTAGGGCGAGTGATCGGGGCAGCATCGGGAGTGTAGGGCGAGTGATCGGAGCATCGGAAGTGTAGGGCGAGTGATCGGAGCATCGGAAGTGTAGGGCGAGTGATCGGAGCATCGGGAGTGTAGGGTGAGTGATCGGAGCATCGGGAGTGAAGGGCGAGTGATCGGGGCATCGGGAGTGTAGGGCGAGTGATCGGGGCAGCATCGGGAGTGTAGGGCGAGTGATCGTGGCCGGAGCATCGGGAGTGAAGGGCGAGTGATCGAGGCAGCATCGGGAGTGTAGGGTGAGTGATCGGAACCGGAGCATCGGGAGTGTAGGGCGAGTGATCGGAACCGGAGCATCGGGAGTGTAGGGCGAGTGATCGAGGCATCGGGAGTGTTGGGCGAGTGATCGGAACCGGAGCATCGGGAGTGTAGGGCGAGTGATCGGGGCATCGGGAGTGTAGGACGAGTGATCGGAACCGGAGCATCGGGAGTGTAGGGCAAGTGATTGGAACCGGAGCATCGGAGTGTAGGGCGAGTGATCGGAGCATCGGGAGTGTAGGGCGAGTGATCAGGGCATCGGGAGTGTAGGGCGAGTGATCGGGGCATCGGGAGTGTAGGGCGAGTGATCGGGGCATCGGGAGTGCAGGGCGAGTGATCGGAGCATCGGGAGTGTAGGGCGAGTGATCGGGGCAGCATCGGGAGTGTAGGGCGAGTGATCGGGGCATCGGGAGTGAAGGACGAGTGATCGGGGCCGGAACATCGGGAGTGTAGGGCGAGTGATCGGGGCAGCATCGGGAGTGTAGGGCGAGTGATCGGAGCATCGGGAGTGTAGGGTGAGTGATCGGGGCCGGAACATCGGGAGTGTAGGGCGAGTGATCGGGGTATCGGGAGTGCAGGACGAGTGATCGGGGCCGGATCATCGGGAGTGTAGGGCGAGTGATCGGGGCCGGAGCATCGGGAGTGTAGGACGAGTGATCGAGGCCAGACCATCGGGAGTGTAGGGCGAGTGATCGGGGCAGCATCGGGAGTGTAGGGCGAGAGATCGGGGCATCGGGAGAGTAGGACGAGTGATCGGGGCAGCATCGGGAGTGTAGGGCGAGAGATCGGGGCATCGGGAGAGTAGGACGAGTGATCGGGGCAGCATCGGGAGTGTAGGGCGAGTGATCGGGGCATCGGGAGTGTAGGGCGAGTGATCGGAGCAGCATCAGGAGTGTAGGGCGAGTGATCGGGGCATCGGGAGTGAAGGGCGAGTGATCGGGGCCGGAGAATTGGGAGTGTAGGGCCAGTGATCGGGGCATCGGGAGTGAAGGGCGAGTGATCGGGGCCGGAGAATCGGGAGTGTAGGGCGAGTGATCGGGGCAGCATCGGGAGTGTAGGGCGAGTGATCGGGGCAGCATCGGGAGTGTAGGGCGAGTGATCGGGGCAGCATCGGGAGTGTAGGGCGAGTGATCGGAGCATCGGAAGTGTAGGGCGAGTGATCGGAGCATCGGAAGTGTAGGGCGAGTGATCGGAGCATCGGGAGTGTAGGGTGAGTGATCGGAGCATCGGGAGTGAAGGGCGAGTGATCGGGGCATCGGGAGTGTAGGGCGAGTGATCAGGGCAGCATCGGGAGTATAGGGCGAGTGATCGTGGCCGGAGCATCGGGAGTGAAGGGCGAGTGATCGAGGCAGCATCGGGAGAGTAGGTCGAGTGATCGGGGCAGCATCGGGAGTGTAGGGCGAGTGATCGGGGCCGGACATCGGGAGTGCAGGGCGAGTGCTCGGGGCATCGGGAGTGTAGGGCGAGTGATCGGGGCAGCATCGGGAGTGTAGGGCGAGTGATCGGGGCAGCATCGGGAGTGTAGGGCGAGTGATCGGAGCATCGGAAGTGTAGGGCGAGTGATCGGAGCATCGGAAGTGTAGGGCGAGTGATCGGAGCATTGGGAGTGTAGGGCGAGTGATCGGGGCATCGGGAGTGTAGGGCGAGTGATCGGGGCATCGGGAGTGTAGGGCGAGTGATCGGGGCATCGGGAGTGTAGGGCGAGTGATCGGATAATCGGGAGTGTAGGGCGAGTGATCGGGGCATCGGGAGTGCAGGACGAGTGATCGGAGCATCGGGAGTGAAGGGCGAGTGATCGGGGCATCGGGAGTGCAGGACGAGTGATCGGAGCATCGGGAGTGTAGGGCGACTGATCGGAGCCGGAACATCGGGAGTGTAGGGCGAGTGATCGGGGCATCGGGAGTGAAGGGCGAGTGATCGGGGCATCGGGAGTGTAGGACGAGTGATCGGAGCATCGGGAGTGTAGGACGAGTGATCGGGGCCGGATCATCGGGAGTGTAGGGCGAGTGATCGGGGCCGGAGCATCGGGAGTGTAGGACGAGTGATCGAGGCCGGACCATCGGGAGTGTAGGGCGAGTGATCGGGGCAGCATCGGGAGTGTAGGGCGAGAGATCGGGGCATCGGGAGAGTAGGACGAGTGATCGGGGCAGCATCGGGAGTGTAGGGCGAGTGATCGGAGCAGCATCAGGAGTGTAGGGCGAGTGATCGGGGCATCGGGAGTGTAGGGCGAGTGATCGGGGCCGGAACATCGGGAGTGTAGGGCGAGTGATCGGGGCATCGGGAGTGTAGGGCGAGTGATTGGGGCCGGAGCATCGGGAGTGAAGGGCGAGTGATCGGGGCATCGAGAGTGTAGGGCGAGTGATCGGGGCCGGAGCATCGGGAGTGAAGGACGAGTGATCGGGGCATCGGGAGTGTAGGGCGAGTGATCGGGGCATCGGGAGTGTCGGGCGAGTGATCGGGGCTGGAACATCGGGAGTGTAGGGTGAGTGATCTTGGCAGCATCGGGAGTGTAGGGCGAGTGATCGGGGCAGCATCGGGAGTGTAGGGCGAGTGATGGGGGCCGGAGCATCGGGAGTGTAGGGCGAGTGATCAGGACAGCATCGGTAGTGTAGGGCGAGTGATCGGGGCAGCATCGGGAGTGAAGGGCGAGTGATGGGGCCGGAGCATCGGGAGTGTAGGGCGAGTGATCGGGGCAGCATCGGGAGTGTAGGACGAGTGATCGGGGCCGGAGCATCGGGAATGTAGGGCGAGTGATCGGGGCCGGATCATAGGGAATGTAGGGCGAGTGATCGGGGCCGGAGCATCGGGAGTGTAGGGCGAGTAATCGGAACCGGAGCATCGGGAGTGTAGGGCGAGTGATCGGGGCAGCATCGGGAATGTAGGGTGAGTGATCGAGGCCGGACCATCGGGAATGTAGGGCGAGTGATCGAGGCCGGACCATCGGGAATGTAGGGCGAGTGATCGGGGCATCGGGAGTGTAGAGAGAGTGATCGGGGCCGGAGCATCGGGAGTGTAGGGCGAGTGATCGGGGCCGGAGCATCGGGAGTGTCGGGTGAGTGATCGAGGCTGGACCATCGGGAGTGTAGGGCGAGTGATCGGGGCCGGAGCATCGGGACTGTAGGACGAGTGATCGAGGCCGGACCATCGAGAGTGTAGGGCGAGTGATCGGGGCCGGAGAATCGGGAGTGTAGGGCGAGTGATGGGGGCCGGAGAAGCGGGAGTGTAGGGGGAGTGATCGGGACAGCATCGGGAGTGTAGGACGAGTGATCGGGGCCGGACATCGGGAGTGCAGGGCGAGTGATCGGGGCATCGGGAGTGCAGGGCGAGTGATCGGGGCCGGACATCGGGAGTGAAGGGCGAGTGATCGGTGTATCGGGAGGGGAGGGAGAGTGATCGGGCCATCGGGAGTGTAGGGCGAGTGATCGGGGCAGCATCGGGAGTGTAGGGCGAGTGATCGGGGCATCGGGAGTGTAGGGTGAGTGATCGGGGCAGCATCGGGAGTGTAGGGCGAGTGATCGGGGCATCGGGAGTGTAGGGTGAGTGATCGGGGCAGCATCGGGAGTGTAGGGCGAGTGATCGGAGCATCGGAAGTGTAGGGCGAGTGATCGGAGCATCGGGAGTGAAGGGCGAGTGATCGGGGCATCGGGAGTGTAGGGCGAGTGATCGGAGCATCGGGAGTGTAGGGCGAGTGATCGGAACCGGAGCTTCGGGAGTGGGGGGCGAGTGATCGGAACCGGAGCATCGGGAGTGTAGGGCGAGTGATCGAGGCATCGGGAGTGTAGGGCGAGTGATCGGAACCGGAGCATCGGGAGTGTAGGGCGAGTGATCGGGGCATCGGGAGTGTAGGGCGAGTGATCGGAACCGGAGCATCGGGAGTGAAGGGCGAGTGATCGGGGCATCGGGAGTGTAGGGCGAGTGATCGGGGAGCATCGGGAGTGCAGGGCGAGTGATCGGGGCCGGACATCGGGAGTGAAGGGCGAGTGATCGGGCCATCGGAAGTGTAGGGCGAGTGATCGGGGCACCGGGAGTGTAGGGTGAGTGATCGGGGCAGCATCGGGAGTGTAGGGCGAGTGATCGGAGCATCGGGAGTGTAGGCCGAGTGATCGAGGCCGGACCATCGGGATTGTAGGACGAGTGATTGGAACCGGAGCATCGGGAGTGTACGGCGAGTGATCGGGGCATCGGGAGTGTAGGGCGAATGATCAGGGCATCGGGAGTGTAGGACGAGTGATCGGAGCATCGGGAGTGAAGGGCGAGTGATCGAGGCATCGGGAGTGTAGGGCGAGTGATCCGGGCCGGAACATCGGGAGTGTACGGCGAGTGATCGGGGCATCGGGAGTGTAGGGCGAGTGATCGGGGCCGGAACATCGGGAGTGTAGGGCGAGTGATCGGGGCATCGGGAGTGTAGGGCGAGTGATTGGGGCCGGAGCATCGGGAGTGAAGGGCGAGTGATCGGGCATCGAGAGTGTAGGGCGAGTGATCGGGGCCGGAGCATCGGGAGTGAAGGACGAGTGATCGGGGCATCGGGAGTGTAGGGCGAGTGATCGGGGCATCGGGAGTGTCGGGCGAGTGATCGGGGCTGGAACATCGGGAGTGTAGGGTGAGTGATCTTGGCAGCATCGGGAGTGTAGGGCGAGTGATCGGGGCAGCATCGGGAGTGTAGGGCGAGTGATGGGGGCCGAGCATCGGGAGTGTAGGGCGAGTGATCAGGACAGCATCGGTAGTGTAGGGCGAGTGATCGGGGCAGCATCGGGAGTGAAGGGCGAGTGATTGGGGCCGAGCATCGGGAGTGTAGGGCGAGTGATCGGGGCAGCATCGGGAGTGTAGGACGAGTGATCGGGGCCGGAGCATCGGGAATGTAGGGCGAGTGATCGGGGCCGGATCATAGGGAATGTAGGGCGAGTGATCGGGGCCGGAGCATCGGGAGTGTAGGGCGAGTAATCGGAACCGGAGCATCGGGAGTGTAGGGCGAGTGATCGGGGCAGCATCGGGAATGTAGGGTGAGTGATCGAGGCCGGACCATCGGGAATGTAGGGCGAGTGATCGAGGCCGGACCATCGGGAATGTAGGGCGAGTGATCGGGGCATCGGGAGTGTAGGGCGAGTGATCGGGGCCGGAGCATCGGGAATGTAGGGTGAGTGATCGAGGCCGGACCATCGGGAGTGTAGGGCGAGTGATCGGGGCTTCGGGAGTGTAGGGTGAGTGATCGGGGCCGGAGCATCGGGAGTGTAGGGCGAGTGATCGGGGCAGCATCGGGAGTGTAGGGCGATTGATCGGGGCCGGAGCATCGGGAGTGTAGCGCGAGTGATCGGGGCCGGAGCATCGGGAGTGTAGGGCGAGTGATCGGGGTATCGGGAGTGCAGGACGAGTGATCGGGGCCGGATCATCGGGAGTGTAGGGCGAGTGATCGGGGCCGGAGCATCGGGAGTGTAGGACGAGTGATCGAGGCCAGACCATCGGGAGTGTAGGGCGAGTGATCGGGGCAGCATCGGGAGTGTAGGGCGAGAGATCGGGGCATCGGGAGAGTAGGACGAGTGATCGGGGCAGCATCGGGAGTGTAGGGCGAGAGATCGGGGCATCGGGAGAGTAGGACGAGTGATCGGGGCAGCATCGGGAGTGTAGGGCGAGTGATCGGGGCATCGGGAGTGTAGGGCGAGTGATCGGAGCAGCATCAGGAGTGTAGGGCGAGTGATCGGGGCATCGGGAGTGAAGGGCGAGTGATCGGGGCCGGAGAATTGGGAGTGTAGGGCCAGTGATCGGGGCATCGGGAGTGAAGGGCGAGTGATCGGGGCCGGAGAATCGGGAGTGTAGGGCGAGTGATCGGGGCAGCATCGGGAGTGTAGGGCGAGTGATCGGGGCAGCATCGGGAGTGTAGGGCGAGTGATCGGGGCAGCATCGGGAGTGTAGGGCGAGTGATCGGAGCATCGGAAGTGTAGGGCGAGTGATCGGAGCATCGGAAGTGTAGGGCGAGTGATCGGAGCATCGGGAGTGTAGGGTGAGTGATCGGAGCATCGGGAGTGAAGGGCGAGTGATCGGGGCATCGGGAGTGTAGGGCGAGTGATCAGGGCAGCATCGGGAGTATAGGGCGAGTGATCGTGGCCGGAGCATCGGGAGTGAAGGGCGAGTGATCGAGGCAGCATCGGGAGAGTAGGTCGAGTGATCGGGGCAGCATCGGGAGTGTAGGGCGAGTGATCGGGGCCGGACATCGGGAGTGCAGGGCGAGTGCTCGGGGCATCGGGAGTGTAGGGCGAGTGATCGGGGCAGCATCGGGAGTGTAGGGCGAGTGATCGGGGCAGCATCGGGAGTGTAGGGCGAGTGATCGGAGCATCGGAAGTGTAGGGCGAGTGATCGGAGCATCGGAAGTGTAGGGCGAGTGATCGGAGCATCGGGAGTGTAGGGTGAGTGATCGGAGCATCGGGAGTGAAGGGCGAGTGATCGGGGCATCGGGAGTGTAGGGCGAGTGATCGGGGCAGCATCGGGAGTGTAGGGCGAGTGATCGTGGCCGGAGCATCGGGAGTGAAGGGCGAGTGATCGAGGCAGCATCGGGAGTGTAGGGTGAGTGATCGGAACCGGAGCATCGGGAGTGTAGGGCGAGTGATCGGAACCGGAGCATCGGGAGTGTAGGGCGAGTGATCGAGGCATCGGGAGTGTTGGGCGAGTGATCGGAACCGGAGCATCGGGAGTGTAGGGCGAGTGATCGGGGCATCGGGAGTGTAGGACGAGTGATCGGAACCGGAGCATCGGGAGTGTAGGGCAAGTGATTGAACCGGAGCATCGGGAGTGTAGGGCGAGTGATCGGAGCATCGGGAGTGTAGGGCGAGTGATCAGGGCATCGGGAGTGTAGGGCGAGTGATCGGGGCATCGGGAGTGTAGGGCGAGTGATCGGGGCATCGGGAGTGCAGGGCGAGTGATCGGAGCATCGGGAGTGTAGGGCGAGTGATCGGGGCAGCATCGGGAGTGTAGGGCGAGTGATCGGGGCATCGGGAGTGAAGGACGAGTGATCGGGGCCGGAACATCGGGAGTGTAGGGCGAGTGATCGGGGCAGCATCGGGAGTGTAGGGCGAGTGATCGGAGCATCGGGAGTGTAGGGTGAGTGATCGGGGCCGGAACATCGGGAGTGTAGGGCGAGTGATCGGGGTATCGGGAGTGCAGGACGAGTGATCGGGGCCGGATCATCGGGAGTGTAGGGCGAGTGATCGGGGCCGGAGCATCGGGAGTGTAGGACGAGTGATCGAGGCCAGACCATCGGGAGTGTAGGGCGAGTGATCGGGGCAGCATCGGGAGTGTAGGGCGAGAGATCGGGGCATCGGGAGAGTAGGACGAGTGATCGGGGCAGCATCGGGAGTGTAGGGCGAGAGATCGGGGCATCGGGAGAGTAGGACGAGTGATCGGGGCAGCATCGGGAGTGTAGGGCGAGTGATCGGGGCATCGGGAGTGTAGGGCGAGTGATCGGAGCAGCATCAGGAGTGTAGGGCGAGTGATCGGGGCATCGGGAGTGAAGGGCGAGTGATCGGGGCCGGAGAATTGGAGTGTAGGGCCAGTGATCGGGGCATCGGGAGTGAAGGGCGAGTGATCGGGGCCGGAGAATCGGGAGTGTAGGGCGAGTGATCGGGGCAGCATCGGGAGTGTAGGGCGAGTGATCGGGGCAGCATCGGGAGTGTAGGGCGAGTGATCGGGGCAGCATCGGGAGTGTAGGGCGAGTGATCGGAGCATCGGAAGTGTAGGGCGAGTGATCGGAGCATCGGAAGTGTAGGGCGAGTGATCGGAGCATCGGGAGTGTAGGGTGAGTGATCGGAGCATCGGGAGTGAAGGGCGAGTGATCGGGGCATCGGGAGTGTAGGGCGAGTGATCAGGGCAGCATCGGGAGTATAGGGCGAGTGATCGTGGCCGGAGCATCGGGAGTGAAGGGCGAGTGATCGAGGCAGCATCGGGAGAGTAGGTCGAGTGATCGGGGCAGCATCGGGAGTGTAGGGCGAGTGATCGGGGCCGGACATCGGAGTGCAGGGCGAGTGCTCGGGCATCGGGAGTGTAGGGCGAGTGATCGGGGCAGCATCGGGAGTGTAGGGCGAGTGATCGGGGCAGCATCGGAGTGTAGGGCGAGTGATCGGAGCATCGGAAGTGTAGGGCGAGTGATCGGAGCATCGGAAGTGTAGGGCGAGTGATCGGAGCATTGGGAGTGTAGGGCGAGTGATCGGGGCATCGGGAGTGTAGGGCGAGTGATCGGGGCATCGGGAGTGTAGGGCGAGTGATCGGGGCATCGGGAGTGTAGGGCGAGTGATCGGATAATCGGGAGTGTAGGGCGAGTGATCGGGGCATCGGGAGTGCAGGACGAGTGATCGGAGCATCGGGAGTGAAGGGCGAGTGATCGGGGCATCGGGAGTGCAGGACGAGTGATCGGAGCATCGGGAGTGTAGGGCGACTGATCGGAGCCGGAACATCGGGAGTGTAGGGCGAGTGATCGGGGCATCGGGAGTGAAGGGCGAGTGATCGGGGCATCGGGAGTGTAGGACGAGTGATCGGAGCATCGGGAGTGTAGGACGAGTGATCGGGGCCGGATCATCGGGAGTGTAGGGCGAGTGATCGGGGCCGGAGCATCGGGAGTGTAGGACGAGTGATCGAGGCCGGACCATCGGGAGTGTAGGGCGAGTGATCGGGGCAGCATCGGGAGTGTAGGGCGAGAGATCGGGGCATCGGGAGAGTAGGACGAGTGATCGGGGCAGCATCGGGAGTGTAGGGCGAGTGATCGGAGCAGCATCAGGAGTGTAGGGCGAGTGATCGGGGCATCGGGAGTGAAGGGCGAGTGATCGGGGCCGGAGAATCGGGAGTGTAGGGCGAGTGATCGGGGCAGCATCGGGAGTGTAGGGCGAGTGATCGGGGCCGGACATCGGGAGTGCAGGGCGAGTGCTCGGGGCATCGGGAGTGAAGGGCGAGTGATCGGGGCCGGAGAATCGGGAGTGTAGGGCGAGTGATCGGGGCAGCATCGGGAGTGTAGGGCGAGTGATCGGGGCCGGACATCGGGAGTGCAGGGCGAGTGCTCGGGGCATCGGGAGTGTTGGGCGAGTGATCGGGGCAGCATCGGGAGTGTAGGGCGAGTGATCGGGGCAGTATCGGGAGTGTAGGGCGAGTGATCGGAGCATCGGAAGTGTAGGGCGAGTGATCGGAGCATCGGAAGTGTAGGGCGAGTGATCGGAGCATCGGGAGTGTAGGGTGAGTGATCGGAGCATCGGGAGTGAAGGGCGAGTGATCGGGGCATCGGGAGTGTAGGGCGAGTGATCGGGGCAGCATCGGGAGTGTAGGGCGAGTGATCGGGGCCGGACATCGGGAGTGCAGGGCGAGTGCTCGGGGCATCGGGAGTGTAGGGCGAGTGATCGGGGCAGCATCGGGAGTGTAGGGCGAGTGATTGGGGCAGCATCGGGAGTGTAGGGCGAGTGATCGGAGCATCGGAAGTGTAGGGCGAGTGATCGGAGCATCGGAAGTGTAGGGCGAGTGATCGGAGCATCGGAGTGTAGGGTGAGTGATCGGAGCATCGGGAGTGAAGGGCGAGTGATCGGGGCATCGGGAGTGTAGGGCGAGTGATCGGGGCAGCATCGGGAGTGTAGGGCGAGTGATCGTGGCCGGAACATCGGGAGTGTAGGGCGAGTGTTCGGGGCAGCATCGGGAGTGTAGGGCGAGTGATCGGGGCATCGGGAGTGTAGGGCGAGTGATCGGGGCATCGGGAGTGTAGGGCGAGTGATCGGGGCATCGGGAGTGTAGGGCGAGTGATCGGATAATCGGGAGTGTAGGGCGAGTGATCGGGGCATCGGGAGTGCAGGACGAGTGATCGGAGCATCGGGAGTGAAGGGCGAGTGATCGGGGCATCGGGAGTGCAGGACGAGTGATCGGAGCATCGGGAGTGTAGGGCGACTGATCGGAGCCGGAACATCGGGAGTGTAGGGCGAGTGATCGGGGCATCGGGAGTGAAGGGCGAGTGATCGGGGCATCGGGAGTGTAGGACGAGTGATCGGAGCATCGGGAGTGTAGGACGAGTGATCGGGGCCGGATCATCGGGAGTGTAGGGCGAGTGATCGGGGCCGGAGCATCGGGAGTGTAGGACGAGTGATCGAGGCCGGACCATCGGGAGTGTAGGGCGAGTGATCGGGGCAGCATCGGGAGTGTAGGGCGAGAGATCGGGGCATCGGGAGAGTAGGACGAGTGATCGGGGCAGCATCGGGAGTGTAGGGCGAGTGATCGGAGCAGCATCAGGAGTGTAGGGCGAGTGATCGGGGCATCGGGAGTGAAGGGCGAGTGATCGGGGCCGGAGAATCGGGAGTGTAGGGCGAGTGATCGGGGCAGCATCGGGAGTGTAGGGCGAGTGATCGGGGCCGGACATCGGGAGTGCAGGGCGAGTGCTCGGGGCATCGGGAGTGAAGGGCGAGTGATCGGGGCCGGAGAATCGGGAGTGTAGGGCGAGTGATCGGGGCAGCATCGGGAGTGTAGGGCGAGTGATCGGGGCCGGACATCGGGAGTGCAGGGCGAGTGCTCGGGGCATCGGGAGTGTTGGGCGAGTGATCGGGGCAGCATCGGGAGTGTAGGGCGAGTGATCGGGGCAGTATCGGGAGTGTAGGGCGAGTGATCGGAGCATCGGAAGTGTAGGGCGAGTGATCAGAGCATCGGAAGTGTAGGGCGAGTGATCGGAGCATCGGGAGTGTAGGGTGAGTGATCGGAGCATCGGGAGTGAAGGGCGAGTGATCGGGGCATCGGGAGTGTAGGGCGAGTGATCGGGGCAGCATCGGGAGTGTAGGGCGAGTGATCGGGGCCGGACATCGGGAGTGCAGGGCGAGTGCTCGGGGCATCGGGAGTGTAGGGCGAGTGATCGGGGCAGCATCGGGAGTGTAGGGCGAGTGATTGGGGCAGCATCGGGAGTGTAGGGCGAGTGATCGGAGCATCGGAAGTGTAGGGCGAGTGATCGGAGCATCGGAAGTGTAGGGCGAGTGATCGGAGCATCGGGAGTGTAGGGTGAGTGATCGGAGCATCGGGAGTGAAGGGCGAGTGATCGGGCATCGGGAGTGTAGGGCGAGTGATCGGGGCAGCATCGGGAGTGTAGGGCGAGTGATCGTGGCCGGAGCATCGGGAGTGAAGGGCGAGTGATCGAGGCAGCATCGGGAGTGTAGGGTGAGTGATCGGAACCGGAGCATCGGGAGTGTAGGGCGAGTGATCGGAACCGGAGCATCGGGAGTGTAGGGCGAGTGATCGAGGCATCGGGAGTGTTGGGCGAGTGATCGGAACCGGAGCATCGGGAGTGTAGGGCGAGTGATCGGAGCATCGGGAGTGTAGGACGAGTGATCGGAACCGGAGCATCGGGAGTGTAGGGCGAGTGATTGGAACCGGAGCATCGGGAGTGTAGGGCGAGTGATCGGAGCATCGGGAGTGTAGGGCGAGTGATCAGGGCATCGGGAGTGTAGGGCGAGTGATCGGGGCATCGGGAGTGTAGGGCGAGTGATCGGGGCATCGGGAGTGCAGGGCGAGTGATCGGAGCATTGGGAGTGTAGGGCGAGTGATCGGAGCATCGGGAGTGTAGGGCAAGTGATCGGGGCATCGGGAGTGAAGGGCAAGTGATCGGGGCCGGTACATCGGGAGTGTAGGGCGAGTGATCGGGGCAGCATCGGGAGTGTAGGGCGAGTGATCGGAGCATCGGGAGTGTAGGGTGAGTGATCGGGGCCGGAACATCGGGAGTGTAGGGCGAGTGATCGGGGCAGCATCGGGAGTGTAGGGCGAGTGATCGGAGCATCGGGAGTGTAGGGCGAGTGATCGGGGCATCGGGAGTGTAGGGCAAGTGATCGGGGCATCGGGAGTGCAGGACGAGTGATCGGAGCATCGGGAGTGTAGGGCGACTGATCGGAGCCGGAACATCGGGAGTGTAGGGCGAGTGATCGGGGCATCGGGAGTGAAGGGCGAGTGATCGGGGCATCGGGAGTGTAGGACGAGTGATCGGAGCATCGGGAGTGTAGGGCGAGTGATCAGAGCATCGGGAGTGTAGGGCGAGTGATCGGGGCATTGGGAGTGTAGTACGAGTAATCGGAACCGGAGCATCGGGAGTGTAGGGCGAGTGATCGGGGGGCATCGGGAGTGTAGGGCGAGTGATTGAGGAGCATCGGGAGTGTAGGGCGAGTGATCAGAGCATCGGGAGTGTAGGACGAGTAATCGGAACCGGAGCATCGGGAGTGTAGGGCGAGTGATCGGGGCCGGAGCATCGGGAGTGTAGGGCGAGTGATCGGGGCATCGGGAGTGTAGGACGAGTGATCGGGGCATCGGGAGTGTAGGGCGAGTGATCGGGGCATCGTGAGTGTAGGGCGAGTGATCGGGGCCGGATCATCGGGAATGTAGGGCGAGTGATCGGGGCAGCATCGGGAGTGTAGGGCGAGTGATCGGGGCCGGAGCATCGGGAGTGTAGGGCGAGTGATCGGGGCCGGAGCATCGGGAGTGTAGGGCGAGTGATCGGGGCCGGAGCATCGGGAGTGTAGGGCGAGTGATCGGAACCGGAGCATCGGGAGTGTAGGGCGAGTGATCGGGGAGGGAGCATCGGGAGTGTAGGGCGAGTGATCGGGGCATCGGGAGTGTAGGGCGAGTGATCGGGGCATCGGGAGTGTAGGGCGAGTGATGGGGGCCGGAGCATCGGGAATGTAGGGTGAGTGATCGAGGCCGGACCATCGGGAATGTAGGGCGAGTGATCGGGGCATCGGGAGTGTAGGGCGAGTGATCGGGGCATCGGGAGTGTAGGGCGAGTGATCGGGGCAGCATTGGGAGTGTAGGGCGAGTAATCGGGGTCGGAGCATTGGGAGTGTAGGGCGAGTGATCGGGACATCGGGAGTGTAGGGCGAGTGATCGGGGCCGGAGTATCGGGAGTGAAGGGCGAGTGATCGGGGCCGGACATCGGGAGTGCAGGGCAAGTGCTCAGGGCATAGGGAGTGTAGGGCGAGTGATCGGAGCATCGGGAGTGTAGGGTGAGTGATCGGAGCATCGGGAGTGAAGGGCGAGTGATCGGGGCATCGGGAGTGTAGGGCGAGTGATCTGGGCAGCATCGGGAGTATAGGGCGAGTGATCGTGGCCGGAGCATCGGGAGTGAAGGGCGAGTGATCGAGGCAGCATCGGGAGTGTAGGGCGAGTTATCGGGGCAGCATCGGGAGTGTAGGGCGAGTGATCGGGGCCGGACATCGGGAGTGCAGGGCGAGTGCTCGGGGCATCGGGAGTGTAGGGCGAGTGATCGGGGCAGCATCGGGAGTGTAGGGCGAGTGATCGGGGCAGCATCGGGAGTGTAGGGCGAGTGATCGGAGCATCGGAAGTGTAGGGCGATTGATCGGAGCATCGGAAGTGTAGGGCGAGTGATCGGAGCATCGGGAGTGTAGGGTGAGTGATCGGAGCATCGGGAGTGAAGGGCGAGTGATCGGGGCATCGGGAGTGTAGGGCGAGTGATCGGGGCAGCATCGGGAGTGTAGGGCGAGTGATCGTGGCCGGAGCATCGGGAGTGAAGGGCGAGTGATCGAGGCAGCATCGGGAGTGTAGGGTGAGTGATCGGAACCGGAGCATCGGGAGTGTAGGGCGAGTGATCGGAACCGGAGCATCGGGAGTGTATGGCGAGTGATCGAGGCATCGGGAGTGTTGGGCGAGTGATCGGAACCGGAGCATCGGGAGTGTAGGGCGAGTGATCGGAGCATCGGGAGTGTAGGACGAGTGATCGGAACCGCAGCATCGGGAGTGTAGGGCGAGTGATTGGAACCGGAGCATCGGGAGTGTAGGGCGAGTGATCGGAGCATCGGGAGTGTAGGGCGAGTGATCAGGGCATCGGGAGTGTAGGGCGAGTGATCGGGGCCGGAGCATCGGGAGTGTAGGGCGAGTGATCGGAACCGGAGCATCGGGAGTGTAGGGCGAGAGATCGGGGCATCGGGAGTGTAGGACGAGTAATCGGAACCGGAGCATCGGGAGTGTAGGGCGAGTGATCGGGGAAGGAGCATCGGGAGTGTAGGGCGAGTGATCGGGGCATCGGGAGTGTCGGGCGAGTGATCGGGGCATCGGGAGTGTAGGGCGAGTGATGGGGGCCGGAGCATCGGGAATGTAGGGTGAGTGATCGAGGCCGGACCATCGGGAATGTAGGGCGAGTGATCGGGGCATCGGGAGTGTAGGGCGAGTGATCGGGGCATCGGGAGTGTAGGGCGAGTGATCGGGGCAGCATTAAGAGTGCAGGGCGAGTGATCGGGGTCGGAGCATCGGGAGTGTAGGGCGAGTGATCGGGGCCGGAGCATTGGGAGTGTAGGGCGAGTGATCGGGACATCGGGAGTGTAGGGCGAGTGATCGGGGCCGGAGTATCGGGAGTGAAGGGCGAGTGATCGGGGCCGGACATCGGGAGTGCAGGGCGAGTGCTCGGGGCATAGGGAGTGTAGGGCGAGTGATCGGAGCATTGGGAGTGTAGGGCGAGTGATCGGGGCATCGGGAGTGAAGGGCGAGTGATCGGGGCATCGGGAGTGTAGGACGAGTGATCGGAGCATCGGGAGTGTAGGGCGAGTGATCGGAGCATCGGGAGTGTAGGGCGAGTGATCGGGGCCATGGAGCATCGGGAGTGTAGGGCGAGTGATCGGGGCATCGGGAGTGTAGGGCGAGTGATCAAGGCCGGATCATCGGGAGTGTAGGGCGAGTGATTGGGGCCGCAGCATCGGGAGTGTAGGACGAGTGATCGAGGCCGGACCATCGGGAGTGTAGGGCGAGTGATCGGGGCAGCATCGGGAGTGTAGGGCGAGAGATCGGGGCATCGGGAGAGTAGGACGAGTGATCGGGGCAGCATCGGGAGTGTAGGGCGAGTGATCGGAGCAGCATCAGGAGTGTAGGGCGAGTGATCGGGGCATCGGGAGTGAAGGGCGAGTGATCGGGGCCGGAGAATCGGGAGTGTAGGGCCAGTGATCGGGGCATCGGGAGTGAAGGGCGAGTGATCGGGGCCGGAGAATCGGGAGTGTAGGGCGAGTGATCGGGGCAGCATCGGGAGTGTAGGGCGAGTGATCGGGGCCGGACATCGGGAGTGCAGGGCGAGTGCTCGGGGCATCGGGAGTGTAGGGCGAGTGATCGGGGCAGCATCGGGAGTGTAGGGCGAGTGATCGGGGCAGCATCGGGAGTGTAGGGCGAGTGATCGGAGCATCGGAAGTGTAGGGCGAGTGATCGGAGCATCGGAAGTGTAGGGCGAGTGATCGGAGCATCGGGAGTGTAGGGTGAGTGATCGGAGCATCGGGAGTGAAGGGCGAGTGATCGGGGCATCGGGAGTGTAGGGCGAGTGATCTGGGCAGCATCGGGAGTATAGGGCGAGTGATCGTGGCCGGAGCATCGGGAGTGAAGGGCGAGTGATCGAGGCAGCATCGGGAGTGTAGGGCGAGTGATCGGGGCAGCATCGGGAGTGTAGGGCGAGTGATCGGGGCCGGACATCGGGAGTGCAGGGCGAGTGCTCGGGGCATCGGGAGTGTAGGGCGAGTGATCGGGGCAGCATCGGGAGTGTAGGGCGAGTGATCGGAGCATCGGAAGTGTAGGGCGAGTGATCGGAGCATCGGAAGTGTAGGGCGAGTGATCGGAGCATCGGGAGTGTAGGGTGAGTGATCGGAGCATCGGGAGTGAAGGGCGAGTGATCGGGGCATCGGGAGTGTAGGGCGAGTGATCGGGGCAGCATCGGGAGTGTAGGGCGAGTGATCGTGGCCGGAGCATCGGGTGTGAAGGGCGAGTGATCGAGGCAGCATCGGGAGTGTAGGGTGAGTGATCGGAACCGGAGCATCGGGAGTGTAGGGCGAGTGATCGGAACCGGAGCATCGGGAGTGTAGGGCGAGTGATCGAGGCATCGGGAGTGTTGGGCGAGTGATCGGAACCGGAGCATCGGGAGTGAAGGGCGAGTGATCGGAGCATCGGGAGTGTAGGACGAGTGATCGGAACCGGAGCATCGGGAGTGTAGGGCGAGTGATTGGAACCGGAGCATCGGGAGTGTAGGGCGAGTGATCGGAGCATCGGGAGTGTAGGGCGAGTGATCAGGGCATCGGGAGTGTAGGGCGAGTGATCGGGGCATCGGGAGTGTAGGGCGAGTGATCGGAGCATCGGGAGTGTAGGGCAAGTGATCGGGGCATCGGGAGTGAAGGGCGAGTGATCAGGGCCGGAACATCGGGAGTGTAGGGCGAGTGATCGGGGCAGCATCGGGAGTGTAGGGCGAGTGATCGGAGCATCGGGAGTGTAGGGTGAGTGATCGGGGCCGGAACATCGGGAGTGTAGGGCAAGTGATCGGGGCAGCATCGGGAGTGTAGGGCGAGTGATCGGAGCATCGGGAGTGTAGGGCGAGTGATCGGGGCATCGGGAGTATAGGGCGAGTGATCGGGGCATCGGGAGTGCAGGACGAGTGATCGGAGCATCGGGAGTGTAGGGCGACTGATCGGAGCCGGAACATCGGGAGTGTAGGGCGAGTGATCGGGGCATCGGGAGTGTAGGGCGAGTGATCGGGGCCGGAGTATCGGGAGTGAAGGGCGAGTGATCGGGGCCGGACATCGGGAGTGCAGGGCGAGTGCTCGGGGCATAGGGAGTGTAGGGCGAGTGATCGGAGCATTGGGAGTGTAGGGCGAGTGATCGGGGCATCGGGAGTGAAGGGCGAGTGATCGGGGCATCGGGAGTGTAGGACGAGTGATCGGAGCATCGGGAGTGTAGGGCGAGTGATCGGAGCATCGGGAGTGTAGGGCGAGTGATCGGGGCTGGAGCATCGGGAGTGTAGGGCGAGTGATCGGGGCATCGGGAGTGCAGGACGAGTGATCGGGGCCGGATCATCGGGAGTGTAGGGCGAGTGATCGGGGCCGGAGCATCGGGAGTGTAGGACGAGTGATCGAGGCCGGACCATCGGGAGTGTAGGGCGAGTGATCGGGGCAGCATCGGGAGTGTAGGGCGAGAGATCGGGGCATCGGGAGAGTAGGACGAGTGATCGGGGCAGCATCGGGAGTGTAGGGCGAGTGATCGGAGCAGCATCAGGAGTGTAGGGCGAGTGATCGGGGCATCGGGAGTGAAGGGCGAGTGATCGGGGCCGGAGAATCGGGAGTGTAGGGCCAGTGATCGGGGCATCGGGAGTGAAGGGCGAGTGATCGGGGCCGGAGAATCGGGAGTGTAGGGCGAGTGATCGGGGCAGCATCGGGAGTGTAGGGCGAGTGATCGGGGCCGGACATCGGGAGTGCAGGGCGAGTGCTCGGGGCATCGGGAGTGTAGGGCGAGTGATCGGGGCAGCATCGGGAGTGTAGGGCGAGTGATCGGGGCAGCATCGGGAGTGTAGGGCGAGTGATCGGAGCATCGGAAGTGTAGGGCGAGTGATCGGAGCATCGGAAGTGTAGGGCGAGTGATCGGAGCATCGGGAGTGTAGGGTGAGTGATCGGAGCATCGGGAGTGAAGGGCGAGTGATCGGGGCATCGGGAGTGTAGGGCGAGTGATCTGGGCAGCATCGGGAGTATAGGGCGAGTGATCGTGGCCGGAGCATCGGGAGTGAAGGGCGAGTGATCGAGGCAGCATCGGGAGTGTAGGGCGAGTGATCGGGGCAGCATCGGGAGTGTAGGGCGAGTGATCGGGGCCGGACATCGGGAGTGCAGGGCGAGTGCTTGGGGCATCGGGAGTGTAGGGCGAGTGATCGGGGCAGCATCGGGAGTGTAGGGCGAGTGATCGGGGCAGCATCGGGAGTGTAGGGCGAGTGATCGGAGCATCGGAAGTGTAGGGCGAGTGATCGGAGCATCGGAAGTGTAGGGCGAGTGATCGGAGCATCGGGAGTGTAGGGTGAGTGATCGGAGCATCGGGAGTGAAGGGCGAGTGATCGGGGCATCGGGAGTGTAGGGCGAGTGATCGGGGCAGCATCGGGAGTGTAGGGCGAGTGATCGTGGCCGGAGCATCGGGAGTGAAGGGCGAGTGATCGAGGCAGCATCGGGAGTGTAGGGTGAGTGATCGGAACCGGAGCATCGGGAGTGTAGGGCGAGTGATCGGAACCGGAGCATCGGGAGTGTAGGGCGAGTGATCGAGGCATCGGGAGTGTTGGGCGAGTGATCGGAACCGGAGCATCGGGAGTGAAGGGCGAGTGATCGGAGCATCGGGAGTGTAGGACGAGTGATCGGAACCGGAGCATCGGGAGTGTAGGGCGAGTGATTGGAACCGGAGCATCGGGAGTGTAGGGCGAGTGATCGGAGCATCGGGAGTGTAGGGCGAGTGATCAGGGCATCGGGAGTGTAGGGCGAGTGATCGGGGCATCGGGAGTGTAGGGCGAGTGATCGGGGCATCGGGAGTGCAGGGCGAGTGATCGGAGCATCGGGAGTGTAGGGCGAGTGATCGGAGCATCGGGAGTGTAGGGCAAGTGATCGGGGCATCGGGAGTGAAGGGCGAGTGATCAGGGCCGGAACATCGGGAGTGTAGGGCGAGTGATCGGGGCAGCATCGGGAGTGTAGGGCGAGTGATCGGAGCATCGGGAGTGTAGGGTGAGTGATCGGGGCCGGAACATCGGGAGTGTAGGGCGAGTGATCGGGGCAGCATCGGGAGTGTAGGGCGAGTGATCGGAGCATCGGGAGTGTAGGGCGAGTGATCGGGGCATCGGGAGTGTAGGGCGAGTGATCGGGGCATCGGGAGTGCAGGACGAGTGATCGGAGCATCGGGAGTGTAGGGCGACTGATCGGAGCCGGAACATCGGGAGTGTAGGGCGAGTGATCGGGGCATCGGGAGTGAAGGGCGAGTGATCGGGGCATCGGGAGTGTAGGATGAGTGATCGGAGCATCGGGAGTGTAGGGCGAGTGATCAGAGCATCGGGAGTGTAGGACGAGTGATCGGGGCATTGGGAGTGTAGGACGAGTAATCGGAACCGGAGCATCGGGAGTGTAGGGCGAGTGATCGGGGGGCATCGGGAGTATAGGGCGAGTGATTGGGGAGCATTGGGAGTGTAGGGCGAGTGATCAGAGCATCGGGAGTGTAGGACGAGTAATCGGAACCGGAGCATCGGGAGTGTAGGGCGAGTGATCGGGGCCGGAGCATCGGGAGTGTAGGGCGAGTGATCGGGGCATCGGGAGTGTAGGACGAGTGATCGGGGCATCGGGAGTGTAGGGCGAGTGATCGGGGCATCGTGAGTGTAGGGCGAGTGATCGGGGCCGGATCATCGGGAATGTAGGGCGAGTGATCGGGGCAGCATCGGGAGTGTAGGGCGAGTGATCGGGGCCGGAGCATCGGGAGTGTAGGGCGAGTGATCGGGGCCGGAGCATCGGGAGTGTAGGGCGAGTGATCGGGGCCGGAGCATCGGGAGTGTAGGGCGAGTGATCGGAACCGGAGCATCGGGAGTGTAGGGCGAGAGATCGGGGCATCGGGAGTGTAGGACGAGTAATCGGAACCGGAGCATCGGGAGTGTAGGGCGAGTGATCGGGGAGGGAGCATCGGGAGTGTAGGGCGAGTGATCGGGGCATCGGGAGTGTAGGGCGAGTGATCGGGACATCGGGAGTGTAGGGCGAGTGATGGGGGCCGGAGCATCGGGAATGTAGGGTGAGTGATCGAGGCCGGACCATCGGGAATGTAGGGCGAGTGATCGGGGCATCGGGAGTGTAGGGCGAGTGATCGGGGCAGCATCGGGAGTGTAGGGCGTGTGATCGGAGCATCGGGAGTGTAGGGCGAGTGATCGGGGCATCGGGAGTGTAGGGCGAGTGATCGGGGCATCGGGAGTGCAGGACGAGTGATCGGAGCATCGGGAGTGTAGGGCGACTGATCGGAGCCGGAACATCGGGAGTGTCGGGCGAGTGATCGGGGCATCGGGAGTGAAGGGCGAGTGATCGGGGCATCGGGAGTGTAGGACGAGTGATCGGAGCATCGGGAGTGTAGGGCGAGTGATCAGAGCATCGGGAGTGTAGGGCGAGTGATCGGGGCATTGGGAGTGTAGGACGAGTAATCGGAACCGGAGCATCGGGAGTGTAGGGCGAGTGATCGGGGGGCATCGGGAGTGTAGGGCGAGTGATTGGGGAGCATCGGGAGTGTAGGGCGAGTGATCAGAGCATCGGGAGTGTAGGACGAGTAATCGGAACCGGAGCATCGGGAGTGTAGGGCGAGTGATCGGGGCCGGAGCATCGGGAGTGTAGGGCGAGTGATCGGGGCATCGGGAGTGTAGGATGAGTGATCGGGGCATCGGGAGTGTAGGGCGAGTGATCGGGGCATCGTGAGTGTAGGGCGAGTGATCGGGGCCGGATCATCGGGAATGTAGGGCGAGTGATCGGGGCAGCATCGGGAGTGTAGGGCGAGTGATCGGGGCCGGAGCATCGGGAGTGTAGGGCGAGTGATCGGGGCCGGAGCATCGGGAGTGTAGGACGAGTAATCGGAACCGGAGCATCGGGAGTGTAAGGCGAGTGATCGGGGAGGGAGCATCGGGAGTGTAGGGCGAGTGATCGGGGCATCGGGAGTGTAGGGCGAGTGATCGGGGCAGCATTGGGAGTGTAGGGCGAGTGATCGGGACATCGGGAGTGTAGGGCGAGTGATCGGGGCCGGAGTATCGGGAGTGAAGGGCGAGTGATCGGGGCCGGACATCGGGAGTGCAGGGCGAGTGCTCGGGGCATAGGGAGTGTAGGGCGAGTGATCGGAGCATCGGGAGTGTAGGGTGAGTGATCGGAGCATCGGGAGTGAAGGGCGAGTGATCGGGGCATCGGGAGTGTAGGGCGAGTGATCTGGGCAGCATCGGGAGTATAGGGCGAGTGATCATGGCCGGAGCATCGGGAGTGAAGGGCGAGTGATCGAGGCAGCATCGGGAGTGTAGGGCGAGTGATCGGGGCAGCATCGGGAGTGTAGGGCGAGTGATCGGGGCCGGACATCGGGAGTGCAGGGCGAGTGCTCGGGGCATCGGGAGTGTAGGGCGAGTGATCGGGGCAGCATCGGGAGTGTAGGGCGAGTGATCGGGGCAGCATCGGGAGTGTAGGGCGAGTGATCGGAGCATCGGAAGTGTAGGGCGATTGATCGGAGCATCGGAAGTGTATGGCGAGTGATCGGAGCATCGGGAGTGTAGGGTGAGTGATCGGAGCATCGGGAGTGAAGGGCGAGTGATCGGGGCATCGGGAGTGTAGGGCGAGTGATCGGGGCAGCATCGGGAGTGTAGGGCGAGTGATCATGGCCGAGCATCGGGAGTGAAGGGCGAGTGATCGAGGCAGCATCGGGAGTGTAGGGTGAGTGATCGAACCGGAGCATCGGGAATGTAGGGCGAGTGATCGGAACCGGAGCATCGGGAGTGTAGGGCGACTGATCGAGGCATCGGGAGTGTTGGGCGAGTGATCGGAACCGGAGCATCGGGAGTGTAGGCGAGTGATCGGAGCATCGGGAGTGTAGGACGAGTGATCGGAACCGCAGCATCGGGAGTGTAGGGCGAGTGATTGGAACCGGAGCATCGGGAGTGTAGGGCGAGTGATCGGAGCATCGGGAGTGTAGGGCGAGTGATCAGGGCATCGGGAGTGTAGGGCGAGTGATCGGGGCCGGAGCATCGGGAGTGTAGGGCGAGTGATCGGAACCGGAGCATCGGGAGTGTAGGGCGAGAGATCGGGGCATCGGGAGTGTAGGACGAGTAATCGGAACCGGAGCATCGGGAGTGTAGGGCGAGTGATCGGGGAGGGAGCATCGGGAGTGTAGGGCGAGTGATCGGGGCATCGGGAGTGTAGGGCGAGTGATCGGGGCATCGGGAGTGTAGGGCGAGTGATGGGGGCCGGAGCATCGGGAATGTAGGGTGAGTGATCGAGGCCGGACCATCGGGAATGTAGGGCGAGTGATCGGGGCATCGGGAGTGTAGGGCGAGTGATCGGGGCATCGGGAGTGTAGGGCGAGTGATCGGGGCAGCATTAAGAGTGTAGGGCGAGCGATCGGGGTCGGAGCATCGGGAGTGTAGGGCGAGTGATCGGGGCCGGAGCATTGGGAGTGTAGGGCGAGTGATCGGGACATCGGGAGTGTAGGGCGAGTGATCGGGGCCGGAGTATCGGGAGTGAAGGGCGAGTGATCGGGGCCGGACATCGGGAGTGCAGGGCGAGTGCTCGGGGCACAGGGAGTGTAGGGCGAGTGATCGGAGCATCGGGAGTGTAGGGCGAGTGATCGGGGCATCGGGAGTGAAGGGCGAGTGATCGGGGCATCGGGAGTGTAGGACGAGTGATCGGAGCATCGGGAGTGTAGGGCGAGTGATCGGAGCATCGGGAGTGTAGGGCGAGTGATCGGGGCCGGAGCATCGGGAGTGTAGGGCGAGTGATCGGGGCATCGGGAGTGCAGGACGAGTGATCGGGGCCGGATCATCGGGAGTGTAGGGCGAGTGATCGGGGCCAGAGCATCGGGAGTGTAGGATGAGTGATCGAGGCCGGACCATCGGGAGTGTAGGACGAGTGATCGGGGCAGCATCGGGAGTGTAGGGCGAGAGATCGGGGCATCGGGAGAGTTGGACGAGTGATCGGGGCAGCATCGGGAGTGTAGGGCGAGAGATCAGGGCATCGGGAGTGTAGGACGAGTAATCGGAATCGGAGCATCGGGAGTGTAGGGCGAGTGATCGGGGAGGGAGCATCGGGAGTGTAGGGCGAGTGATCGGGGCATCGGGAGTGAAGGGCGAGTGATCGGGGCCGGAAAATCGGGAGTGTAGGGCCAGTGATCGGGGCATCGGGAGTGAAGGGCGAGTGATCGGGGCCGGAGAATCGGGAGTGTAGGGCGAGTGATCGGGTCAGCATCGGGAGTGTAGGGCGAGTGATCGGGGCCGGACATCGGGAGTGCAGGGCGAGTGCTCGGGGCATCGGGAGTGTAGGGCGAGTGATCGGGGCAGCATCGGGAGTGTAGGGCGAGTGATCGGGGCAGCATCGGGAGTGTAGGGCGAGTGATCGGAGCATCGGAAGTGTAGGGCGAGTGATCGGAGCATCGGAAGTGTAGGGCGAGTGATCGGAGCATCGGGAGTGTAGGGTGAGTGATCGGAGCATCGGGAGTGAAGGGCGAGTGATCGGGGCATCGGGAGTGTAGGGCGAGTGATCTGGGCAGCATCGGGAGTATAGGGCGAGTGATCGTGGCCGGAGCATCGGGAGTGAAGGGCGAGTGATCGAGGCAGCATCGGGAGTGTAGGGCGAGTGATCGGGGCAGCATCGGGAGTGTAGGGCGAGTGATCGGGGCCGGACATCGGGAGTGCAGGGCGAGTGCTCGGGGCATCGGGAGTGTAGGGCGAGTGATCGGGGCAGCATCGGGAGTGTAGGGCGAGTGATCGGGGCAGCATCGGGAGTGTAGGGCGAGTGATCGGAGCATCGGAAGTGTAGGGCGAGTGATCGGAGCATCGGAAGTGTAGGGCGAGTGATCGGAGCATCGGGAGTGTAGGGTGAGTGATCGGAGCATCGGGAGTGAAGGGCGAGTGATCGGGGCATCGGGAGTGTAGGGCGAGTGATCGGGGCAGCATCGGGAGTGTAGGGCGAGTGATCGTGGCCGGAGCATCGGGAGTGAAGGGCGAGTGATCGAGGCAGCATCGGGAGTGTAGGGTGAGTGATCGGAACCGGAGCATCGGGAGTGTAGGGCGAGTGATCGGAACCGGAGCATCGGGAGTGTAGGGCGAGTGATCGAGGCATCGGGAGTGTTGGGCGAGTGATTGGAACCGGAGCATCGGGAGTGTAGGGCGAGTGATCGGAGCATCGGGAGTGTAGGGCGAGTGATCAGGGCATCGGGAGTGTACGACGAATGATCGGGGCAGCATCGGGAGTGTAGGGCGAGTGATCGGGGCAGCATCGGGAGTGTAGGGCGAGTTATCGGAGCATCGGAAGTGTAGGGCGAGTGATCGGAGCATCGGGAGTGTAGGGCGAGTGATCGGAGCATCGGGAGTGTAGGGCAAGTGATCGGGGCATCGGGAGTGAAGGGCGAGTGATCGGGGCCGGAACATCGGGAGTGTAGGGCGAGTGATCGGGGCAGCATCGGGAGTGTAGGGCGAGTGATCGGAGCATCGGGAGTGTAGGGTGAGTGATCGGGGCCGGAACATCGGGAGTGTAGGGCGAGTGATCGGGGCAGCATCGGGAGTGTAGGGCGAGTGATCGGAGCATCGGGAGTGTAGGGCGAGTGATCGGGGCATCGGGAGTGTAGGGCGAGTGATCGGGGCATCGGGAGTGCAGGACGAGTGATCGGAGCATCGGGAGTGTAGGGCGACTGATCGGAGCCGGAACATCGGAGTGTAGGGCGAGTGATCGGGGCATCGGGAGTGAAGGGCGAGTGATCGGGGCATCGGGAGTGAAGGGCGAGTGATCGGGGCCGGAGAATCGGGAGTGTAGGGCCAGTGATCGGGGCATCGGGAGTGGAGGGCGAGTGATCGGGGCCGGAGAATCGGGAGTGTAGGGCGAGTGATCGGGGCAGCATCGGGAGTGTAGGGCGAGTGATCAGGGCCGGACATCGGGAGTGCAGGGCGAGTGCTCGGGGCATCGGGAGTGTACGACGAGTGATCGGGGCAGCATCGGGAGTGTAGGGCGAGTGATCGGGGCAGCATCGGGAGTGTAGGGCGAGTGATCGGAGCATCGGAAGTGTAGGGCGAGTGATCGGAGCATCGGAAGTGTAGGGCGAGTGATCGGAGCATCGGGAGTGTAGGGTGAGTGATCGGAGCATCGGGAGTGAAGGGCGAGTGATCGGGGCATCGGGAGTGTAGGGCGAGTGATCTGGGCAGCATCGGGAGTATAGCGCGAGTGATCGTGGCCGGAGCATCGGGAGTGAAGGGCGAGTGATCGAGGCAGCATCGGGAGTGTAGGGCGAGTGCTCGGGGCAGCATCGGGAGTGTAGGGCGAGTGATCGGGGCCGGACATCGGGAGTGCAGGGCGAGTGCTCGGGGCATCGGGAGTGTAGGGCGAGTGATCGGGGCAGCATCGGGAGTGTAGGGCGAGTGATCGGGGCAGCATCGGGAGTGTAGGGCGAGTGCTCGGAGCATCGGAAGTGTAGGGCGAGTGATCGGAGCATCGGAAGTGTAGGGCGAGTGATCGGAGCATCGGGAGTGTAGGGTGAGTGATCGGAGCATCGGGAGTGAAGGGCGAGTGATCGGGGCATCGGGAGTGTAGGGCGAGTGATCGGGGCAGCATCGGGAGTGTAGGGCGAGTGATCGTGGCCGGAGCATCGGGAGTGAAGGGCGAGTGATCGAGGCAGCATCGGGAGTGTAGGGTGAGTGATCGGAACCGGAGCATCGGGAGTGTAGGGCGAGTGATCGGAACCGGAGCATCGGGAGTGTAGGGCGAGTGATCGAGGCATCGGGAGTGTTGGGCGAGTGATCGGAACCGGAGCATCGGGAGTGTAGGGCGAGTGATCGGAGCATCGGGAGTGTAGGACGAGTGATCGGAACCGGAGCATCGGAGTGTAGGGCGAGTGATTGGAACCGGAGCATCGGGAGTGTAGGGCGAGTGATCGGAGCATCGGGAGTGTAGGGCGAGTGATCAGGGCATCGGGAGTGTAGGGCGAGTGATCGGGGCATCGGGAGTGTAGGGCGAGTGATCGGGGCATCGGGAGCGCAGGGCGAGTGATCGGAGCATCGGGAGTGTAGGGCGAGTGATCGGAGCATCGGGAGTGTAGGGCAAGTGATCGGGGCATCGGGAGTGAAGGGCGAGTGATCGGGGCCGGAACATCGGGAGTGTAGGGCGAGTGATCGGGGCAGCATCGGGAGTGTAGGGCGAGTGATCGGAGCATCGGGAGTGTAGGGTGAGTGATCGGGGCCGGAACATCGGGAGTGTAGGGCGAGTGATCGGGGCAGCATCGGGAGTGTAGGGCGAGTGATCGGAGCATCGGGAGTGTAGGGCGAGTGATCGGGGCATCGGGAGTGTAGGGCGAGTGATCGGGGCATCGGGAGTGCAGGACGAGTGATCGGAGCATCGGGAGTGTAGGGCGACTGATCGGAGCCGGAACATCGGGAGTGTAGGGCGAGTGATCGGGGCATCGGGAGTGAAGGGCGAGTGATCGGGGCATCGGGAGTGTAGGACGAGTGATCGGAGCATCGGGAGTGTAGGGCGAGTGATCAGAGCATCGGGAGTGTAGGGCGAGTGATCGGGGCATTGGGAGTGTAGGACGAGTAATCGGAACCGGAGCATCGGGAGTGTAGGGCGAGTGATCGGGGGGCATCGGGAGTGTAGGGCGAGTGATTGGGGAGCATCGGGAGTGTAGGGCGAGTGATCAGAGCATCGGGAGTGTAGGACGAGTAATTGGAACCAGAGCATCGGGAGTGTAGGGCGAGTGATCGGGGCCGGAGCATCGGGAGTGTAGGGCGAGTGATCGGGGCATCGGGAGTGTAGGACGAGTGATCGGGGCATCGGGAGTGTAGGGCGAGTGATCGGGGCATCGTGAGTGTAGGGCGAGTGATCGGGGCATCAGGAGTGTAGGGCGAGAGATCGGGGCCGGAGCATCGGGAGTGTAGGGTGAGTGATCGGGGCCGGAGCATCGGGAGTGTAGGGCGAGAGATCGGGGCCGGAGCATCGGGAGTGTAGGGCGAGAGATCGGGGCCGGAGCATCGGGAGTGTAGGGCGAGAGATCGGGGCCGGAGCATCGGGAGTGTAGGGCGAGTGAGTGGGGCAGCGGGAGTGTAGGGTGAGTGATCGGGGCAGCGGGAATCTAGGGTGAGTGATCGGGGCAGCATCGGGAATGTAGGGTGAGTGATTGGGGAGCATCGGGAGTGTAGGACGAGTGATCGGGGCATCAGGGGTGTAGGGCGAGTGATCGGGGCATCGGAGTGTAGGGCGAGTGATCGGGGCATCGGGAGTGTAGGGCGAGTGATCGGGGCATCGGGAGTGTAGGGCGAGTGATCGGGGCATCGGGAGTGAAGGGCGAGTGATCGGGGCCGGAACATCGGGAATGTAGGGCGAGTGATCGGGGCAGCATCGGGAGTGTAGGGCGAGTGATCGGAGCATCGGGAGTGTAGGGTGAGTGATCGGGGCCGGAACATCGGGAGTGTAGGGCGAGTGATCGGGGCAGCATCGGGAGTGTAGGGCGAGTGATCGGAGCATCGGGAGTGTAGGGCGAGTGATCGGGGCATCGGGAGTGTAGGGCGAGTGATCGGGGCATCGGGAGTGCAGGACGAGTGATCGGAGCATCGGGAGTGTAGGGCGACTGATCGGAGCCGGAACATCGGGAGTGTAGGGCGAGTGATCGGGGCATCGGGAGTGAAGGGCGAGTGATCGGGGCATCGGGAGTGAAGGGCGAGTGATCGGGGCCGGAGAATCGGGAGTGTAGGGCCAGTGATCGGGGCATCGGGAGTGGAGGGCGAGTGATCGGGGCCGGAGAATCGGGAGTGTAGGGCGAGTGATCGGGGCAGCATCGGGAGTGTAGGGCGAGTGATCAGGGCCGGACATCGGGAGTGCAGGGCGAGTGCTCGGGGCATCGGGAGTGTACGACGAGTGATCGGGGCAGCATCGGGAGTGTAGGGCGAGTGATCGGGGCAGCATCGGGAGTGTAGGGCGAGTGATCGGAGCATCGGAAGTGTAGGGCGAGTGATCGGAGCATCGGAAGTGTAGGGCGAGTGATCGGAGCATCGGGAGTGTAGGGTGAGTGATCGGAGCATCGGGAGTGAAGGGCGAGTGATCGGGGCATCGGGAGTGTAGGGCGAGTGATCTGGGCAGCATCGGGAGTATAGGGCGAGTGATCGTGGCCGGAGCATCGGGAGTGAAGGGCGAGTGATCGAGGCAGCATCGGGAGTGTAGGGCGAGTGCTCGGGGCAGCATCGGGAGTGTAGGGCGAGTGATCGGGGCCGGACATCGGGAGTGCAGGGCGAGTGCTCGGGGCATCGGGAGTGTAGGGCGAGTGATCGGGGCAGCATCGGGAGTGTAGGGCGAGTGATCGGGGCAGCATCGGGAGTGTAGGGCGAGTGCTCGGAGCATCGGAAGTGTAGGGCGAGTGATCGGAGCATCGGAAGTGTAGGGCGAGTGATCGGAGCATCGGGAGTGTAGGGTGAGTGATCGGAGCATCGGGAGTGAAGGGCGAGTGATCGGGGCATCGGGAGTGTAGGGCGAGTGATCGGGGCAGCATCGGGAGTGTAGGGCGAGTGATCGTGGCCGGAGCATCGGGAGTGAAGGGCGAGTGATCGAGGCAGCATCGGGAGTGTAGGGTGAGTGATCGGAACCGGAGCATCGGGAGTGTAGGGCGAGTGATCGGAACCGGAGCATCGGGAGTGTAGGGCGAGTGATCGAGGCATCGGGAGTGTTGGGCGAGTGATCGGAACCGGAGCATCGGGAGTGTAGGGCGAGTGATCGGAGCATCGGGAGTGTAGGACGAGTGATCGGAACCGGAGCATCGGGAGTGTAGGGCGAGTGATTGGAACCGGAGCATCGGAGTGTAGGGCGAGTGATCGGAGCATCGGGAGTGTAGGGCGAGTGATCAGGGCATCGGGAGTGTAGGGCGAGTGATCGGGGCATCGGGAGTGTAGGGCGAGTGATCGGGGCATCGGGAGCGCAGGGCGAGTGATCGGAGCATCGGGAGTGTAGGGCGAGTGATCGGAGCATCGGGAGTGTAGGGCAAGTGATCGGGGCATCGGGAGTGAAGGGCGAGTGATCGGGGCCGGAACATCGGGAATGTAGGGCGAGTGATCGGGGCAGCATCGGGAGTGTAGGGCGAGTGATCGGAGCATCGGGAGTGTAGGGTGAGTGATCGGGGCCGGAACATCGGGAGTGTAGGGCGAGTGATCGGGGCAGCATCGGGAGTGTAGGGCGAGTGATCGGAGCATCGGGAGTGTAGGGCGAGTGATCGGGGCATCGGGAGTGTAGGGCGAGTGATCGGGGCATCGGGAGTGCAGGACGAGTGATCGGAGCATCGGGAGTGTAGGGCGACTGATCGGAGCCGGAACATCGGGAGTGTAGGGCGAGTGATCGGGGCATCGGGAGTGAAGGGCGAGTGATCGGGGCATCGGGAGTGTAGGACGAGTGATCGGAGCATCGGGAGTGTAGGGCGAGTGATCAGAGCATCGGGAGTGTAGGGCGAGTGATCGGGGCATTGGGAGTGTAGGACGAGTAATCGGAATCGGAGCATCGGGAGTGTAGGGCGAGTGATCGGGGGGCATCGGGAGTGTAGGGCGAGTGATTGGGGAGCATCGGGAGTGTAGGGCGAGTGATCAGAGCATCGGGAGTGTAGGACGAGTAATTGGAACCGGAGCATCGGGAGTGTAGGGCGAGTGATCGGGGCCGGAGCATCGGGAGTGTAGGGCGAGTGATCGGGGCATCGGGAGTGTAGGACGAGTGATCGGGGCATCGGGAGTGTAGGGCGAGTGATCGGGGCATCGTGAGTGTAGGGCGAGTGATCGGGGCATCAGGAGTGTAGGGCGAGAGATCGGGGCCGGAGCATCGGGAGTGTAGGGTGAGTGATCGGGGCCGGAGCATCGGGAGTGTAGGGCGAGAGATCGGGGCCGGAGCATCGGGAGTGTAGGGCGAGAGATCGGGGCCGGAGCATCGGGAGTGTAGGGCGAGAGATCGGGGCCGGAGCATCGGGAGTGTAGGGCGAGTGAGTGGGGCAGCGGGAGTGTAGGGTGAGTGATCGGGGCAGCGGGAATCTAGGGTGAGTGATCGGGGCAGCATCGGGAATGTAGGGTGAGTGATTGGGGAGCATCGGGAGTGTAGGACGAGTGATCGGGTCATCAGGGGTGTAGGGCGAGTGATCGGGGCATCGGAGTGTAGGGCGAGTGATCGGGGCATCGGGAGTGTAGGGCGAGTGATCGGGGCATCGGGAGTGTAGGGCGAGTGATCGGGGCATCGGGAGTGTAGGGTGAGTGATCGGGGCAGCATCGGGAGTGTAGGGTGAGTGATCGGGGCTGGAGCAGCGGGAGTGTAGGGCGAGTGATCGGAGCATTGGGAGTGCCGAGCGAGTGATTGGGGCAGCATCGGGAGTGTAGAGAGAGTGATCGGGGAGTATCGGGAATGTAGGGCGAGTGATCGGAGCATCGGGAGTGTAGGGCGAGTGATCGGAGCATCGGGAGTGTAGGGCGAGTGATCGGGGCCAGAGCATCGGGAGTGTAGGGTGAGTGATCGGAGCCGGAACGTCGGGAGTGTAGGGCGAGTGATTGGGGCCGGACCATCGGGAGTGTAGGGCGAATGATCGGAACCGGAGCATCGGGAGTGTAGGGCGAGTGATCGGGCCGGAGCATCGGGAGAGTAGGGCGAGTGATCGGGGCCGGACCATCGGGAGTGTAGGGCGAATGATCGGAACCGGAGCATCGGGAGTGTAGGGCGAGTGATCGGGCCGGAGCATCGGGAGTGTAGGGCGAGTGATCGGGGCATCGGGAGTGTAGGGCGAGTGATCGGGCCGGAGCATCGGGAGTGTAGGGCGAGTGATCGGGCTGGAGCATCGGGAGTGTCGGGCAAGTGATCGGGGCCGGAGCATCGGGAGTGTAGGGCGAGTGATCGGGGCCGGAGCATCGGGAGTGTAGGACGAGTGGTCGGGGAGCATCGGAAGTGTAGGGCGAGTGATCGGGGCCGGAACATCGGGAGTGTAGGGCGAGTGATCGGAGCATCGGGAGTGTAGGGCGAGTGATCGGGGCCGGAACATCGGGAGTGTAGGGCGAGTGATCGGAGCATCGGGAGTGTAGGGCGAGTGATCGGGGCCGGAACATCGGGAGTGTAGGACGAGTGATCGGGGTTGGAGCATCGGGAGTGTTGGGCGAGTGTTCGGAACCGGAGCATCGGGAGTGTAGGGCGAGTGATCGGGGCCGCATCGGGAGTGTAGGGAGAGTGATCGGAACCGGAGCATCGGGAGTGTAGGGCAAGTGATCGGGGCCGGAGCATCTGGAGTGTAGGGAGAGTGATCGGAACCGGAGCATCGGGAGTGTAGGGCAAGTGATCGGGGCCGGAGCATCTGGAGTGTAGGGTGAGTGATCGGGGCCGGAGCATCTGGAGTGTAGGGTCAGTGATCGGGGCCGGAGCATCGGGAGTGTAGGGAGAGTGATCGGAACCGGAGCATCGGGAGTGTAGGGCAAGTGATCGGGGCCGGAGCATCTGGAGTGTAGGGAGAGTGATCGGAACCGGAGCATCGGGAGTGTAGGGCAAGTGATCGGGGCCGGAGCATCTGGAGTGTAGGGCGAGTGATCGGGGCCGGAGCATCTGGAGTGTAGGGCGAGTGATCGGGGCATCGGGAGTGTAGGGCGAGTGATCGGGGCATCGGGAGTGTAGGGCGAGTGATCGGGGCATCGGGAGTGTAGGGCGAGTGATCGGGGCATCGGGAGTGTAGGGCGAGCGATCGGGGCAGGAGCATCGGGAGTGTAGGGCGAGTGATCGGAGCATCGGGAGTGTAGGGCGAGTGATCGGGGCAGGAGCATCGGGAATGTAGGGCGAGTGATCGGGGCCGGTGCATCGGGAGTGTAGGGCGAGTGATCGGAGCATCGGGAGTGTAGGGCGAGTGATCGGTGCATCGGGAGTGTAGGGCGAGTGATCGGAGCATCGGGAGTGTAGGGCGAGTGATCGGGGCCGGAGCATCGGGAGTGTAGGACGAGTGATCGGGGCCGCAGCATCGGGAGTGTAGGGTGAGTGATCGGAGCATCGGGAGTGTAGGGCGAGTGATCGGAACCGGAGCAACGGGAGTGAAGGGCGAGTGATCTGGGCATCGGGAGTGTAGGACGAGTGATCGAGGCCGGACCATCGGGAATGTAGGGCGAGTGATCGAGGCCGGACCATCAGGAGTGTAGGGCGAGTGATCGAGGCCGGACCATCGGGAATGTAGGGCGAGTGATCGAGATCGGACCATCGGGAGTGTAGGGCGAGTGATCGGGGCCGGAGCATCCGGAATGTAGGGCGAGTGATCGAGGTCGGACCATCGGGAGTGTAGGGTGAGTGTTCGAGGTCGGACCATCGGGAGTGTAGGGCGAGTGATCGGGGCATCGGGAGTGTAGGTCGAGTGATCGGGGCCGGAACATCGGGAGTGAAGAGCGAGTGATCGGAACCGGAGCATCGGGAGTGTAGGACAAGTAATCCGGGCATCGGGAGTGTAGGGAGAGTGATCGGGGCTGCAGCATCGGGAGAGTAGGACAAGTATCGGGGCCGCAGCATCGGGAGTGTAGCGCGAGTGATCGGGGCTGGAGCATCGGGAGTGCAGGGCGAGTGATCGGGGCCGGAACATCGGGAGTGTAGGGCGAGTGATCGGGGCCGGAGCATCGGGAGTGTAGGGCGAGTGATCGGGGCCGGAGCATCGGGAGTGTAGGGCGAGTGATCGGAGCATCGGGAGTGAAGGGCGAGTGATCGGGGCATCGGGAATGTAGGGCGAGTGATCGGAACCGGAGCATCGGGAGTGTAGGGCGAGTGATCGGGGCATCGGGAGTGTAGGGCGAGTGATCGGGGCCGGAGCATCGGGAGTGTAGGGCGAGTGATCGGAGCATCGGGAGTGAAGGGCGAGTGATCGGGGCATCGGGAGTGTAGGGCGAGTGATCGGGGCATCGGGAGTGTAGGGCGAGTGATCGGGGCATCGGGAGTGTAGGGCGAGCGATCGGGGCAGGAGCATCGGGAGTGTAGGGCGAGTGATCGGAGCATCGGGAGTGTAGGGCGAGTGATCGGGGCAGGATCATCGGGAATGTAGGGCGAGTGATCGGGGCCGGTGCATCGGGAGTGTAGGGCGAGTGATCGGAGCATCGGGAGTGTAGGGCGAGTGATCGGTGCATCGGGAGTGTAGGGCGAGTGATCGGAGCATCGGGAGTGTAGGGCGAGTGATCGGGGCCGGAGCATCGGGAGTGTAGAACGAGTGATCGGGGCCGCAGCATCGGGAGTGTAGGGTGAGTGATCGGAGCATCGGGAGTGTAGGGCGAGTGATCGGAACCGGAGCAACGGGAGTGAAGGGCGAGTGATCTGGGCATCGGGAGTGTAGGACGAGTGATCGAGGCCGGACCATCGGGAATGTAGGGCGAGTGATCGAGGCCGGACCATCAGGAGTGTAGGGCGAGTGATCGAGGCCGGACCATCGGGAATGTAGGGCGAGTGATCGAGATCGGACCATCGGGAGTGTAGGGCGAGTGATCGGGGCCGGAGCATCCGGAATGTAGGGCGAGTGATCGAGGTCGGACCATCGGGAGTGTAGGGTGAGTGTTCGAGGTCGGACCATCGGGAGTGTAGGGCGAGTGATCGGGGCATCGGGAGTGTAGGTCGAGTGATCGGGGCCGGAACATCGGGAGTGAAGAGCGAGTGATCGGAACCGGAGCATCGGGAGTGTAGGACAAGTAATCCGGGCATCGGGAGTGTAGGGAGAGTGATCGGGGCTGCAGCATCGGGAGAGTAGGACAAGTATCGGGGCCGCAGCATCGGGAGTGTAGCGCGAGTGATCGGGGCTGGAGCATCGGGAGTGCAGGGCGAGTGATCGGGGCCGGAACATCGGGAGTGTAGGGCGAGTGATCGGGGCCGGAGCATCGGGAGTGTAGGGCGAGTGATCGGGGCCGGAGCATCGGGAGTGTAGGGCGAGTGATCGGAGCATCGGGAGTGAAGGGCGAGTGATCGGGGCATCGGGAATGTAGGGCGAGTGATCGGAACCGGAGCATCGGGAGTGTAGGGCGAGTGATCGGGGCATCGGGAGTGTAGGGCGAGTGATCGGGGCCGGAGCATCGGGAGTGTAGGGCGAGTGATCGGAGCATCGGGAGTGAAGGGCGAGTGATCGGGGCATCGGGAGTGTAGGGCGAGTGATCAGAACCGGAGCATCGGGAGTGTCGAGCGAGTGATCGGAGCATCGGGAGTGTAGGGCGAGTGATCGGAACCGGAGCATCGGGAGTGTAGGGCGAGTGATTGGGGAGCATCGGGAGTGTAGGGCGAGTGATCGGAGCATCGGGAGTGTAGGGCGAGTGATCGGAACCGGAGCATCGGGAGTATAGGGCGAGTGATCTGGGCATCGGGAGTGTAGGGCGAGTGATCGGGGCATCGGGAGTGTAGGGCGAGTGATTGGGGAGCATCGGGATTGTAGGGCGAGTGATCGGGGCCGGAGCATCGGGAGTGAAGGGCGAGTGATCGGGGCATCGGGAGTGTAGGGCGAGTGATCGGGGCATCGGGAGTGTAGGGTGAGTGATCGGAGCATCGGGAGTGTAGGGCGAGTGATCGGGGCATCGGGAGTGTAGGGTGAGTGATCGGAGAATCGGGAGTGTAGGGCGAGTGATCGGGGCATCGGGAGTGTAGGGCGAGTGATCGGGGCCGGAGCATTGGGAGTGTAGGGCGAGTGATCGGGGCATCGGGAGTGTAGGGTGAGTGATCGGAGCATCGGGAGTGTAGGGTGAGTGATCGGAGAATCGGGAGTGTAGGGCGAGTGATCGGGGCCGGAGCATTGGGAGTGTAGGGTGAGTGATCGGGGCATCGGGAGTGTAGGGTGAGTGATCGGAGCATCGTGAGTGTAGGGTGAGTGATCGGAGCATCGGGAGTGTAGGGTGAGTGATCGGAGCATCGGGAGTGTAGGGCGAGTGATCGGAGCATCGGGAGTGTAGGGTGAGTGATCGGAGCATCGGGAGTGTAGGGCGAGTGATCGGAGCATCGGGAGTGTAGGGCGAGTGATCTGGGCCGGAGCATCGGGAGTGTAGGGCGAGTGATCGGGGCATCGGGAGTGTAGGGCGAGTGATCTGGGCTGGAGCATCGGGAGTGAAGGGCGAGTGATCGGAGCATCAGGAGTGTAGGGCGAGTGATCGGAGCATCGGGAGTGTAGGGCGAGTGATCTGGGCCGGAGCATCGGGAGTGTAGGGCGAGTGATCGGGGCATCGGGAGTGTAGGGTGAGTGATCGGAGCATCGGGAGTGTAGGGCGAGTGATCGGGGCATCGGGAGTGTAGGGCGAGTGATCGGGGCATCGGGACTGTTGGGCGAGTAATCGGGGCATCGGGAGTGTAGGGCGAGTGATCGGGGCCGGAGCATCGGGAGTGTAGGGCGAGTGATCGGGGCCGGAGCATCGGGAGTGTAGGGCGAGTGATCGGGGCAGCATCGGGAGTGTAGGGCGAGTGATCTGGGCTGGAGCATCGGGAGTGAAGTGCGAGTGATCGGGGCAGCATCGGGAGTGTAGGGCGAGTGATCGGGGCAGTATCGGGAGTGTAGGGCGAGTGGTCGGGGAACATCGGGAGTGTAGGGCGAGTGATTGGAACCGGAGCATCGGGAGTGTAGGACGAGTGATCGGGGCATCGGGAGTGTAGGGAGAGTGATCGGAACCGGAGCATCGGGAGTGTAGGACGAGTGATCGGAGCATCGGGAGTGTAGGGCAAGTGTTCGGAACCGAAGCATCGGGAGTGTGGTGGCGAGTGATCGGGGCCACAGAATCGGGAGTGTGGGGGCGAGTGATCGGGGCATCGGGAGTGTAGGGCGAGTGATCGGGGCATCGGGAGTGTAGGACGAGTGATCGGGGCCGCAGCATCGGGAGTGTAGGGCGAGTGATGGGAACCGGAGCATCGGGAGTGTAGGGCGAGTTATCGGGGCAGCGGGAGTGTAGGACGAGTGATCGGGGCCGCAGCATCGGGAGTGTAGAGCGAGTGATCGGGGCATCGGGAGTGTAGAGCGAGTGATCGGGGCATCGGGAGTGTAGAGCGAGTGATCGGGGCATCGGGAGTGTAGGGCGAGTGATCGGGGCCAGAGAATGAACAACAACAAATTATATTTATATAGCGCCTTTAATGTTATAAATCGTCCCAAGGTGCTTCACAGGAGTGTTGTATGAAAAAAAAATTGACAACGAGCCATATAAGATCTAGTTAGGGCGCTTGACCAAAAGCTTGGTCGAAGATGTAGGTTTTAAGAAGCATCTTAAATGAGGAAAGAGACCTGGAGAGGTGGAGAGATTTAGGGAGGGAATTCCAGAGCTTAGGACCGAGGCAGCTGAAGGCACCAGCACCAATGGTGGAGCATTTTAAATCGGGGATGTTCAGAAGGCCAGAATAGGCAGAGCACAGAGGTCGAGGGGGATTATAGGGCTGGAGGAGATTACAGAGATAAGGAGGGGTGAGGCCGTGGAGGGATTTGTTAATAAGGATGAGAATATTAAAATTGAGGCGTTGCTTAACTGGGAGCCAATGTAGGTCAGCGAGCACAGGGGAGATGGGTGGGCGGGACTTGGTGCGAGTTAGCACACGGGCAGCAGAGTTTTGGATGACAAGTTTATGGAGGGTTGATCTAGGGAGGCCGGCCAGGAGTGCATTGGAAGAGTCAAGTTTAGAGGTGAAAAAGGCATGGATGAGGGTTTCAGCAGCAGATAAGTTGAGGTAAGGGCGGAGGCGGGCGATATTACGAAGGTGAAATGGGCAGTCTTAGCGATAGAACGGATATGAGGTAGGAAGCTCAATTCATGATCAAATTTTTTTATAAATTCATTTATGGGATCTGGGCGTGGCTGGCAATGCCAGCATTTATTGCCCATCCCTAGTTGCCCTTGAGAAGGTGGTGGTGAGCCGCCGCCTTGAACCGCTGCAGTCCGTGTGGTGAAGGTACTCCCACAGTGCTGTTAGGGAGGGAGTTCCAGGATTTTGACCCAGCGATGATGAAGGATCGGCGATATACTTCTAAGTCAGGATGGTGTGTGACTTGGAGGGGAACTTGGAGGTGGTGGTGTTCCCATGCGCCTGCTGCCCTTGTCCTTCTAGGTGGAAGAGGTCGCGGGTTTGGGAGGTGCTGCCGAAGAAGCCTTGGCGAGTTGCTGCAGTGTATCTTGTAGATGGTACACACTGCAGCCACGGTACGCCAGTGGTGGAGGGAGTGAATGTTTAAGGTGTTGGATGGGGTACCAATCAAGCGGGCTGCTTTGTCCTGGATGGTGTCGAGCTTCTTGAGTGTTGTTGGAGCTGCACTCATCCAGGCAAGTGGAGAGTATTCCATCACACTCCTTACTTGTGCCTTGTAGATGGTGGAAAGGCTTTGGGGAGTCAGGAGGTGAGACACTCGCCGCAGAATACCCAGCATCTGACCTGCTCTTGTAGCTGCAGTATTTATGTGGCTGGTCCAGTTAAGTTTCTTGTTAATGGTGACCCCCAGGATGTTGATAGTGGGGGATTCGCCAATGGTAATGCCATTGAATGTCAAGGGGAGGTGGTTAGACTCTCGCTTGTTGGAGATAGTCATTGCCTGGCACTTCTGTGGCGCGAATGTTACCTGCCACTTATCAGCCCAAGCCTGAATGTCGTCCAGGTCTTGTTGCATGCGGGCATGGACTGCTTCATTTTCTGAGGAGTTGTGAATGGCAGCATGTAGATGAGAACTAGGAGGGGCCAAGGATAGATCCTTGGGGGACACCAGAGGTGACAGTGGGGGATCGGGAAGAGAAGCCAATGCAGGTGATTCTATGGTTTCGGCTGGAAAGATAGGAATGAAACCAGGCGAGTGCAGTCCCATCCAGCTGGACGATGGTGGAGAGGCCTTGGAGCAGAATTTTGTGTCAAAGCTGCAGACAGGTCCAGAAGAACGAGAACGGATCGATTACTTTTATTGGAGTCAATTAGGATGCGATGTGCGACCTTGGTAAGAGCAGTTTCAGCACTGTGGCAGGGGCGGAAGCCTGATTGGAGGGATTCAAACAAGGAGTTCTGGGAAAGATGATCACGGATTTGGGAGGCGACAACATGTTCATGAACTTTGGAGATGAAAGGGAGGTTGGAGATGGGGTGATAGTTTGCAAGGATGGAGGCATCAAGGGTTGTTTTTTGAGGAGAGGGGTGATGACGGCAGATTTGAAGGAAAGGGGGACAATACCAGAGGAGAGAGAACCGTTAACAATATCTGCTAACATGGGAGCCAGGAAGGAAAGTTGGTTAGTCAGCAATTTAGTAGGAATAGGGTCGAGAGAGCAGGAGGTCGGTCTCATTGACAAGGTGACCTTTGAAAGGGCAAGAGGGGAGATAGGAGAGAAATTAGGGAAATATGTAAATTTAGGGTTGGGGCAGGGGGAAAACGGAGAGGAAGTAAACTCCGGTGGGCTCGGGGAAGGGGGGAATTGAAAGCAGAAGCAGTTGAACGGATATTGTCGTTCTTTTTAACAAAGAGGTCCATGAGCTCCTCACATTTATTGTTGGAGGTGAGGGAGGAGGAGGCAGGGGAGGGTGGTTTGAGAAGATGGTTAGTGGTGGAGAAGAGAAGCCTGGAGCAGGACCCGGCAGCACTTTATATGATCAAGCCAAAGCTGGTGATGGATGATTAGACCAGTTGTCCGCCAAAGACATTCAAGTCTGCGTCCCTTGGACTTAAGGGAGCGGAGATGAGGGGTATACCAGGGAATGACTCGGGTGAGAGAGTGTAATGATTTTAGTGGGGACAAGGGCATCAAAGGTGGTGGAGAGAGTGTGATTTAGTGAGTCAATAGCTGCAAAGATGTCTTGGAGAATAGTCGGCCAAAGGCTCGGTAGTTGGGAATTAGAACTTGAGGGAGAGTTTTTTCCAGGGGCGGATACGAAAAGAAGTGGGTTTAGGAGGGGGAGAGGATTATGGGTAGAGAGTGATACAAGGAAATGGTCGGAGATTGCCTTATCGGTGATGGTTACGGAGGGGATAGCGAGGCCACGTGAGATGCTAAGATCGAGGGGGTGGCCGTGTATATGGGTGGGGGAGTTGACATGAAGGGAGAGATTAAGAGAGGAAAGGAGGGCAGTGAACCCAGAGGAGAGGGAGCAAGATGAGTTGAGATGGAGGTTGAAATTACCGAGGATGAGAAGTCGCTCGGTTCAGAGGCAGAGGGAGGAAAGCAGAGAAGATATCTCATTGAGAAAATTGGTGTGGTATTTGGGTGGGCGGGACAGAATAAGGATTTTAAAAGAGAGACGGGAGGGGTGGAACAAGGCGAGATGCTCAAAGGAGGAGAAGTTGCTGGAGGAGCAGGGAGACAGATCAAGGTGTGATTGAGATATAAGGGCTACACCACCACCACAGTGGTTTGGGTGTGGAATATGTTGGAAAGTAGAGCCCCTCAATCATGTCTCCATCAATGACATGATGTCAATTTGATCGTCCACAATAAGGTCATGGCTGACAAGGCCCTTATTTACAAGTGAAGGTACATTTTGAAGGGAAATGTGGAGAAGGGGGGTGGAAGGATTGCGGCTGGAGGGGGGAGTCTGGGAAGGTGATCAGAGGCCTGGAGTGGGGGGGGTGGAAATCGGAGGTCACGGGGGGGGGGGCTGTTGATCGGAGGAATCGTGGTGGGGGGGAAAATATTATCAGAGCTCTCGGCGGGGGGGAAGTCAGAGGCCTCGTGGGGGGTAAAACCCTGGAGGAATCGGTGGGGGGGGGGGTCTCCGATCGCGGCGAGTGGGTGAGGCAGGGACTATTGCCTTTACACTTACCTCCTGGATCCAGCAGTCCTCGCCTCACTTTAGTTGGTTGGTTTCCCGAGGCCTGAGAAACCCGACCAGCCAGAGTTAAATTTGAAATGGTGGTTAAAACCCACCTCTTTGATCAAGCGTTTGGTCACCTGTCCTAATGTCTCAGTGGTGATGGGTGAACAGGATTTAGGGCTGGGAATGACCACAATTCAGCCTGTGTGACAGCATCCGTTTTATTCCCTGTGTGTACAGTGAAAGAAAGAACTTGCATTTATATAGCGCCTTTCCCGACCTCCGGACGTCCCAAAGTGCTTTCCAGCCAATGAATGACTGGATTCCCCACTGGATAGTCAGGCATTAACTAGGCCGACACTGCCAGAAACTGTGCAGTGCAGCACTGTAGGACTTTAGCATTGATGACCACAGGAGGGAGCTCCAAGATAAAGCACGAAGGGGCGAGTGAACTGAAAGGAAGGCAATAAATCCCCGAGAAGGAAAGGCAGAAAGCCGGCGAGCAAAGGGCATTCGGCAGCAGTGGAACGGAATCCAGAGCAGGATGGGGACCAGCAGAAACCAGCAGATCGCAGCTAACTCAGCAGAGAGTGAACAATTCCCAGCAGAGGAGCAGAAATCTGAAACCGCAGCAGCAGGCCAGACACTACAACAACAACTTGCATTTATACAGCGCCTTTAACGCAGTAAAACATCCCGAGGAGCTTCACAGGAACGGGAATCAAACAAAAACTGAGACAGAGCCAAAGAAGGAGACATTTGGACAGGTGACCAAACGCTTGGTCAAAGAGGTGGGTTTTAAGCAGCGTGTTAAAGGAGCAGAGAGAGGTGGAGAGGCCAAGAGGTTTCGGGAGGGAATTCCATCGTTTAGGGCCTAGACGGCTGAAGGCACGGCCGCCAATGGTGGAGCGAAGGAAATGGGGGATGGGCAAGAGGCCAGAGTTGGAGGAACGTCGAGTTCTCGGAAGGTTATAGGGCTAGAGGAGGTTAGAGAGAGAGCGAGGGCCGAGGCCATGGAGGGATTTGAACACGAGGATGAAAATATTGAAATCAAGGCATTTCCGGACCGGGAGCTAGTGCAGGTCAAGTTGCCACGGCATCAACAATGTGGCACCCAATGATCTGCAGTACTCGCTCCTCCAGTTGGCTTAGTTCCTGCGTGTCCTCCTGGCCCCCGCCTGTCTGTTGCTGCTCGCGGTGATTATGGGCCAGCTTGGCCTGCAAGAGAAAGAGAAGTGTGTGAGTGAGTGTGGAGCAATGTGTTTGGGTGACGTGCCTGCCATAGTGGAATAGCTGTCAGTGTGTGCAAGGTGTGAGATGTGGGTGTGAGTGTTGCAGCAGTGGTAAGGGTGTGAGGCTGAAGTGAAGTTCTGATTGTGAGGTGTGAGTGGTGAGAGGTAGAGATTGTTAGGTGAGTGCTGGGGGTGTGGTGCATTGAGCAGTGTGTGAGGCTTGTGGTGGAGATGGTGATATGTGGCATTTACTGAAGACTTCACTCACCTTGACCGCTCGTGTGAGGTCATTAAACTTCTTCCTGCACTGGGTGGGAATCCTGGGGATCACAGTGCTGGCCGTGACGTAGTCCGCAATCTCCCGCCACATGGTTCGGGATGTGTAGGGCGAGGGCCTCCTGCCAGTTTGCGGATATAGGACCGCCCGCCTCCTCTCCACTGAAGACCAATGCCTCTAGAGCTTCATCTGAAAACCTCCGGGCTCTCTCCCTTGGTCGAGGATCTGCCGACACGATTTCTCAAGAAGTCTTGCTTGTCCTTCACCTTCTGATTGTTGTTGGGGCAGCTGCAAACCCAACCACCCTGACAATGAGGAGCTGGTGCATCAATGCCCCTCCCCATTAATTAGTGGAAAAAGCCTGTGGCAAACATGACTGAATTAGACTGGCCCCGATATTGTTCCACCTGTTGAGGGTTAAGCCAATGAGCATCAGTTTTAGCGCTGAAATCATGACTATAATCATGTTAATGAAGGGTGAGCACGAATTTTGTGTGCTACCTGGACCATTTTCAGGAGACGCAGCTTAACCTCATTTAATCTTAACACTGCCCATTTTGTGGCGATATCCAATCTTGAGCCCAGTACCGATCCAAATCCCCAGTCTTAGAGACAGAGTCACTTCTCATCCAACCCCTCCAGTTATACTGGGGGGAATTTCAACTTAAAATAACAGGTTGGTTTGGAGTGTGGGGCGAGTTAAATTGTAAAAAATCGGAATCCTGACCTGAACCCGCCCACTTCTGGGTTGCGCAGTGTGTGAGGCTTGTGGTGGAGATGGTGGGATGTTGGACGGGAGGCGGGCAGACAACCCGCTGCCAGGAGGCGGGAGGACAATTTAAATATTACAATGAGGCTGGAAGCCGCTTCTTTAACCTCCATTTTGTTTTTAACTGCAGCTGGTCGGGTTTTATACACCTGGTAAAACCCGGCAGTTACAGCAAGGCGAGGACTGCTGCATCCTGGGGGTAAGTGTCTTTACACCTACCTCCTGGATCCAGGGTCCCTGCCTAGCCCACCCCCCGCGACCGGAGATCCCCCCCACGAGGCCTCTGATCGCCTTCCTGGAGCCCCTCCTTCACCCCCCCCCCGCCGATGTTCCTGAGACCCCGATCTCCACCCCCCCTCCCCGATCCTCCGGAGACCCCGATCTTCCTCCCCCCCTCCCCCGATCCTCCGGAGACCCCAATCCTCCCCCCCCAACCCCCGATCCTCCGGAGACCGGCACCGGCCCCCACCCGATCCCTCCCTCCCTCCTCTGTGCGGCCTAGTGCCGCAGGCCTACCCGCCCGGAGCCAGCCAGCCTCTCCATCTGGCTGGCTGTGGATGAGAAACAGAGGCTTCAGATGCAAATCAGGTCCTGCCGTTAAAGTCAGCAGGAAACCCGTTCTCCCGGATTTCCCGCCCGCATTAGAACCCCCCGCCCCCAACCCGCCCTCCCCATGAAAATCCAGCCCACTGAACTCAACCTGGCGCTGTTCATCCCTTCCCCCCAATTCATGACTCCACCCCTCAGTAAACACTGGCACTCACTTTCCACCCGACTCGAAGCACTCCACACAGTTTTTCCTTCTTTCTCACTTAACACCGCTTCTAAATTTCTGTTTTCATGAAAATTCCCATCGGCAGTAAACAGCGGCCAAAATTAATTCCATTAACAGCAGAACTCGGGCAGGAGCATCGTGGAGCAGAGCGAGCGGAGAAATGATCATCTCGCTGTTTAGGTGCTACAACGGGTCCGGATAGACAACACCACTTTTCAGAAGCGCGCTCGCTATCTCCAACGCCGCGCATGCGTCCCGCGAATGTCAACATTCAATACCGGCAGTGGCATTATCAACAGCTGCAGACATTTATTAATGACTTAGATAACACAATAGAGAGCCAGATATTCACGTTTGCCGACGACAAAGATTGGTTTCATTGTAAGTAGTGTAGACAGGGGCATAAAATTACAGAAACATTGACAGATTCAGTGAGTTGGCAAAACTGTGGCAGATGGATTTCAACGCACGCAAGTGTGAGGTCACCCATTTGGGACCAAAAAGGATCGATCTGAGTGTTATTTAAATGGTGAAAAGCTTGAAACAGTGGAGGTCCAAAGGGATTTGGGGTCCATGCACACAGATCACTAAAATGTAATAGTCACTACAAAAAAAATCAAAAAGGATCCTGGGATGTTAGCCTTTAGAACTCGAGGGCGAAAATCTAAAGGGGAGGAAGTTTCAATCCATCAATACAAAGCCCTGGTTAGATCACATCTGGAGGACTGAGACACAGTTCTGGACACTGCACCTTAGAAGGGATATATTGGCCTAGGAAGGAGTGCAGCGCAGATTCATCAGAACGTTACCAGGGCGAAGGGTTAGATTATGAGGAGAGATTATATAAACTAGGCTTGTATTCCCTAGATTTTAGAAGGTTAAGGGGTGATTTGATTAAGATTTTTAGAATTTTGAAAGGAATTGATAGGCTAGATAGAGAGAAACATTTTCCTGCTGGTGGGAGAGTCTCGGACAAGGGGACAAAACCTTAAAATCAGAGCCAGGCCATTCAGGAAATTAGGAAACACTTCTTCATCCAAAGGTGGTAGAAGTGTGAAACACTCTCCCACAAAAAGCAGTCGATGTTAGCTCAATTAATCATTTTAAAATTGAAATTGTCAGATTTTTTCTAGCCAAGGATCATAAGGGATTATGGAGGCAAGGCAGGTGGATGGAGTTAGGATACCGATCAGCCATGATCTCATTGAATGGTGGAACAGGTTCGAGGGGCTGAATGGTTCTCATTGAATGGTGGAACAGGTTCGAGGGGCTGAATGGTTCTCATTGAATGGTGGAACAGGTTCGAGGGGCTGAATGGCCGACTCCTGTTCCTATGAGGAAGCCTACCATGCGGGCGAACCCTCGTGCTCCCTCCTCCTGCTCCTCTTTGGCAATAGGGAAGGAGATGCAAGTGTTTTGCATGGCGTAAAGAACTTCAAATCAGGGCTACACACTGAAAGGGGATAATTCGACTCTACAGCATTTAAGGGTTACTATAAGCTTGCTGACACTGCCTGAATTCTTGGAACCCAATGTGCAGACAACAAGCACGAGCGCATGAATCTGAAGAGGATGTGGTTTGAAATAGCAGACGGGAGCAAATTCACTTACGGTTTGAGAGGGCAAATGCAGCTGTGATAAGAATGGATAAGAACGGATGTGGTAACGACCAAATTAGGTCAACGGAATGTATATAACTACATAACATGCTTGTAAATATTGAGTCTGATCCTCCCAAGAGTGGAAGGACGGGCTCCCACGCGTGGGAAATAAAGACTGTTTACACTCTTGCTCCTGACTTGTGTCGAGTATTTTGAAATGCTCCACAACACACACTGATCCATGGCATGATCTTCCTGCTCGGCATGTTGCCGGTGTTCCATAGGTGTGCTCGCTAACCCCTTTACCAAGATGGCGTGTTCGATAACCCCTTTACCAAGATGACGCGCTCACTAACCCCTTTACCAAGATGGCGCACTCGCTAACTCCTTTACCAAGATGGCGTGCTGCGCACTTCCCATCGGAAGTTTGTGCACATATCTTGGACACCATTTCCGAACCTTAGGTGATCACCTAGTGCCTGAGAAACAGGCATTACTTGACTCAATTTAAACCCCCTGTCTTACATCATGTGTATGAAGGCAGGTTATTTAAATTGAGCTCTTACTGATGAAGATTGCCGAGGCTGTATCCATTCATGCCTGAGTTACTTTTCTATTCACAAGACAAACATCTAGAAACCGAAAATATAGTAAGAAGTTGTCAGTACGGATTTCAGAAGAGGTCATGCTTGACCAACCTTATTGAATTCTTTGAAGATGTAACAGAAAGCGTAGACATGGGTAATGTAATAATATATTTGGATTTTCAAAAGGACTTTGATAAGGTACCGCATAGTAGAGTCATGACTATGGTCAGAGTATGTGGAGTCAGGGGACAGGTAGCAGAATGGATTGCAAGTTGGCCACAGAACAGAAAGCAAGAGAGTCGGGGTTAAGGGTCACTACTCAGACTGGAAAAAGGTGTGAAGTGGTGTTCCAGAGGGATCGGTGCTGGGACCACTGCTGTTCACCATTTACATTAACCATTTGGACTTGGGAATCGGAAGAACAATTTCAAAATTTGCTGACGACACCAAATTGGGGGTTAAAGTTAATACTGAGGAAGACTGCGACAAAATACAAGACATTACTTAAAATAGAGAAGTGTGAGGTGTTACATATTGGTCGGAAGAATAAGGAGGCCGCGTACTGCTTGGACAATAAGGGCTAGAAATTCGGCTCCTTTGCGCCTCCGGGGGACGTTAACGGGGCGCAAAGGGCTTATCACCCGGGGGGGTGGGGGGGGGCGAAAAAAGTGCCTCCCAAAAACTTCAATGGGATGTTGCTGAGACGCTACCCGATAGCGGCGCGCCCCCGCCGGTAGCGCCCCGAGCCGCTTTGCCGCCGGGGATGACGTAATCGCCGTGCGCTGTGACCCCTTAGCCTCCCCCAGTGGCCCCTTACCGCCCCGCGGCAGAAATTCGACTGCATCCTGTGAGGCTGCTGCTGGCACGGTCAGCGCCAGCCTCAGGGGTCGCGAACCGGGCCGACCTCCGCTCGTGGGGCGGTATTTAAAGGAGAGGTGCGGCCGCAACCCGCGGCGCAATTTTCTTTTATTGGACGACCTCCAGGTCGGCCCTCCGTGGTGGGCCAGGGAGAGGTTCTGGCCGCCATCGCGCAGCCTGACAGCGCGTCTCGGTGCTGCACTGTGACCGCGGCACCACGCCGCCCTGGTGGCCTAGTGTGGGCCATCGGAGGCCCTGCAGAGTGCGCAGCGGCCCCTCCCCTTTAACTGAAGCGCTCAGCGGAGCCTCAGCAGAGCGCTGCCGATCGCGCCCCGACATCGCCTCGGTTACCGCCCCACCAGGAAGTGGAGCGCTTGACATTGCGTTCCACTTCCTGTGCGGGGCGGTTAGCCGAATTTAGCGGCCGGGGCGGTACTTCCGCGCCAGGCACTAAATGTCCGGCCTTAACTTGGTTACGGCCCCAAACGGGGCGTAACTGAATTTTGCGCCCTAAGAGTCTAAATGGGGTTCAGATACACAGATCACTAAAAGTAGCGACGCACATTAATAAGGCCATAAAATGAGCAAATCACTGGGGTTCATTTCTAGAGGGACAGAATTGAAAAGCAGCGAAGTTACATTAAACTTGTATTGAATCTTGGTCAGACAGCATGTGGGAGTATTGTCCACAGTTCTGGTCACCATATTACAATAAGGATATAGAGACACTGGAGAAGGTGCAAAACAGATTCACAAGGATGATACCAGAACTGAGAGGATATACTTATCAGGAATGGCTGAACAGGCTGGGGGTTTTCTCTAGAAAAGATAAGGCTGAGGGGTGACCTGATACAAGTCTTTAAGATTATGAGATGGATTAACAGGGTAGACGTAGAGAAGATGTTTTCACTTGTGGGGGAGACCAAAACTAGGGGCCATCAATATAAGTTAGTCACCAATAAATCCAATGGGGAATTCAGGAGGAACTTCTTTACCCGAAGAGTGGGAAGAATGTGGAGTAGTTGAGACGACCAACATGGATGCATTTAAGGGAAAGCTTGATAAGCACATGAGGGAGAAAGCAATAGACGGATAAGGTGCTCGGGTGAGATGAAGAGGGGTGGGAGGAGGCTCGTGTGGAGCAGAAACCCCGGCATAGACCAGTTGGGCCAAATGGCCTGTTTCTGTGCAGTAGATTCTATGGCCGGGATTTTCCTTACCTCGGCGGGTCCGGGGCGGGTGATGTCGGTGGTGGGTCGCGACCCCGCTGCTGGCTCCATCCTGCTCTGGAAAATGAATTTATGTTGCTGGGGCTTGTTAAGCCCCGCCCAGTGCATTTCCTGGCCAATTAGAGGAAGCGGCTCTGGTGACGTCATTCATGACGCGTCATCAACCGGTTTCCTTAGAGGGATCAGGGCCAACTTTCTTTTGACATTTGTGTGTCAGTGTTCCACAGCATTGAAAGGCTGCAAACACTGACAATGACTGCACAGAGGCACAGGGCTGTACCCAGGTTCTCCCATGACTCCCTCCATATGCTTATGGAAGGAGTCAGAACACAGAGGCAGGTCCTCTTCCCTTCCAATGGGCGGAAGAGACCTCTCCAGGAGAATAAAACAGCCTGGTTGCACATTGCAGAGGAGGCCACAAGCAGGGATGTGGTCAGGAGGACCTGGGTGCAGTGGCGTAAACCTTTCAATTATCTCATTAGATCACAAACCGTTAGTACAAAGCCATACTCAACCTCATCCTGCTGTGCCTCTCATCACATCCCCATCACTCTGCCTTCCCTACCCTACTCCTGCACATCCTTACTCACACCAACTTACCTTGCACCTCCACCCATCCCTCTCTATCTACATTATCACATCCCCATCACTCTGCCTTCCCTACCCTACTCCTGCACATCCTTACTCACGCCAACTTACCTTGCACCTCCACCCATCCCTCTCTATCTACATTATCACATCCCCATCACTCTGCCTTCCCTACCCTACTCCTGCACATCCTTACTCACACCAACTTACCTTGCACCTCCACCCAGCCCTCTCTATCTACATTATCACATCCCCATCTCACTAGCCACCACTCCCACTCACCCTCATCCTAGTGTAATCAGACCAACTAACAACACACAAGGGTAGCCACTTGGGTGTTTTATGCAATGTTCATGTAAGGTTTATGTTAATGTGCTGTCAAACATTGAAACCTTTATTTTCAACACTTTCTGTTCCTGGACAGATTTGAGTGCACCTTTGGAAGTGGCTTGGTGAGTTTCACTGAATGGTGAGACATAACGATCCCCCCGTAATGGTGGTGAGTGTGAAAGGAATGGCTTGGACATTGTAGGGAGGCTTTACCGTGTTGGTGTGGGGTGGTGCCAACCTGGCGCATCATGTGGCAGCCAGTGTGTACAGCGTCAAGTGAAGTAAATCTGGCCATGGTGAGGTCATCCCTGGCCTCTCGGGCAGCAATGTGCTCGGGCGCTAATGCTCTCTGTCCTGTGCAGCATCAGGTGATTGCGGAGAAGATTGGTGTTGTTGTTGGTGCTGCTGGTGTACCTGGTGCTGCTGGTGTTGGGGCTGATCGTGGTCAGATTCTGAGGACCAAGGTGAGACAGTATAAAGGGCACCCATGTTGATGGAATAGATGGCAGGTGAAGTAGAGATGACAGAAGCAATCTGTCAATGGTGCGAGAGTTCTTCCAATGAGGTAAGAGTGGATGGAGAGTGGAAAGTGGAAAGCCTGCAGAATCTGTGCTGGAAATGGACTGAGAAACAGCTTGTGGCTGAGGAAAGTGATGGTCTGTCAGGTGGGAGCTTTTACTGTACATTTGAAGCTGTCAAGTAATCAGCTGGAGCAATGGCAATTCAACTCCTGCCTCAGGTTCACAGACTTGGTCCCCGAGCAGCGGGGACCCCGTGGGCGAGCAGTTAAAGTTAAAAGGTAAGGTTAAAAGAATTATTAAGTGTCTGTCAATGACCCAATAATTGGTTTAATTGGGTTGCCCTGCTCTGCAGGCTGGGTCGGATCGGAGATCATACAAGCGCCTGTGGGAAAGGCGCGTTGCAGCGAGTTGACAGCAGGGTCCCGACCCACTGTCAAAAAAATCAAACTTCCCACCCGACCCGCCACCGATCCTGCCCGCTGACCCCAGGGAAATTTCCAGCCTATGTAACTACGTTATGTGCAGTCAATAAATATGTATGTTCATAGGTTGGTTATGAACGACAAAATGTCCTTTTTTCAAGCAATGCTTTGCAGGCTCAGATTTCCAGGCGCTGTTTCGAGGTTCAGCGGAGGGATCTTGCACCAAGATCGGTCCTTCCCAGCAGAGTCAACACGGAGCAGAAACCAGGAACATTCCAGCTGCAAGTTGTAGTGATTCTGAGAAATGTTAGAATCCGAAAAAGAAAATCTGAGGATTTATAACAAATTAAAACATGTTTAAAATATAAAATCAGACAACAGCAGAGAGAAGGGGTTTGGTTTCCACGGTTGCAGTTCCAGTAACAGGTTTCTCGCTGCCTTGTGCAGGTTCCTCTGCCGCAGTCTCCGAAGCCTTTTGTTCAGCAACCTCCTTTCTCCTCTGGTTCACAACAACACTTTCCGAGTAAGCACGAGACTTCGTAGTGGAGTAAACTGAACAGACTTTATTGATACACAGTAAAGGTGATCAGTCTTAACTGCACACAGAGAGTGACTTTACCGCTTTCTCTATCTTTCCAGCCCATTCTGACAAACTGTTGAAACCGTGCTCCTTTATACACCATAGCTTGACTACATCAAAGGGAAATGTCAAAATGACGGATCTATTTCCCAAATCCTCTGGAAACAGATTATCGATGTAAACAGTTTGCAATTGTTTACCTCAGAACCATTTCCCTTAAACGAGACTTCCTGACGTAATATTTTCTCGCATCGTTGACCAATTGTTTTCAGCATCTAATGGACACCTACTGCCCATGTTTATTACCCTAAAACTAAACATTAACCATTCATGGGTGATGTCATCACTGACACTTCTTCCCTTACACAAGCTCTTCACATTTCAGAAACAAGCACTGCCTTCTCCCCAGACACTTCAATGTCATCCTGTTTATATCTTGGAAAGCCTGACAATGCATTCCTTTTACCACACTTCTAGGAAAACCTGTTGCTTTCAGATACAAAGTAGTTTGACTGTTAAACTTTTAACTTTCACGATGTCCAACATATCCGCCACTTTTTATTTCTTCTTCTAATGCATGCTCCTATAATGAGGTCGGCTGTTTATACAGGATAATTCTAGTCCACAAGTGCTGAACTATGTTTTAAACTGTCACCCACCATTCACGATTTCAAAAGGTTGATGTCCCCTTTTTAACGTCAGCATTACATCATATCAGATACATTAAGGCCGCGATTTTGCCGGCGCTCAGAGGGTGGGTTCGGAGGCAGGTCAGGGGTTAAACTCGCAATGATTGACAGCGGGTCAGAAACCCACCGCGAACCCGCCTCCGTGTGAGTTTCAAGAGTGTCGGGTCTGTGATTTCACGACAGACCCGACACCAAGCGGCAGGTAAGGGATTTAAGGCACTTAACTCCTTGTTAGTTGCTTATTAACGGCTATTTTGAAAGCCTTTTGCAATTTTCCAATATTTAATTCGGGTTTCAGGATGTTCGGAGATCACGCCTGGTAAGTGTGTCAGGAAGACCAACGAGCTGGAAACTTCACAGCTGCAAATGCAGAATTAAAGAAGCACTCTCAAATCTGCTCAATTTCAAATGTCAGAGGTTGCTGATTTCACCATTTGGGATACTGTCTTGAGGCTGTAAGTGTCTGTTGTTAACTCTATATGCACTGCCACCTGCATTGCTGGACATAAAAGGCGCCCTCACCCATCACTGTGCCACCTCAAATTAGGATCACACAAATGGCAACGATGTCAAACGTTCAGACAAGATTAATTTATTCCAACATAATAAAATAGCAGAAACTGAACATTGAATTCTATCAGAACACCCAAGTGAGTACCCTTGTGATCATTTATGTGTCAGCTTTCTCTTACGCGTGCTTCCACGTTGTGCTACCCCTGTAGCTTCAGCAGACGTAGAGACAGCCTGCTGCGCCTTTTTAGACGCCTTTGGTGGTTGTCCTCTGGGTTTTGGAGCCTTTGCAGACACATCCCATTGTGCACATCATGAGCATTCAATTTCTAATGCCATGAGATATAATATGTGTCACTCGTGAAAGCCAAATAAGATGGATGGAGAAACATTCTGTCACTAGGTTGTTTAACTGAGCCTGTCTCTCCGTCCCCCACTTCGAGCGTTCCACTGAGCGTTGGTCAGCTGTGATAAGGATGGTGGTCCTCCTCCTGTTCTCTCCCTCTCCCTCTTATTGTTGGCTCTCTTTTCCTGCAATGAGGGAAAGAAGTGGAGTTTCAGTGAGAATGATGGAATGAGTGTAAAGAATGGATAGGATAGATGTTCAGAGGGAGACTGTGAAGGAGTGTGTTCCCATAACGAAGTTCCCTCCTTTTGAGTTGTTAGTTGTTGTCAGTGCATAAGCTTGAGGGTGGGTGAGGGGTGCATAGTAAGATGGGGAAGTGATTCTGTGCATAGGGAGAGAGGGATGGGGTTGGTGCAAGGGATGTTAGGTTGAGTCAGGATGTGCAGGAGTAGGGTTAGCAATGCAGAGTGATAGGGATGTGATGACAGGCACAGCAGAATTAAGGTAAGTGAGCTTTTATACTCACTTTTCCAGAATGCAGGAGATCATTGAACCTTTTCCTACATTGGACCCAGGTGCGTCTGTACACAGACCTGGCATTGACCTCCTCAGCTATTCGCAGCCAGGCTGCCTTTGTCTGCTGAGGAGGTTTCCTTCTTCCATCAGATGGGTACAGGACCTCCCGACATCCTCTGACTCCCTCCACAAGAACATGGAGGGAGTCCTGGTTGAAGCGGGGAGCTGCCTTTTGTTTCTCTGCAGACATCATGGTGAGAAGCAGCAGTCAGAAGCCCCAGAAACCACCTGAGATCTAATGGGGAAATGGCCCCTTAAATACACCGGCTGCAAACGCATCAGCATATCAGCTGACCAGAGCCGCACCTTGTGACCAGGGCGGGAAACCCACACGGCGGCTTAACTCGGCCAATCAATGGGAAATTGTGTCATCAGGCCAGCAGGAGCGGGCAGCGGGATGGGAACCCGCCCACTACCGTTCCCAACGCAAACCCGCCTCCAGGAACAAAATCACGGCCTTAATGTTCGGGTTTTAAACTATAGGGGGGCGAAATTTAGCTCCTTTGCGCCTGCGGCTAGCGCCTCCAGGGGGCGTTAATGGGGCGCAAAGGTGTTATCGCCCAGGGTGGGGGTGGGGGGCAGAAAAGAGCCCCTCCCACGAAATTGGGCGGGACGTTGCTGATGTGCTACCCGATAACAGCGTGCCCCCACTGGTAGCGCCCCGGGCCACTGTACCGCCAGCGATGACATCATCACCGTGCACAGCGACCCCCTTAGCGCTCCGCCGTGTCCCCTTACCGCCCCGTGGCAGAAATTCAGCTGCGCCCCGCGAGGCTGCCGCGGGCGGTGTCAGTGCCAGCCTCGCGGGTCGTGAGCCGGGCCGACCTCCGCTCGCGGGGCGGTAGTTACAGGGGAGGTGTGGCCGTGACCCGCGCCGCCATTGTTTTTCTTTGGCCGACCTCCAGGTCGACCCTCCATGGTGGATCGTGGTGTAGTCCTGGCTGCCATCGCGCAGCCCGGCACCATGTCTCAGCGCCGGGCTGTGGACACGGCACCACGCCGCCCTGGTGGCCTAGTGTGGGCCATGGGAGGCCCTGCAGAGTGCGCAGCGGCCCCTCCCCTTTAACTGAAGGGCGGGGCGTTGTAACGCGGCAGTGCTCTGCGGAGCCTCCACCAATCGCTGCCGATCGCGCCCCGACATCGCCTCGGTTACCGCCCCACCAGGAAGTGGAGCTCCCAAGATTGCGCTCCACTTCCTGGGCGGGGCGGTAAGGTGAATTTCACGGCAGGGGCGGGACTTCCTCGCCGGGCGCAGGATGTCCCGCCTCGCTAGCGTTACCGCCCCGAAACGGGGCGCGTCCGAATTTCACCCCCTAGAGATCTTGTCTATGTTTAACTCGGGTAATGTTACTCATCATGATACACACAAAGAAAATCCTAACACATTGTACAGAACATTACAGTTCACCATATGATCAAGTACTCAGAGATTAAAATATTCTCCAGCTCTCCTTTTACAATTATGCATCTTGTGGATGTTCTCACTAAGTATTATTTCCCACTAACTTTCAGTTATTCCAATTTCATTGTGATCTCCACCCTGAATTTTAGAAATCGAAATCCTCTGTCCAACTTATTTAATTCCAATCCCTCTGATCGGTCCCAGTGTATTTAACTCTGAGTCTTTGTCCAGTCTGAGCAAAGTCCTGTGTCTGACTCCGAGCTCCCGTCTACAGAAGGCTCACAATCAGCTGATCCCTTGGCGGTGATGTCGTCCATGTGGCGTGTCCCAGCCACATCCGCCTGGAAAGTTTGTCCGAGGAACCTCTGCTGCCTGCAGGTCTTGATTGGTTTTTGACACCAGCCCAGCCTCACATCCTCTTCCTCTCACTTGCTTCTTTTGGGGTAAAGCCCGCACTGTAATTTTCTGGGGTTCAGCAGGATTGGCTGCCCATTCCTCCACATCATCCAGCCGTGTCTGGGGCTTTCCTGATGCTATTTCCCACCTCGTGGAGGATACCCAACCGGTGATGTCATCAGCAACTGTGAGGAAGCCCCAGTCCTGTATCGAGGTGTTGGAGTGTTGTTGCCATAAATGAGGAATGGGGGTGGGCCGTGTACGGATGGAGTGGTCCACTTCCTTTACCAAGCTGCTGTCCAGTTCCTTGTGATTGGGTTTGGTGTGGACAGTGCCGAGGTTATCATTGAAGAACTCTGCTCTCTCTGGGCCTGTCTCCAAAGACCAAGAGACCAGTCCCACTGATTATTCATTAACCCAAGAGGTTATTTCAAATGAATCAGTTTCTGCATTTGAAGCCAGCCAAGAATTTACCATCGGAGAATGTAAACAGGAGTTGGGAACATTTCAGAGAGACTGTAGTGGGAACTGGTCCCAAGGCCCAGAGCAGCACAATCCAGGGAAAGGGGCACAGCCACAGGTTAGTAGGAACCCCATTCAGGGCCAGACAGGGCCGGTTACTGATTGGGGGCCATATTAAAGTATAAATTCAGCCCCACCCTGGGCACTGTTCCCGTGGATATCAATGGTCCCCTGTTCTGTTCCTCTCACAGAGAACGGGCAGCAACAGATCAGCAAACTCAGCGATAGATTGTAAAGGGCAGATTATTCAGCAATTTACAGCTCCGCCCCCTCACACATTACTGCCAGTAATAACCTTTGACCCCAGCGTGCCTTGCCCTACCCATGAGCCCTGTCTATTGTAAGGGGTTTTCTCCGATACTGTTCCCCCCGTTACACACAGTTCTTGGACGTCAGGATTTATAAGAACAAAATACACACGGCACAGGGTTTTGCTCAACCTTTGATTCGTTCGTTTATTGAACACACGCACATGTAATATCTGATTATGCTTTAAACTGTAGCTCTTTAATAAAAAAGCCTTTCAACTCCTAAGACCCTTTGGGTAATCTGTGTGTGACCTGTGACTCCACTTCTGACACCACTGTAAGATTAGGATCACAGGTCACACATAGATTACCCAAAGATTCTTAGGAGTTGTAAGGCTTTTTATTGAAGAGCTACAGTTTTAAAGCATAATCAGATATTACATGTGGATTAAGCTGAGTATAATAAACATACAACCCGTGACAGTAGAGAGTGATCTCCGACTCCCGAAGCGGAACGTGTAGAATTCGCAATATATCGCGATTTGATTAATAAGGAGAAAACACAAAGTTTCGTTCAAACAGCTTTTATTTCAGCAGAATGCTGGCAGGTTTAAATTGGACACAAGCAGCCTGTAAAATGGCCGCCGCACCTCGTGACAGAACATTCTAGACTTTTCAACAGGCAGACAAGATGGCGTTCCATTAAACATTTTTGCAAGATCGATAACGATTCAGCACAGTGAAGATAATACACGAGACATTATGGGTTTGCAGTATAAACATAGATACTGGAATCGGTCTCCCAGGTACAAAGGAAAGCCATTGTACCGAGTACTTAAGGGCCCATCCAAAGGACATTAATATGTAAACTCCCAACGACTCTACGATGAGAGAGCCGTTAGCAGGTAGTTATACAGGACACTTGGAAGCCCCAAACCCCTCCAGGGAGAACACCGACCGATTTAACAATGGGAGAAATATTAACAGGTACTCAAACATTCATGAGTAGCCCCGAAACCCATTAAGGACGGAGATCACCCATACAAGACATTTGGGCGCCAAACCCTAAACAAAAGAATGGACATTATAGTTGGGCGGGAAACGGAAGATTTTTGCACTATAATTGCAGGCCCCAAACCGTCCATTCGCTCTCTTGCTCTTGCTCCTGCATTCGCTCGCTTGCTCCTGTGTTTTTATCCGGTCGATTCGTAACCTCGTGGCTGCTCCTGTGTACTCGTAGTTGGGCTTCTGCGTGCCTGTTGCCTCTTCTGAAAAGACTGTTGAACTTTCTGATCCGTTCGGATCTACCTCGTGTCGCGTAACGAAGACCTATGTTGGTAACTGGCAGCGGAACCAAAGGCCCGAGATGAGATGAGATGAGAGGAGAAGAGAAGAAGACCATATCCATCGCCACGGTCAGTAAATCCCGACCGCGCCTGTAGGTCGATTAGCCAAGTTTTCCTCGCCAGGAAGATTTCTCTTTCGAACTTATAACGAAACATATTGCATCAATGATAACTGGACTGTGCTCAAAGCAACTGGAACGTGCAAACATATCGTATCAATGATATTGACAACGGTGCTCCAAGATTAAACTGTGAAGCCCACCAACAGAGGTCTTCACCACAGCGGACGGTCCAGCCTACTAGCCGGAGCAGCAGAAGCAAGTAAACAAGTGGGACCAGGAGATCTCCTGACCGACACGTGGGAGCTGCGGTGAAAAACATCCGATCAGCTATTCGGAATTTCTCCGAGTTATTACGAGTGGTGAGCATGAGTCTCGAGATCCTACGAAGCTAGTTTAGGATAGATATTGATAGGGGAGGGTTTAAAGATTAAGGATATTTGTAATGTGTGCCCCTATTTACGTTGTGCCGTTCGTTCCTCGTTTCCCTAAGATCGACTATATAACCGTTTGTAAGATTGTACTGTCATTAATCTGTGCGTATGACATGTATTTCATAATTTTAAGTATCATGCAATAAAGATTTTCCATTTCGTACCATTCAAACCAAGTCTACATGAGTTTTATCTCCATTACTGCTCTCGCATCTAAGTCCAGTGTCTAGAACCGTAAGGGAGAGTGATTCGAACCACTCACAGGTGTGTCTAGTGTTCCCAGACTGGCTGGAGACCAGAACAGGCAACCAGGCCTAGACCCGCACTGACATACAGGCTGCACAGAGCCGCGTGAATCTCACAGGCTACGAGACACGCAGGGTCAGGAATCCCTTACAGAAAATGGCGACCGCGGCAGGACACTGGCAGCGAGAGGGTAGTGTGTTAGATTTTGGAATGACTGTACGAAATTTTATGCAGGAAAAGATAGCGGATTATGTGTTTGGAAAGGTTAATCTAACTAAGAAGTGGATAAGTGAATTGTTAGCGGATAAGAGCCCACTAGAGGCAGCTGAAAGGTGGACTGATAGTAAGGAACATAAAAAGGCAGTTGAGAAAGCAGTCTGGCTTATGTGCTACAAAAGGCAGGTTCAGATTTCAAACCAGACCATTACAGCGCTAACAGCTCGTGTCAGCCATTTAGAGGGAGAAATGGAGGAGAAGGTTTCTGGAGGGGAGGTGCTCATTAAGAATTTAAATGAGTTACACCAGGAAAGCCAGGAAGTCTCCAGTTACCTTAAAACAAGGATAGAGTATCTCGAGTGCCAGGTCACTGAAGCAAAATTGAATGAGAGTAGGTTAAAGGAAAGATGTAACCGCCAAGCTGCCCAGATAAGAACTCAAGAAGAGAGCTTAATGGGGGTTAGGTCGGCGTATAAGTTGGCCCTTGAGGATAAGTTTCAGGGAGCTGACCATAGCGCCTGCCAAAGGGAGATAGAGAGCCTCAAAAAGGCCGTGAATAATGCGAACGGCATGGTGTGCCTTATCAATCCGTCGGCGCACCAGCCGCTAGTAAATGAGAGATTTAGAAATTCCCCACCAAGTAAAGCAGAAGAAGTAGTAGCCACTGCGCCCTCCGCGCCACCCAGCTATTCAGAAACCTGGGTTAGGGAGGAAGCAACGGAAGAAACAAAAGAGCCCATTGAAAAGGAAGTAGAAAAGGGATCGTTGTATCCAGTAACGGGGATTAAAAGGGGCCCAAGCAGAAACGGTGGGGAAGAACCGGGGGATCTCCTCGGACAGCTGGTGTTGCCTCACAGTTCACATCAGCTGAGAGCTATGATAAACCACGTACGGAAGCTGACCGAGATAGACGACCCTTCCGTACATTTCAGGGAAGTTGAGCAAGCCGCAGCCATTAACGGCTGCGATGATGGGGAGACAGCAAAAATGCTGCTGTTCTCATTAGACAGCTCGGTCCTTCAGTGTCTCTCAGGCGAGAGCAAGAGGGGAAACAAAAGTTATGAGGAATTAAAAAATGAGGTCCTAGAAGTATTGGGGGCGAACGACGGAGGTCCGTTTGCTAGAGTGGGACAGACAGTGCAGATGGAGGGAGAACCCCCGAAGGTTTTTGCCGACAGGCTGTGGCCAGTATATGAGCGCAGCTGTCTAGGTGCGCCCGAGCGCAAAGATGTGGAAGGCGCCGCTCTAATTCATTGGCTTAGGTGCATAATAGCCAACAGTTTACCAGCCGTTAGAGAGCAGGCAAAAGCCTGGTTCGATCCCAATGACCTCAACCTTACGGAAGAGTCGGTCTTGAATCGACTCACGTTAGGTTATCGTAATATAAGGGGTATGACGACACGTCCCTTTAAGGGAAGAGTACATGAGGTACGACCCGCAGCCCTGGCTCAAAGAGAGTGGCATCAGGAGGGTAATCGCGCCCCACAGGCAAGTAATGCCTGTTACGGGTGTGGGAAGACAGGGCACTGGCGCAAGCACTGCAGGAACCCTTGGAAGGATTCCAAGGATAAAAATCCCGCGGTCCGAACCCAGGCGCCTGTCCCGGCTAAGGAAGCCAAGGCACCCACCCCTCCCGATGACCTCGAAGCAGTGTTAGGAGCCATGCGCAAGCTGGTTTTGAATGCGCGTGGACAGGTGGCGGTCGCAACCGGCCCCGTAGGTGCCGCAGGACCGTCTAATAGTACCCAATGACTAGAGCCCACGCAGCCTGTCTACCTGTGTCCTTTTAAAAGACACGCACAGGAGGGGGTCTGCGGTGAGGAGGCCAGGTTAAAAGAGCAGGCCTTGCGGGAGGAGAACGCCCGCTTAATAGGGAAAATAGATGGGCTGGAAGGGCAGCTTAGAGAGCAAGCCCTGCGGGAGGAGAACGCCCGAGCAATGGGAAAGTTAGACGTGCTCAGGCTAGAAGCGCAGCTTAGTGAGATAAAAGCAGCCTACAGGGTAGCCAAAAGCCGGGAGTATGAGGATGTAAACCAATGCAAACTGTACCAGCCAGGTGCGCAAGGGAAAACTACAGGGGTAAATCCCGCCAATGGGAAAGCACAGCCCCAGGTAGGACCACAAGGCACACAGGCAGGCATAGCAGCTTGCATCAGAGGAAGGGACATCCCGGACGATCATGCAGCGTTTTTCTGGAGTTGGGGGTTAGATGAGGAAGAACCCAGGGTACCCTGGTCAGATGAGGATAGTGCAGATGAGCATAGTGATGATGACGGGTGGTTCCTGAGGAACGGTCTGGGGGGAATGGGGCCTATAGGTAGAGATCCACACAGGGTGGACACACAAGCTGCAGGTCCCGAGGACAGGAGGGAGGAGCTAGAGGAGGCAGGGCCAGCCGCTATAGGAGCACAGAGAGTACCAATGTGGCTCCCAGAGATGTGGCCGCCCGCCTTGAACGTCCAGTCCTCAGGGGAGGCAGAGATCACGAGTGAAGGGCCGCCTGCTGGGCCGAGCAGGGCGGAGCCACGAACTACCAGCCCCGAGGTTAGGGAGGCGGAGTCAGCGGAGGCGGAGCCGGCGACTGTGATGGAACCCCAGGTCATCCCGTCGGAGGTCTCGGAACCCGGTCCGTCCGTCACGGAACCCCCGCCCATAGCAACTCCCCGTAGGTCTAGTAGAGAACCCCAGCCCAGGAGGATGTGGTCATGTCCCCAGACTGCCCCAAGGCGTAAAATTCAAGTTAAGATAACCCGGGTAGAGACAGGCCACATCGCAGCAGTAACAGGCTGCGGCAGATCAGAGGAAAGGGTCAGCGCAGCAACAGGCTGCGGCAGATCAGAGGGAAGGGTCAGTACCCTCCCACCGTCGGGAAGAGCTCGCAGCAGCCTTCTCAGAATTTAAAGGGGCCGCCCTGAGAACGGGCGGCACTGTAAAGTTATTAGGTTAAGGTTTTAAGTTTATAGTTCAAGGTTAAGTTTTAAGTTTATTAGTTCAAGGTTAAGTTTGTAGTGTTTTAACAGAAAACGATAAAATGATGGGAGTTTTAAGGCTAGGTTTAGAGGAAGTCTATTCAGCAAACGTTGAAGTTTACGTGAGGCGAGGTCAGGGGACCCGCTCACCCTTCACAAAAGCCAGAGACTTTTTGCGAGGCTGGCTACCTCATTCTATCTGATCACAGGGACCAAGGAAGGATGGAACGACTTCTAGTATTGCTCGTGGCAATCGGATGTGGATTGGCCTATCGAGGCCACACCAAGGATGTCGTGGTGTTTGGATGTTCCGGGGACACGGCCCCCATCGCGGTGGATGGGACCGGAAGACGGAAGGCAGAGGGGACCAGCACCTATTTCCACAAGGGAAGGTGGCCAGGATGGCTGGGAACGAACTCAACGGAGTATTCCAGCACATCGGGGTTCGCCTACAAAGAGACTTCTTTAATGTGCCCCAAAGTACGGATCATCGCACCCAGGATCAGCGTCACCGTCGGCAAACGGATTTGTTTGACCTGTAGTGGGGATGTCCCATTGAGCCGATGGTGGTGGCTGCGAAAGCTGAGCAAAACTATGAGAAACTCTTCGGTCGAGTGGGAACGACTGGGTAATAATACCCATCGGACAATTACGGGGACAGACGGACAAGTGAAAGTCTGTTGGGACAAATGGTGGGAACCGGATGAGGGGATTTATGTATGTATGTGGGGGTCAAAGTACGTTTGCCCCAAAGGCATCTCCATATTTTTTATTAATCAGTGGCAGGATAACGGACAGGGGATGAGGTGGGATGCGAGCACCAGGGGGTGCGGAGCCCCATTCTCCCCGATCCCAGTAAATGCCACTGAACTCATTACGCGCCCACGCAAAGCCCCGCCCACGATTCCGGTGGTTCTAGCTGAGGAAGAAGGGTGCCCTAAAACTAGTAAGGGACCCGGGAACGGTTTGGTACTGGTCCCCACAGACCAGATACTATTTCAGGGGGTACATTACGCGGTGGCCTCGGTGATTTTAAATCTCACTGAGGTACGGTTACCAGAGTGGTGCCCCAAAAAGACGGAACAGTTGTATCAGGTCCTGTTGACCAAGATGTTCAGACAATTTTACGAGTTTGATTTTGCAGAAATTGATAAGGCAAGTTTGTACACCGCACCGCAGGAAGTTTTGGATCAAGTAGGGAGGCAAAGAAGGGGTTTGGTGAACGATGCGTTCACTGCTTTTAACACAGGGACATCTGTGGTCAACGCTCTAGACAGTGTGGAGCTGCAGACCCAGATTAATGGTTTAAAAACACAGTTAAAAGACATTCTAACAGATGAGAATAAAGTGGTAGGGTCAGGTCTACACGAGGACCAAGCCATGACTCTCCATTTAAAGGAAATTATAGCAGAGCTGGAGAAACATGCGCGTACGGTAAATGCCCTGATCAGGGAAGATCGGAATGCATCCGATCAAGCTGCGCAGAACGAGGTGTGCGTGCTTTACGGGGCGTGGTTACTGGGCGAGGGCCGCAGTAATTTGGAGGATTTAAAACAAGGTTTGGTTCCGTCCTGGATAAGTAACAAACACCTACGGGCGCTCCACCCTTTTCAGAACGCATTAAGTCCGTGCCAGCTCAGGCTAGCTTCAGAAGCTTACCCAGTCCCCGTGGACTGCGGACGTTCAAACCATACTATTATGGGAATAGTATTACGCATGCCGGTTTTGGGCAACACAGCAAAGCCCGCCCCGGTATATCGGGTAGAGAACATTGGTGTCATTCAGGGGGGAGCCCACATTCGTTATGCAGCGGTTCCACCTTACGTCATCCGCTGGGAGCAAACGATGACAGGTACAGATCTCTCTGGTTGTCGTGGCAGGGGAGCACACATAATACTGTGCCCCCAGCACTTGAATGCCTTTTTTAACACCACAGTGCGGGTTCAGAACGGCTGGCGCCAAGTCCATGAATTGCACCATGGAGGCAATGGCACAAGATCATGTGCCTCCGCAGGTAGCATACATCGGGGGTGGAACATATTGTGTTACCACTGCAGCGCAACACTACCAGCATGGAAACCGTAGCCGGTGTCCGGTGAGTGACAGCAGTTTCTGTTTTAAACCCAGGGCTGAAGTTCAAGTAGCACAACAGCGAATCATCCCAATCCCTGAACCATCCACTGTTCACCTCACAGTAAAAGAGAATTTCACCGACTTGCAGCGATTTGTCGCGCATTTTGGATACCTCATTCCCCCTCTCCCTGAGCATTTAACCAAACTTCTGAAAGCCGTCGCGGTATCACAGAAACATTTTTATACGTTAGAGCAGAAAACTGTCGAGATAGGAACAGACATTTTGGACATAGTGGTTCCACCGTGGTGGAATCTGTTCACCAATACTGAAGTGCCTTCATGGATCAGAATAGCCTCCCACATTTTAGTCGTCTGTCAAGTGTTTATTGTAGTGTACCTATTGTTCATACATTGTAAAAGAGACAAGCGCCTCACCAAGCATGAAAACACGGGAGAGTGGCGAGAACGTTACGTGCGCGTGCACGATGAGAGCACCGTGTAATAGGAAAATGGCGTCACTCCCGCTCGCCGCGTGCGCCGCGGAAGTTTGTACTCATTGTAAATACGTTGGAAGCTCGACATGTTTAAGAGTTGGGATTTGTTTATTTTGGTGATGGTGTTGATTGTTTGGTTTTGGGTTTTGTTTTTTCCTTTCCCTGAATAAAAGACAAATATACAGGTGATGCGTGAGGTATCGGCCTGGTTACGCCGGGAAGGAAAACAAGTGGTGTAAGTTTAAGGGCAAATGATGCCTACGGTGATATAAAATGTGATTTTCTTGGGAAATAAGGACGACACAGAGACCCTAGTTAAGTTAAAATTTATGGGATTAATTTACTGGATTCGGAGTGAAATCGAGATAAGATTGCTCACCACTGTGATTTTTGATACGATAAGCGGAGTTATTCGCATCAACAGGAGGGACTGTAGAATTCGCAATATATCGCGATTTGATTAATAAGGAGAAAACACAAAGTTTCGTTCAAACAGCTTTTATTTCAGCAGAATGCTGGCAGGTTTAAATTGGACACAAGCAGCCTGTAAAATGGCCGCCGCACCTCGTGACAGAACATTCTAGACTTTTCAACAGGCAGACAAGATGGCGTTCCATTAAACATTTTTGCAAGATCGATAACGATTCAGCACAGTGAAGATAATACACGAGACATTATGGGTTTGCAGTATAAACATAGATACTGGAATCGGTCTCCCAGGTACAAAGGAAAGCCATTGTACCGAGTACTTAAGGGCCCATCCAAAGGACATTAATATGTAAACTCCCAACGACTCTACGATGAGAGAGCCGTTAGCAGGTAGTTATACAGGACACTTGGAAGCCCCAAACCCCTCCAGGGAGAACACCGACCGATTTAACAATGGGAGAAATATTAACAGGTACTCAAACATTCATGAGTAGCCCCGAAACCCATTAAGGACGGAGATCACCCATACAAGACATTTGGGCGCCAAACCCTAAACAAAAGAATGGACATTATAGTTGGGCGGGAAACGGAAGATTTTTGCACTATAATTGCAGGCCCCAAACCGTCCATTCGCTCTCTTGCTCTTGCTCCTGCATTCGCTCGCTTGCTCCTGTGTTTTTATCCGGTCGATTCGTAACCTCGTGGCTGCTCCTGTGTACTCGTAGTTGGGCTTCTGCGTGCCTGTTGCCTCTTCTGAAAAGACTGTTGAACTTTCTGATCCGTTCGGATCTACCTCGTGTCGCGTAACGAAGACCTATGTTGGTAACTGGCAGCGGAACCAAAGGCCCGAGATGAGATGAGATGAGAGGAGAAGAGAAGAAGACCATATCCATCGCCACGGTCAGTAAATCCCGACCGCGCCTGTAGGTCGATTAGCCAAGTTTTCCTCGCCAGGAAGATTTCTCTTTCGAACTTATAACGAAACATATTGCATCAATGATAACTGGACTGTGCTCAAAGCAACTGGAACGTGCAAACATATCGTATCAATGATATTGACAACGGTGCTCCAAGATTAAACTGTGAAGCCCACCAACAGAGGTCTTCACCACAGCGGACGGTCCAGCCTACTAGCCGGAGCAGCAGAAGCAAGTAAACAAGTGGGACCAGGAGATCTCCTGACCGACACGTGGGAGCTGCGGTGAAAAACATCCGATCAGCTATTCGGAATTTCTCCGAGTTATTACGAGTGGTGAGCATGAGTCTCGAGATCCTACGAAGCTAGTTTAGGATAGATATTGATAGGGGAGGGTTTAAAGATTAAGGATATTTGTAATGTGTGCCCCTATTTACGTTGTGCCGTTCGTTCCTCGTTTCCCTAAGATCGACTATATAACCGTTTGTAAGATTGTACTGTCATTAATCTGTGCGTATGACATGTATTTCATAATTTTAAGTATCATGCAATAAAGATTTTCCATTTCGTACCATTCAAACCAAGTCTACATGAGTTTTATCTCCATTACTGCTCTCGCATCTAAGTCCAGTGTCTAGAACCGTAAGGGAGAGTGATTCGAACCACTCACAGGTGTGTCTAGTGTTCCCAGACTGGCTGGAGACCAGAACAGGCAACCAGGCCTAGACCCGCACTGACATACAGGCTGCACAGAGCCGCGTGAATCTCACAGGCTACGAGACACGCAGGGTCAGGAATCCCTTACAAACGCCATGACCGGACGGACGGTTGGTTTGATGTCCGATGAGACAGCGTGGCGGTCTCGGGTCAGCGGGTCTCTGCAGCCAGTAACAGCCGTCACTTCTGTTGATTCGTCCCTCGAGCTGTTGGAGGTGTTAGGCATAAACCAGCATTGATCCACCTCAGAGGCTAAACTTGGTCAAGGTGTTAGGCCTGAGCCAGCATTGATTTCCACCTCGAAGAAGCCTTCGCCCCTCGCTGTCTGATTCCCTCTCTCGGTCGTCTATATTTTTAGTTATTTCGGTGGGCTGGTGATTACCTGGTGTCAATCATCTTTAATCCAATTGTGGAGCGGGAAGACATCCCTCACTGTCCATTTCTGCATGGCTGACGAGGCCTTTCTCTTATCTTTCTGAGGAATGTTTTGTTATGTTTCTTTAAGGACATTTTATGACTTTTCGGCTCCATTTTGTCCAGCTATGGTGCCACCACCCTGTGTTGCATTTTACGATCCCCTTATCACTTCCATTTGTCTTTCGGTGTTTGTTATTTGACCTTGCTGGCATTTCCGCCAATTGTTCCTGGCTGCATTTCAGTCTCTGTTCGAAGAATTAAAACCTCATCTATGAATCTAACAGCTATTTCTTACAATTCCCTTCTTTGAGAATGAAATATCCTTATTGACTTCTCACAACTTACTTTTGACTACTCGAGCTAATTCTAAGTTATTGGCTCGTCTTCCTATCCTTTTGATGAGGTGCTGTCGGTAGCATCCCAATATTACCAAGACTATCAGTACGGATCCTTGGCCTATTACTGAGAATAAGGTCAGCATTCTCAACCAGGGGGTTTGGCTAACATTGTAGACTGATTCATACCACTTCCGTTCCCCTAGCTTTGGGATTTCTGATTCCATCTCCTCATTCTGTTGGGTCATTGTGACTGGGTGAGCTTCTGAGGTGCGAGTCCTGTCGAAGATCGATTTGAGGTTCAAGGACAATGGGGGAATCGGGAGGTTGAACTGGGTCACGGCCTCGAGCACTTCGTTCTGCATGGAGATGTTAACTCTGAGTTCTGTGATGTTGTGAGCTGAGACGGGGAGTAGGACCTGACCCCCTATTATGGTTGTTTGGGTCGGCTTAAAGCAGAATGTAGGGCTCTGGATGGGACATTCCTGATTCCCATGTTTCATTGTCCCGGCATTGGTGGTGACGCGGTACTTCCCCATCTGGAGGTAGGTATATTTTGTAATATCTGGCCCCCAGCGCCGGACGCTTATGTCGCACGTGGGCGACTCCAGGTCCAGGGTGAAGCCACAGGCTGGCTTTCCTGGGTTCCTTACATCACATCGGTACAAATAGACCCCTCCTCGATCGGAGCAGCACTCGGTGTTTGGGCTATCCCATGTCTGATCTTGGTTGATCAGGATCGGGGGGGGGCGGAGTTTCATATGACGTGTGGATATTCTGGTCCATGGTCCCTATGGATTCCACCTTGAATACTTTCCACTCGCCTTCTGCCTGGAGGCGAGGTAGCCAGAAGACCACCGGTCCCACACTTCCCTGAACCCCGTTCCCTTTAACTAGCTAAGATAGCCCGTGCTGTCTGGCTCCTCTGGTGTAATTGTGCCCGGCGAACCATCTACTAATCAGGCTGTCATTTATGAAGGATGGAATTCGATTGTCTTGTTGAGGCTGCCGCGAAACACGAATTAAGACTGATTCCATGTGTGGAAAACAAAGGCTTTTTAATACAACTGCATGGTCCAAAATGGCTGAAACCAACTGCTCCCAGAATTCTCTGGAAATACCTGAGGCCCCGCCCACTCCTTTTCTCCTGCCTTAAAGGCAAGGTGCCTTAAAGGCAAGGTGCCCGATATTTTGTCAACGGACGGAAAAGTGGATAATGCCCGTTTAGGTGGCGATCCGCCACACAGCTCCCCCCAGAATCCGCTTAGGAGGTGTGGACAAGACGGTGCGGCGGTCTGATGGGCCGGCCGGAGCAGCTCTTGTAGGACACCGGTGGACATGGAATGGCCGGGCGTGGAGCCGCCGGGTGAAACGGCTTGAGGGCAGGTCGGCCACATGGTGGTGGACGAGCTACAGGGACCTGCTCACCGGGCTCCGAGTGTGCTGGCTTGAGTTGGTCAACCGACACTTTTTCGGACCTGTCGCCCACTTGCAGGGTGAAAAATTTGTCCCCAGCCTGTAGCACCTTGTAGGGCCCGTCGTACAGGGGTTGAAGGGGTCCGCGGTGGGTGTCGTGCCGGACGAAAACGAATCGTGCCTGGTGCAGGCTTAGTGGGACGTGTGAGGTGGATTCGCCGTGTTGGGCAATGGGCACCGGGTCGAACTGCAGCGCCGGTGAGGCGAAGTCGTGGCGTTGCTGGTCGGCTGACCAGGGTGTCGTGGCGGTGGGCAGGAACTCGCCGGGTATGCGCAGCGGCTGACCGTACACGAGCTCTGCTGCCGATGCGTGGAGATCTTCTTTAACCGCGGTGCGCAGGCCGAGGAGGACCCACGGAAGTCGGTCGGTCCAGGTGCCATCCTGGAGGCTTGCTCGAAGAGATGCCTTCAAGGATCTGTGGAACCGCTCACACAGTCCGTTGGCTTGGGGGTGGTACGCTGTGGTGCGGTGAATGGTCACCCCGAGATTGCGTGCAACGGCAGTCCAGTGTTCAGAGGTAAATTGCGGACATGTCGGAGGGGACGCCGAATCGTGCGACCCAGGTGCTGACGAAGGCTCTGGCGATGTCGGCGGTGGTGGTAGAGGTCAGTGGAATTGCCTCGGGCCAGCGCATGGTGCGGTCAACGATCATCAGCAAGTGCGTGTGGCCTTGCGACGGCGGCAGGGGCCCGACGATGTCCACGTGGATGTGGTCGAATGTACGCGAGGGGATGGTAAACACCTCGAGGGGTGCTTTCGTGTGTTGCTGTACCTTGGCCCATTGGCAGGCTAGGCAGGAGTTGGCCCAAGTACGCACATCCTTGCGAAGGCCGCACCAGACGAAGCGGTTGGCTACTAATTTGATGGATGCGCGGGCGCCGGGGTGGGAGAGGTTGTGGAGAATGTCGAATACCCGGCAACGTCGGACAGAGGTCCGCAATTTACCTCTGAACTTTGGACCGCCGTCGCACGCAATCTCGGGGTGACCATTCACCGCACCACAGCATACCACCCCCAAGCCAACGGACTGTGTGAGCGGTTCCACAGATCCTTGAAGGCATCTCTTCGAGCCAGCCTCCAAGAGGGCGCCTGGACCGACCGACTTCCGTGGGTCCTCCTCGGTCTGCGCACCGCGGTTAAAGAAGACCTCCACGCATCGGCAGCAGAGCTCGTGTACGGTCAGCCGCTGCGCGTACCCGGCGAGTTCCTGCCCACCGCCACGACACCCTGGTCAGCCGACCAGCAACGCCACGACTTCGCCTCACCGGCACTGCAGTTCGCCCCGGTGCCCATTGCTCGACATGGCGAATCCACCTCACACGTCCCACTAAGCCTGCACCAGGCACGGTTTGTTTTCGTCCGGCACAACGCACACCGCGGACCCCTTCAACCCCCATACAACGGGCCCTACAAGGTGCTACAGGCTGGGGACAAATTTTTCACCCTGCAAGTGGGCGACAGGACCGAAAAAGTGTCGGTTGACCGACTCAAGCCAGCACACTCGGAGCCCGCTGAGCAGGTCCCTGTAGCTCGTCCACCTCCACGCGGCCGACCTGCCCTCAAGCCGGTTCACCCGGCTGCTCCACGCCCGGCCGTTCCACGTCCACCGGCGTCCTACAAGAACTGCTCCGGCAGGCCCATCAGACCGCCGCACCGTCTCGTCCACACCTCCTATGCGAATTCTGGGGGGAGCTGTGTGGCGGATCGCCACCTAAACGGGCATAACCCACTTTTCCGTCTGTGGACAATATATCGGTATACCTTCCCTTTAAGGCACCTTACCTTTAAGACAGGAGTGGGCGGGGCTTCCTGGTTTTTCTAGAGAATTCTGGGAGCAGCTTTCTCAGCCATTTTGTGTGCCATGCAGTGAATTAAAGTTTCTTGTTTTCCACATATGGATTCAGCCTCCATTCGTGTTTTGCGGCAGCCTCGACAAGCCGTTGGAATGCCTGGGCCGCGTTTTTGAGGCGGAAGGGCATCCGCAGGAACTCGAACAGGCCGAAGGGCGTGATTCCGGCCGTCTTGGGGACGTCCGCGGTGTGGACGGGGACTTGGTGGTAGCCGCACACCGGGTCGACCTTGGAAAAGACTGAGCGGCTGGCCAGTCTAGCCGAGAAGTCCTGAATGTGCGGCACGGGGTACCGATCAGGGGTGGTGGCGTTGTTGAGGCGGCAGTAACCCCCGCAGGGGCGCCAACCCCCGCCTGGTTTGGGGGCGATGTGGAGTGGTGAGGCCCAGGGACTGTTGGAGCAGCGGATGATTCCGAGCTGTTCCATGGCAGCAAACTCGGTCCGCGCGATCTCCAGTTTGGCCAGGTCCAGCCTGCGGGCGTGGGTGTACACTGGGTGGCCTGTGGTGGGGATGAAGTGTTCCACCCTGTGTTTGGCAGCCTCCGTGGAGAAGGTCAGATTGGTAAGGGCCGGGAATTCGGCCAGGAGTGCCGAGTAGTCATCCATGGCCCGGGCGTGGCACTGTGACGCCATGTCGGTGGGTTGACGGGGGGCCATGGCGCCCAGGATGGGGGACATGGTGTTCATGTCCACGAGGCGGTGACGAGGGATGTCTACCAGTAGGCCATGGGCGCACAGGAAATCTGCGCCGATGAGAGGGGAGAGCACCTTGGCAGTGATGAACTCCCATCGGTAGTGGCGACCAGCGAGGTCAAGGGTGACTGTCCGGGTGCCGTACGTACGGATTTCCGAGCCGTTAGCCGCAGCCAGCGCCGGTCCTCGTTCGCCCTTTTGGATGTCGAGGGAGGAGGCCGGGATGATGCTGTGCTGAGCCCCAGTGTCGCACAGGAACCGACGGCCGGTTTTGTCATCTGTGACGTACAGCAGGGAGCCCGCGTGGCCCACGGCCATCGTGGGGGCTGGTACTGGGGCGGACTTGAAAGAGCAGGGAGGTGTGCACCGTTGTGCCCTGACACCGAACCGTGCGTGGTAGTAAGAGTGGCCCGGGTTAGTGGGGCGCAAAGGCCCCGTGGGCCTGGTGGCTGGTCCTTGTGGCCGCGTGGTGGCCGGTGAGGGGCGCGCCCAGGCATTGGCTGCCAGGTCCGGAGTGACGTCACGGCTGGAGTGAGCGGACAGCAGCTTGTCGGCCTCATCGGCCAGGGCTTCCAGGTTGGTGAGGCCGGACGCCACGATCGCTGGGCGGATGCTGAGAGGGAGCTGGCGGATGAACAGCGTGCGGGAGAGGGATCCGGGTGAGCTCTCGTCGGTGAGGGAGAGCATGTGGGAGAGGAGGTCTGACGGTGAGGCATCACCGAGGCCTGGAAGGTCGAGGAGGTGGCAGTTTCGCTGGTATGCCGAGGCCGTAAATTTTTTAAGGAGCGCTGCCTTAACATGTGCATACTTGCCTTCCTCTGGTGGGTTCTGCAGTGCTGTCCAAACCTTCGAAACTGTGGTGCTACCGAGTGATGTGACGAGATAGTCGTACTGCGTCCCATCTGTGGTGATGTTTCGCAGCCGGAAGCAGGATTCAGCTTGGAGAAACCAGGCTTTGGGCTGGTTTTCCCAAAACTCCGGCAGTTTCACGGAAACTGCGTTCGTGTCCACCATTGCAGTGCTCGGAATACGTTCTGAGCGTTGGGGTCACCAATGTTGAGGCTGCCGCGAAACACGAATGGAGGCTGAATCCATGTGTGGAAAACAAAGGCTTTTTAATACAACTGCAAAATGGCTGAAACCAACTGCTCCCAGAATTCTCTGGAAAAATCCTGAGGCCCCGCCCACTCCTTTTCTCCTGCCTTAAAGGCAAGGTGCCCGATATTTTGTCCACGGACGGAAAAGTGGATCATGCCCGTTTAGGTGGCGATCCGCCACAGTCTCCTATATCTGCTATCTGGCTTAGCATATAACTCCCGTAAGCAGAACAGACTCTAGCCCTGGATATGTTCTTCTCTGCTTCCCCCCTTATCTTTGATGATTTTATGAACTGTTTTTTCTATTTGTTGGAACACCTTTTCCTCGCCCCTGACTGTCCAGAGATTTTGGGACAGTTCTTGGATCACATCCCACCCTTCTTTGTTTGTTCCTGATAGAATCCCTTTTAATTGGATCCTCATTGCCTCATTGTGTTCCCACATGTTCTCCACATCAACCCGATTCCAAGCAGCTGTCCCTGCCGCTGCCCCTATTCCAATCCACTCCCCCAATCCCCTTCTCCTTCTTTGTTTCCTTCTGGCCTTGGTCATGTTTATTTCCGCTATCACCTCTTTCTCGTCCCACGATCCCCAGTTATCCTGTGCCTGGTTTTTTCCTAAGAAATCCCTCACTGTTTTTCCCACCAGCTGATTGAAGTAGGTACGGTATCCTGTGGGGCACAGCCCCCGCGGGAGTGGGATGTTCCTGAAGTGGAGTAGAACGGCCACTATCTCATACCTCACGTCGTTGTGCAGCTTCTTATCGGTGCGGGTGATCACTAACCCATTCCTTGGCCCTTTCTCTAGCAGTGGGCATTTCCTCATTCTGCTGCTGCTTGTTTCCTGGCTCTTGCCTTTTTCCTCTTTATGTACCTCAATCTGTTGGATCCTTCCCTGCCTGCTACCTGGATGGTCCAGAGGGTCTGCATTAAAACATCCTATCATCCCTCTGTGCCTCTTGCTCATCTTTGGCCAGTTTAGTGTGTCCTGGTTTTGCCCTAGGCAGGGGATTCCTACGCTCTTTGGGGTGATCCTAACCAAATCCTTGAACCCGAATCCCTGGTCTCCATAGCTCCCGATTCCCAGTTGGAATCTTGGTGTTGCACTAATTTGATCTTTAATACACTGACATGCTCCCTTTAGCCCCTCTCCCTCCTGCGCTCGTACTACAGGGGGTCCGTCGGCATAGGGGCTTTCCCAGCCACAGTAATTACAACAGAAAGTCATATTACACCCATCTTCTGGGATAGTCCAAGTGCTGTCCTGTGTGGACTCGTTAGTAGGTCGCAGGATTGATCCTTGCCTCACAATGATGTTCATCTGGTGGATGATGCCGATAATTGCTGTCAGTTGCATCAGAATCTTGAGCGGAGTCATCCTGTGCCGTGACCTACAAAAGAAAATGTGGGGTATTTATTCTTTCACAGTTTTCAACTGATTAATGTGGTACCACCTGGGCCTCTTCCTCCCCCTCTTATCCGGGATCTGGACTAAGTTTACCGTGGGGCTGGCTCGGTCTATGATCGGACAGGGTCCCACACATTTGGGTTCGAAGGCATGTTCCCTTCTCAGGTAATTTAGGACCAGAACCACATCCCCAATCTGATACTCGAAAGGCCGAACCGTTTTGTCAAAGTACTTGTTTATCTGTTGTTGTCTTTTCCCGGTCTGCTGGGCCGGGAACTCATTTGTTTTCTGAATGTGTTCTATCATTGATTCTAACCACCTCTGGTTGGCCGCCCCCTGCAGGAGTGGGGTGAGAGATGGAGTGAGGAGCTGGGCCGACGTTCTCATTAGCCGCCCCGTCATAGCCTGGTAAGGTGAAATACCCCTGGTGCTATGTGGGGTTGCTCTCATAGTCATCAGGCACATGGGCAGCATGTTAGCCCATTGTGTGGGGTGGTCTGTACAAAACTTGTTCAACATAGTTTTAAGGGTTGGGTTCCCCCTTTCCACCACTCCTGCTGATTGTGGGTGGTGTGCTATGTGTAGTTTGTGGGGGATTTCCAGGAGTCTCTGGAGTTCAGTGAAGATTTTCCCGGTAAAGTGTGCCCCTTGGTCGCTATCCACCTGGATCGGGATTCCCCACCCGCAGACCACCTCGCACAATAGCAGTTTTGCTGGCGTGAGAGCGGTGTTGACTCTGCAGGGGAAGGCCTCAATCCATTTTGTGAATTTGTCTATCAGGACCAGACTGTACTTGTAGCCCAGGGGCGCCGTGGCTAGAGGGCCTATAAAGTCAATGTGGACATGTGTCCAGGGCCCGTTTGGTGGTGGCGGCTGTCGTAGTGGAGCCCTATTAGAGTGATTGCCTGGGTTATGCTGCAGACACACAAGGCACCTGTGGACCCTGTTTTCAAAGTCCGCATTACAACCGGGGTACCAGGCCGTGGTGGAGAGTTTCTCCAGGGTGATCTTTGCAGAATAATGGCCCCCCCACCAGGTGGGCGTGTAGCAGATCAAACAGTTCATCTCCCATAGATGGGGGAACACAGGTGACATAATAATCCGGGGTGTCACCGTACATGAGGATGGGCGTCAGGGCGCTGATCGGGTCCTGGTAGAGGAAGGTGAGCGAGGCCCATGGGGTTGGAGCTGGCAGGGGCTGGCCCTGCTGGTGCCATGCAATGACTATAGAGTAAGGGTCATACACGGCCTGTAGGGAGGCGAGGTCGTTGGCCGAGCTGATTGCTGCCACGGGTGGGGGGTTGGGTTCCTGGGGCCGTTCCCACACAGGGCCGTTTATAGCAGCTTGCTTGGCGGCCTGCTCAGCCATGGAATGACCCCTAGCGAGTGGTTCTATGGACCGGGAATGTGCCTTAACCTTGCCCACATAAACAGGCGCCGTACGTCCCTGCAACCCTGCGTCCAAGGCCCGAAATAAGGCGGCTGCAACAGAGGTTTACCGTCGGTGGGACAACAGTTATTCCGCGCAGACATTGTCAAGGACAGCAGGGTGTTGATGGCAGAGGCACTGTCGCACCAAATGTTAATGCTTTGGGAGGCGGTAACCTGAATGGCGGTTACGAGAGCCGCCACCTCGGCGTATTGCGCAGAATGAGGGGGCGACTGGATTGGATAACCTCATTCGGGAGGATAATGGTGAACCCGGTGTGCGGTTTACCATCCTTGTGGAATGATGATCCCTCAATAAAGACATCCGGTGCCCCCTGAATCGATTCTGCCTGGACCGCGGAGGTGGGAAGTCCAGCGGGGGAAGGGGACATTGGTGCGGGGGTCCGGCGTACAAGAGCCGCTGGGGCAGCAAGGTCGTTGGTTTGGGAGTGACCTCCAAGTCAGGCTGAGTCAGTTCCAATGTCCAGTGACTCAGCCAAGCTGATGAGAGCAGCGAGTCCCCGGGCCGGAGCAGCAGGTTTAGTGGCGTGTGTGGGCCGTGTAGTATCACTCCATTCAACCCCGTTATGTAGGTGAAGTGTTTGACGGCCCAAAAGGTGGCCAGCAGGTGTCTTTCGCAGGCAGAGTAAGTCAGTTCAGCCCCCCTTAAGATGCTGGGGGCGTAGGCGATGGGTAATAGTCTGCCCTGGTTATCCTGGCATAGGGCGGCTGCGAGGCTTTTCTCTGTGGCCCCTCCCTCCATGTGGAAGGGCTCACTGGGATTGGGTGAAACCAGACACGTAGCCTGTGCGACAGCTTGCTTCAACTGCGTTACTGCGCCCGTCCAGTCCTCAGTCCAGCCGAGCCGGACTTGGTCGTCGTTTCCTTTAAGTAGCTGATAAAGCGGCGCAGCTGTTTCTGCAAATCGTCGAATGAAAGTCCGCTGGTCTCCCACCAGCCCGAGGAGGGAACGTAGGGCGGTTTTTGAAGTGGGCAGGGGGAGGTGCTGGATGGTTCTTCAGGGCCCCGGCCATACACTTGTGGAAAATGGTGGGGGCGTTATGGAATCCTTGTGGCAGGCACGGCCAGGTATAACTCTGATCCTCGAAGGTAAAAGCCAATTGAAACTGATCTTCCTGCCTTACGGGGAGACTCCAGAAACCATTCGAGATATCGAGGGTGGCGAAGACTTTGCTGCCATTGGGGATCTGTGAGAGTAGGGTGGGTGTCTCCCGAACCACCGGAGCGCACGCGGGGGGAACTGAATTGAGCTTGCGGTAGTCGATAGTTCACCGTCAACTGCCATCTGGCTCCTTGAGCGGCCAGACGGGGGAGTTAGTTGTAAATGTGCCTTTGCGGAAAACACCCTGCTTTAACAATGGCTCGATGGGAGCTCGAATATATGGTCTACTCTCGGCCGGGTATGAGGACTGCTTCATGGGGGCGTGGACTGGACCGTTAATATCCTCGGGTTCGGTCATGCCTCCGCAATCATGTTTGTGGGTTCTGACTGCTCCCGGGACTGACTCTAGGATTGCCCGGACTTCCGGGTCTGCAGAGCTGGCTGGTACCTCGTCCTCTGATTGTTTAATCGCGAATATGGAGTGCGCACTGGACACCGGGGTGGGGGGGCCATTTTGAAGGTTCTACCAGATACAATTGTTGGCCTAGTCAACCACTGCCTGATGACTGCTGAGCACATCACTACCTAATATTCCCTGCCCGGTTTGCATAGACATATAGATGGAGTTTTGAACCGCGACCTGCGCCCCTGCTATGTCCAATACTATGGGAAGGGACCCATGTATGGTCTTAAAATCTGCCCGCGCTGTTCATTGGCTGCATGCCTGAACATGGGGCCCAGTATTGGGAGTCCAGGACACTACTTAAAGGCAGCCAGCACCTCTTAAATGGGAGGTGCTCTGTGGCTGCAATTCCTGTTCTACAAGTACCTGTGAAAGACATGGCTGAAGCAGGGAGAGAGTGGGCACCAAGGTTCTCTGATGCTGCACTGGAGGCCTTGGTGCAGGCAGTGAACATGAAGAGGGCCATCCTCCGCACCCCCCACCTCCCCCCAACTGGCAGGATGCCATCCAGGCAGCTGATGAGGCCGTGGGAGGAGAAGGGACATCCTTTATCCCCTGGGGGCAGGAAGCCCCCCTGGTACCTGATGCAGAGGCAGTGGGAGGAGATTGCTCACAAAGTCAATGCTAGGAGTATTGCTCCCAGAACGCTGAAGGAGTTCATTGATTTGACTAGAGTCATCAAGGTAAGAGCACTGAAGTACTTTCTCATCACAGCTGCACCACTCATAGACCATGAATGGCAACACTCACAGCACTCACTACACTCCCCTCCCCCACTACCCTGCACGGTGCTACAATCACTGCACCACACTTCACTCAACATCCTTCTCCTCATCCTCACACACTCAGCACGATTACAAACTTCACTTCCCCACAACTCACATCTCACACACACACGGGCAGCTTTTCCACCATGACAGCCACATTCTCCAAACACCTCACAAGACTCTCATTGACACACTTCCCTCTTTCTTGCAGGAGAACTATTAGTCGAACTTCTGTTATGGGGAAGTTACTACAATCTGTTATTAGGGACAGAGTCACTGTCGGATTTTTAAATTTACTCTCTTTACTCTTTAGGGTAATCGGAGGTAAGATCACCAAGGCTTTAAACATTTCTAACTCATTGGTTTTATTAACATTAAAATACAACTAGTTTTACAGATAGAGATTCATACAAGCTTTAAGTCAGTGGTACAACTCAACTCAGAATGGTCAATTCTTCTGCTTCGGGAGACTGAGAGGTTAATTCTCCATTGCCATCCTGTGTGGGGATCTTCTGGTCTGTCTCATGGACTGTCTCCTTCCATCTTACTAAAATGGCTGGTTTATACCCTTCTTGCTGGCAGAATCACACTGTTGGTACTTTTCCAGTATCTCTCTTTCCCATGGTTTAAAACAAGTTGATACGACAGCATCTGATGTTTACAGCAGTTTCTCACAGACCATCAAGGCCACGCGGCTGTCTGACCTTTAACCTTCTAGACAGTCTGCTGAATAAGACTTTCCCAATGTGGCCAACCTTCCCAGCAAACCCCTCAACAGGCAGCTTAACAATTCCTTGTTTATATTAATACTGTTCACCAAACTCAGCTCCTTTAACAGGTAATTAATAACTGGTATTTAAAAGACCAAAATCCTTCAGTCCTCCCTCAAGTGAGTGTGAGAGATCAAACAACTCCCTTTAAATCATTCATGGAATCTGAATTGTGCTCACCACAATCGGGTCTGGTAGAGAGAGTAAAGGGATCAGGACAGGGACCGGTGATATGGGTGTTGTGGTAGAGAGAGTAAAGGGATCAGGACAGGGACCGGTGATATGGGTGTTGTTGGGGCAGAGAGAGTAAAGGGATCAGGACAGGGACCGGTGATATGGGTGTTGGGGTAGAGAGAGTAAAGGGATCAGGACAGGGACCGGTGATATGCGTGTTGTTGGGGCAGAGAGAGTAAAGGGATCAGGACAGGGACCGGTGATATGGGTGTTGGGGTAGAGAGAGTAAAGGGATCAGGACAGGGACCAGTGATATGGGTGTTGGGGTAGAGAGTGTAAAGGGATCAGGACAGGGACCAGTGATATGGGTGTTGGGGTAGAGAGAGTAAAGGGATCAGGACAGGGACCGGTGATATGGGTGTTGTTGGGGCAGAGAGTGTAAAGAGATCAGGACAGGGACCGGTGATATGGGTGTTGGGGTAGAGAGAGTAAAGGGATCAGGACAGGGACCGGTGATATGGGTGTTGTGGTAGAGTGAGTAAAGGGATCAGGACAGGGACCGGTGATATGGGTGTTGGGGCAGAGAGAGTAAAGGGATCAGGACAGGGACCGGTGATATGGGTGTTGGGGTAGAGAGAGTAAAGGGATCAGGACAGGGACCGGTGATATGGGTGTTGTGGTAGAGAGAGTAAAGGGATCAGGACAGGGACCGGTGATATGGGTGTTGGGGTAGAGAGAGTAAAGGGATCAGGACAGGGACCGGTGATATGGGTGTTGGGGTAGAGAGAGTAAAGGGATCAAGACAGGGACCGGTGATATGGGTGTTGTTGGGGTAGAGAGTGTAAAGGGATCAGGACAGGGACCGGTGATATGGGTGTTGTTGGAGTAGAGAGAGTAAAGGGATCAGGACAGGGACCGGTGATATGGGTGTTGTTGGGGTAGAGAGAGTAAAGGGATCAGGACAGGGACCGGTGATATGGGTGTTGTTGTGGTAGAGAGAGTAAAGGGATCAGGACAGGGACCGGTGATATGGGTGTTGTTGTGGTAGAGAGAGTAAAGGGATCAGGACAGGGACCGGTGATATGGGTGTTGGGGTAGAGAGAGTAAAGGGATCAGGACAGGGACCGGTGATATGGGTGTTGTTGGGGTAGAGAGAGTAAAGGGATCAGGACAGGGACCGGTGATATGGGTGTTGGGGTAGAGAGAGTAAAGGGATCAGGACAGGGACCGGTGATATGGTTGTTGTTGGGCTCGGGTCTGTGATACAATATTGAGGACCCAGGTGCAGATGCTGAGAATGTGGAGCCTCCAGCAGCTGCTCCAGATGCTGCTCCCCGACCTCGATAAAAGGTTTAAAAGAATTGGCGAAGGATGTAGTGATGTTGGTCCCAGACAAGGGATCGATCTTTGACCATGTCAGGTGGATAGAAGATGTGGGATCAGGTTTGAAATCCAGCCGGAGGACTGATTCACCTCCTTCCTCTCACCCTCCCTGTGGGATATGGCGATCTATTGCTGAGAATTATCCAGAGGGCAGGAACCATTGCTGGGAAGTTGCAGCAGTGTGTGTGGCGGGAGGAATCAGGGCTGCCTCTGGTTCTGGCCCTGTGCAGAGTGGTGCTGAGCCCCCCAGTCAGTGTTGTGATGGGTTGTGGTCCCGGGGGCTGCTCGTCCCACAACTGCCCCAGGCTGCCGGGAACTTGTCTGACAGAAAGTGGATGGTTGGAGTCTCCAGCCTGGCCGGGGGAAGCTCCTGGAGAATCAGCTCAGTGGCAGACGCTCTCCTTTCCCCATTGACCAGCCTCTGATTGGCCTGTGGAGCAGCCAGAGACGGGCACAGGATGGACCAGCCGAGAATGGCTGTGTTTGGGTGGCTCCCCAGCAACAGCTCCTGAAGCACTGGGAGTAGAGGGGCTGTAAGGAGGAGAGTCCGGGGAGGGAGATCAAATCCACCGCCTCACAACCCCTGCTGGAATAAGGATGGTGGAGATGGAGTGAGGGGCCTGCCTGGGAACGGAGGGAGCAGAAACCTGGAGAGCAGGAAGCCGGCACCCAGCCTCAGCACCACAAATACTGTCTGAGGACTGAGAGCCCAGCACCGCCTGTCAATCACTGGCACCTCACACCGAGGGGAGGGGCCTGAAAGAGCCCCACCCATAGCATCACCAGGGTAGGGGCCTGAGAGAGCCCCGCCCACAGCATCACCAGGGGAGGGGCCAGAGAGAGCCCGCCCACAGCATCACCAGGGGAGGAGCCTGAGAGAGCCCCACACACAGCATCACCAGGGGGAGGGGCCTGAGAGAGCCCCGCCCACAACATCAAGGGGCGTGGCCTGAGAGAGCCCCACCCACAGCATCACCAGAGGGCAGGGCCTGAGAGAGAGCCCCACCCACAGCATCACCAGGGGAGGGGCCTGAGAGAGCCCTGCCCATAGCATCACCAGGGGGAGGGGCCTGAGAGAGCCCCACCCACAGCATCACCAGGGGCAGGGCCTAAGAGAGACCCGCCCACAGCATCACCAGAGGGAGGTGCCTGAGAGAGCCCCGCCCACAGCATCACCAGGAGAGGGGCCTGAGAGAGCCCTGCTCTTAGCATCACCAGGGGGAGGGGCCTGAGAGAGAGCCACGCCCACAGCATCACCAGGGGAGGGACCAGAGAGAGAGCCCCGCCCTCAGCATCACCAGAGGGTGGGGCCTGAGAGAGAGCCCCGCCTACAGCATCACCAGGGGAGAGGCCTGAGTAGGAGACCCACCCACAGCATCACCAGGGGGAGGGGCCTGAGAGAGTACCCCGCCCACATCACCACCAGGGGGAGGGGGCTGAGAGAGAGCCCCACCCACAGCATCACCAGGCTGCAGACCAGGAAGTGACAAGAATGCCCCAACCAGGAAGTGACTTTTGCAGAGCCCCAACCAAGAAGTGACATCATCAATAACGAGGAAGTGACATATTCAGTGCCCCAACCAGGAAGTGACATCAGCAATGACCCCAACCAGGAAGTGACATCACAGACCCGTTTCCGAGGCCCCACCCTAAAACGGAAGTGACGTAATTCGATTCCCAGAGCCGGAAGTGATGTCGCCAAGCCTCCGATCTCAGGATTAATTTAACAGTTTTAGGGATTTGTTCCAACAATAAAATGCTGGAAACACGGGTTCAGTGAATGTGGTTTGAAATGTGTGTAAATGTGTCAGTGAGTCAGTGACCTGGTGAAATGACACAGTCCCAGCCTCGCAGTCCAACTGAACTCGGATCCTGCGCACAGGCCCGAACCGTCCGAGGTCAGTGACCCGGGAATTGTGCCAGGCCTGGAGAGAATCAACAAATAAACCAGAATAATAATATAAACCCCAGGATTTACTGCTGTCTCCAAGGTAAGAGTTTTCCCCCGCCCTCTCGACGCTCCCACACACAATCCCTATTCCCCAGTCATTCCCATCAGTCTCCACATCCCAGGAATGGGATCCTGAGGAGAAGCTCTGGGAGCAGAGGACTTGGGCCCGGTCTTTAAACCTCTCTGGGTGAGGTGGGTAGGGCTGTTTCTGTTTAGTCCGTGTCACTGATCTCAGATCATCAGACAGAACCAAGTTCCAGTTTGCTGTCTTTGGATCCAGGCTCATCGGTGACCTTTGCCCTAGAGAGGGGAGAAGAGATTGGTCAGACAGGGTTATTACACTCAGATCAATGATTGACAGCTGCAGGGTCGGAGTGTCAGTATTTCCCAGACAGTGTCAGCCCCATATTACCGGTTAGACTGGATTCTTCCCATGTTAAATCAATGGCCTTCAATCCTAAATACAGGAGTGTGCCCGGGGCTCTCTCCCTCCTGTTATTTTCCCATCCTGAATACAGGAGTGTGCCCGGGGCTCTCTCCCTCCTGTTACTGTTCATCCTGAATACAGTAGTGTGCCCTGGTCTCTCTTCCTCCTGCTCCTGTCCCATCCTGAATACAGGAGTGTGCTCTGGGCTCTCTCACTCCTGTTACTGTCCATCCTGAATACAGGTGTGTGCCCGGGGCTCTTCCCTCCTGTTACTGTCCCATCCTAAATACAGGAGTGTGCCCTGGGCTCTCTCTCTCCAGTTACTGACCCTTCCTAAATACAGGAGTGTGCCCTGGGCTCTCTCTCTCCAGTTACTGACCCTTCCTAAATACAGGAGTGTGCCCGGGGCTCTCTCCCTCCTGTTACTGTCCCATCCTGAATACAGGAGTGTGCCCGGGGCTCTTCCCTCCTGTTACTGTTCATCCTGAATACAGGAGTGTGCCCGAGGCTCTCTCCCTCCTGTTCCTGTCTCATCCTGAATACAGGAGAGTGCCCCGAGCTCTCTCCCTCTTGTTACTGTCCATCCTGAATACAGGAGTGTGTCCGAGGCTCTCTCCCTCCTGTTACTGTTCATCCTGAATACAGGAGTGTGCCCGGTGCTCTCTCCCTCCTGTTACTGTCCATCCTGAATACAGGAGTCTAACTGGGGCTCTCTCCCTCCTGTTACTGTTCATCCTGAATACAGGAGAGTGCCCAGAGGCTCTCTCCCTCCTGTTACTGTTCATCCAGAATACAGGAGTGTGCCCTGGGCTCTCTCCCTCTTGTTACTGTTCATCCTGAATACAGGAGTGTGCCCAGGGCTCTCTCCCTCCTGTTACTGTCCATCCTGAATACAGGAGTCTACCCGGGGCTCTCTCCCTCCTGTTACTGTTCATCCTAAATACAGGAGTGTGCCCTGGGCTCTCTCCCTCCTGTTACTGTTCATCCTGAATACAGTAGTGTGCCCTGGTCTCTCTTCCTCCTGCTCCTGTCCCATCCTGAATACAGGAGTGTGCCCTGGGCTCTCTCCCTCCTGTTACCGTTCATCCTGAATACAGGAGTGTGCCCTGGGCTCTCTCCCTCCTGCTCCTGTCCCATCCTGAATACAGGAGTGTGCTCTGGGCTCTCTCCCTCCTGTTACTGTTCATCCTGAATACAGGAGTGTGCCCGGGGCTCTCTCCCTCCAGTTCCTGTCCCATCCTGAATACAGGAGTGTAACCTGGGCTCTCTCCCTTCTGTTACTGTTCATCCTGAATACAGGAGTGTGCCCCGGGCTCTCTCCCTCCTGTTCCTGTCCCATCCTGAATACAGGAGTGTACCCTGGGCTCTCTCCCTCCTGTTACTGTTCATCCTGAATACAGGAGTGTGCCCGGGGCTCTCTCCCTCCTGTTACTTTCCCATCCTGAATACAGGAGTGTGCCCGGGGCTCTCTCCCTCCTGTTACTGTTCATCCTGAATACAGGAGTGTGCCCTGGGCTCTCTCCCTCCTGTTACTGTCTCATCCTGAATACAGGAGTGTGCCCGGTGCTCTCTCCCTCCTGTTACTGTTCATCCTGAATACAGGAGTGTGCCCGGGACTCTCTCCCTTCTGTTTCTGTCCCATCCTGAATACAGGAGTGTGCCCTGGGCTCTCTCCCTCCTGTTACTGTTCATCCTGAATACAGGAGTGTGCCCTGGGCTCTCTCCCTCCTGTTACTGTTCATCCTGAATACAGAAGTGTGCCCTGGTCTCTCTTCCTCCTGCTCCTGTCCCATCCTGAATACAGGAGTGTGCCCTGGGCTCTCTCCCTCCTGTTACCGTTCATCCTGAATACAGGAGTGTGTCCGAGGCTCTCTCCCTCCTGTTACTGTTCATCCTGAATACAGGAGTGTGCCCGGTGCTCTCTCCCTCCTGTTACTGTCCATCCTGAATACAGGAGTCTAACTGGGGCTCTCTCCCTCCTGTTACTGTTCATCCTGAATACAGGAGAGTGCCCAGAGGCTCTCTCCCTCCTGTTACTGTTCATCCAGAATACAGGAGTGTGCCCTGGGCTCTCTCCCTCTTGTTACTGTTCATCCTGAATACAGGAGTGTGCCCAGGGCTCTCTCCCTCCTGTTACTGTCCATCCTGAATACAGGAGTCTACCCGGGGCTCTCTCCCTCCTGTTACTGTTCATCCTAAATACAGGAGTGTGCCCTGGGCTCTCTCCCTCCTGTTACTGTTCATCCTGAATACAGTAGTGTGCCCTGGTCTCTCTTCCTCCTGCTCCTGTCCCATCCTGAATACAGGAGTGTGCCCTGGGCTCTCTCCCTCCTGTTACCGTTCATCCTGAATACAGGAGTGTGCCCTGGGCTCTCTCCCTCCTGCTCCTGTCCCATCCTGAATACAGGAGTGTGCTCTGGGCTCTCTCCCTCCTGTTACTGTTCATCCTGAATACAGGAGTGTGCCCGGGGCTCTCTCCCTCCAGTTCCTGTCCCATCCTGAATACAGGAGTGTAACCTGGGCTCTCTCCCTTCTGTTACTGTTCATCCTGAATACAGGAGTGTGCCCCGGGCTCTCTCCCTCCTGTTCCTGTCCCATCCTGAATACAGGAGTGTACCCTGGGCTCTCTCCCTCCTGTTACTGTTCATCCTGAATACAGGAGTGTGCCCGGGGCTCTCTCCCTCCTGTTACTTTCCCATCCTGAATACAGGAGTGTGCCCGGGGCTCTCTCCCTCCTGTTACTGTTCATCCTGAATACAGGAGTGTGCCCTGGGCTCTCTCCCTCCTGTTACTGTCTCATCCTGAATACAGGAGTGTGCCCGGTGCTCTCTCCCTCCTGTTACTGTTCATCCTGAATACAGGAGTGTGCCCGGGACTCTCTCCCTTCTGTTTCTGTCCCATCCTGAATACAGGAGTGTGCCCTGGGCTCTCTCCCTCCTGTTACTGTTCATCCTGAATACAGGAGTGTGCCCTGGGCTCTCTCCCTCCTGTTACTGTTCATCCTGAATACAGAAGTGTGCCCGGGGCTCTCTCCCTCCTTTTACTGTCCCATCCTGAATACAGCTTTATTAAAGCCTCCTCCATTTTACACACAGCAGTGAGGATTCAGTTGTGAATTGAGATGAATCTGATGGCCCTTCTGTACATTAAACTGTTGCTCCCTGTTCACTCTGAATTCACCAACAACCCCTCCGGCCCAGGGTCTGAGACTCGGACCAATTCCAATCTGTGAGGAGGGAACAGGTGCAGGAACTCGACCCTCGAATCCCTCACACTGAACCCTGACTGAAGAAACACCACAGAAAGAGAAAGGGTTAAATAGAAATTAAAAACAGTCAGTGTGATCCCCGTTTCAGATTATAAACACACCTTGGGATATTCCGGCTCTCCCCCTGATCCCAGTCGACTGTTTGATGGCGATCTGTGGGACAGGGGCTGCCCCAGAGGAGCTGTGTGGGGGAGGAGTTATGTTCGATGGGCTCCTGTATTCGGGGGAAGCTGGCACTGTAAACAAAGCACACGGTGATTGGGAATTGTGACACAGCGAGGTCCCGCCTCCTTCATATTACTCGATAGGGGGGTTATATATTCCATACTTAGATATTCCGACATTACAACAGTGACTACACTTCAAAATAGTACTTCATTGGCTGTAAAGTACTTTGGGACGTCCTGAGGTTGTGAAAGGCGCTATATAAATGCAAGTCTTCCTTTTTTTTACTTTACTCTTTAATAATACTGACGGCCCTGTGAGGAACGGTGTCCCTTTAAGAGACACTCTGATTAAACATAAGAACATAAGAATTAGGAGCAGGACTGGACCCTACGGGCCTTCGAGCCTGCTCCGCCATTCAATAAGATCATGGCTGATCATCAACCTCAACTCCACTTTCCTGCCCGATCCCCATATCCCTTGATTCCCCGAGAGTCCAAAAATTTATCTATCTCAGCCTTCAATATACTCAATGACTCAGCATCCACAGCCATTTGGGGTAGAGAATTCCAAAGATTCACAACCCTCTGACTGAAGAAATTCCTCCTCATCTCAGACTTAAATGGCCGACCCCTTATCCTGAGACTATGACCCCTAGTTCTAGACTCTCCATCCAGGGGAAACAACCTCTCATATATGTTTCAATGATATCCCCTCTCATTCTTTTAATCTCCAGAGAGTATAGGCCCAATCTACTCAATCTCTCCTCATAGGACAAGCCTCTCATCCCAGGGATCAATCTAGTGAAACTTCGTTGCACCGCCTCTAAGGTATGTATGTCCTTTCTCAGATAAGGAGACCAAAACTGTGCACAGTACTCCAGGTGTGGTCTCACCAAAGCCCTATTCAATTGTAGTGAGACTTCCTTACTCTTGTACTTCAACCCCCTTGCAATAAAGGCCAACATGCCATTTGCCTTCCTTATTGCTTGCTGTATCTGCATGCTAACTTTCTGTGTTTCCTGTACGAGGACACCTAAATCTCTCTGAACACAAAGATTTAATAGTTTCTCACCTTTTAAAAAATATTCTGTTTTTCTATTCTTCCTACCAAAGTGAATAACCTCACATTTCCTCACATTATACTCCATCTGCCACCTTATTGCCCACTCACTTAACCTGTCTCTCTCCCTTTGCAGGCTCATTGTGTCCTCCTCACAGCTTACTTTCCCACCTAGCTTTGTATCATCGGCAAACTTGGATACATTGCACTCGGTCCCTTCATCCAAATCATTAAAATAGATTGTAAATAGCTGAGGCCTAAGCATTGATCCTTGTGGCACTCCACTAGTTACAGCATGCCAACTGGAAAATGACCCGTTTATCCCTACTCTCTGTTTTCTGTCCAGTAACCAATCCTCTATCCATGCTAATATATTGCCCCCAACTCCATGTTGCGTAGTAAACTTTTATGTGGCAACTTATCGAAAGCCTTTTGGAAATCCAAATATACTACATCCACTGGTTCCCCTTTGTCTACCCTGCTAGTTACATCCTCAAAAAACACTAATAAATTTATTAACCACGATTTTCCTTCCATAAAACCATGTTGATTCTCCCGAATCATACTATAGTTTTCTAAGTGTCCCATTAACACTTCCTTAATAATGAATTCCAGCATTTTCCCGATGACTGATGTCAGACTAACTGGCCTGTAATTCCTTATTTTCTGTCTCCCTCCTTTCTTGAATCGCGGGGTTAAATTTGCTACCTTCCAATCTGCTGGGACCGTTCTAGAATCTGGGGAATTTTGGAAGATCACAACCAATGCATCCACTATCTCTGCAGCCACCTCTTTTAGAACCCTAGGATGTAGGCCTTCAGGTCCAGGGGATTTGTCGGATTTTAGTCCCATTAGTTTCTCAAGTACATTTTTTTCACTGATATTAATTACTTTAAGTTCCTCACTCTTATCTGTACCTTGGTTCCCCACTATTTTTGCTATGCTTGGCAGTGTGTAACCCGCCCCGACCTGGCCTATGGGGGGTGAAGCTTTGGCCCATTACAGTGAAGAATGTTTAAAGCAGGTGTCACTGGGGACTGAGGATTAATCTCAGGCTCCTGATCCACAAACACAGGGAGCTGATATTAAAGTTTGGGATATTCCCAGCTGTCTGAACACAACTAACCCGACCTGCTCCCAGTCCCTTATATTGGAGAAAAGCTGCACGTTCTTACTGATGATTCCCATTATGTCTGAGTGGTACTTTTCCCATCCATTCAGTCTCTTCTGGATAAGTTGAGATATATTGGACAGGTTCAGGGTGAGCGCTGGAACATCTGGGTCTGTGACTCTCTGAGTCTCAGTCACTCTGGAATGAAAGAGGAGAGAATGTTTTTATCAGTGGGGACATTTCAGATCAGAAGCCCAAAGGGGAACGAGTGATCAGTGCAACAACCTGCAGCCCTTCTAATGCTCGTACTGACACCCCGCAGCAACTCATCCTGAAAATGGCAGAATCCCGGGATTGTCAGTCTCCCTGCATTCACACTGATCTCCACACGTGCAGGGGGATCCTGGTTTGCTGCCACTTCAGCTTAGTTCGTGATTTTCAAAGCCGTCTGTGTTCAGTCCAGTTTCTCTGGACTGGAGCCTCATCTTTCCATTATTAATAATTATTATTATCCCGAGGGTCTCCAGTCTGTGCTCCCCCCTCGCTGCAGGAACACACTCACTACAATCATGTGAAGTGAGGAGAGGAGAAGGAACAGCCTCCCAGGGACCTGGGATCGGTGGGATTCCCTCACAGACGTCTCGATTTTAATCCCCTCACACCCCGACGGGCGGGAGAGGGTCGGGGGTTAAAACATCGGGATGGAGTAACCCGACCCCAGCACGACCCCGTTCCCAGCTATTTCAATTTTAACAAACACAAATCAGGCCATCGACGAGGCTCCTGCGAAAGGCAGGCGGGGCCTCATTAACACGGTTTGTTTTCATCCGGCACGACGCCCACCACGGACCCCTTCAACCCCCGTACGATGGGCCCTACAAGGTGCTACAGGCTGGGGACAAATTTTTCACCCTGCAAGTGGGCGACAGGACCGAAAAAGTGTTGGTTGACTGACTCAAGCCAGCACACTCGGAGCCCGGTGAGCAGGTCCCTGTAGCTCGTCCACCTCCATGCGGCCGACCTGCCCTCAAGCCGGTTCACCCGGCTGCTCCACGCCCGGCCGTTCCACGTCCACCGGCGTCCTACAAGAGCCGCTCCGGCCGGCCCATCAGACCGCCGCACCGTCTCGTCCACACCTCCTAAGCAGATTCTGGGGGGAGCTGTGTGGCGGATCGCCACCTAAACGGGCATTATCCACTTTTCCGTCCGTGGACAATATATCGATGCACCTTCCCTTTAAGGCACCTTACCTTTAAGGCAGGAGTGGGCGGGGCCTCAGGATTTTTCCAGAGAATTCTGGGAGCAGTCTGTTCAGCCATTTTGTGCCATGCAGTTATTAAAAAAGTCTCTTGTTTTCCACACATGGATTCATTTTTAATTCGTGTTTTGTGGCAGCCTCAACATTGCGAAAGATCAGATCCTTTTAACACTCCTTGTGGGCCAGGAGGAGCAGGAGACCCCCAGGCCTCACCAGGAAGCCTTGGGCCTCCCCCAGCCCCGATCTTTTAGACTTCGTCCCCATCCACACACCCCCCTCCCGATGGGCCCCGAGCTTCTCCTCTCCCCCACCCCCCACCGCCCCCACCCCCCCCCACCCGCGCCCCCCTCTCCCAGTGGGCCCCCGGAGCCTCTCCTCTCCCGCCCCAACCCCTGCCCTCCCCCAGTGGCCCCCGGAGCTTCTGCCTCCCTCTGTACTGAGTGACGGGGAACGCCCCCATGGGTCCCCGGCTGCAGCCTCCTGCCGCTTGTTTTGCTCCTGTCCGCCTGCCAGGCAATAAATCGACAGAGACTCCATGTCCCCGGCCTTCCAACGTTAACGGCCTCCCCCGCACCCTCCCCACCTCCCCGTTAATATCGGGGTCAGAGTGTCCAGGGACCCTGACATTCCTGGGAAATCTCACTCATTTCTCTGTTAGTGGATAGAATGAGCCAATCACAACACATTTTACTGTCACTCTGACATTGGGACCCGCCCCACTCCTCATTCTCCATGCGCTGGTTGATTGAACAAGCCAATCACACAGCACTTACTGACCCAATGGAATAAAGCTGTCACTGACACACATGGAGCCTTTAGGAAGCCTCGGTGAGATACAGGTCACTGCAGCTTTAACTCTCTCTCACTTCCTGTCTAACAGCTTCCTGAGAAGCTCGACACACCGATGGAACAGCTCATGTCACTCAACAACAACAACGTGCTTTCATATCACGCCTTTAATGTAGTAAAACATCCCAAGGCACTTTACAGGAGCTTGGTCAAAGAGGTAGGTTTTAAGGAGCATCTTACAGGAGAAGAGAGAGGTAGAGAGGCGGAGAGGTTTAGGGAGGGAATTCCAGAGCTTGGGGGCGAGGCAGCTGAAGGGGCGACGGCCAATGGTGGGGCGAAGGAAATCGGGGATGTACAAGATGCCAGAATTGGATGAACGCAGAGATCTCGAAGGGCTGTAGGGCTGGAGGAGGTTACAGAGATAGGGAGGGGAGAGGCCATGGAGGGATTTGTAACACAAGGATGAGAATTTTAAATTCGAGGTGTTGCTGAACCAGTGGTCAATGTAGGTCAGCGAGCACAGGGGTGATGGGTGAACAGGACTTGGTGCGAGTTAGGATACAGGCAAGAGTTTTGGATGAGCTGAAGTTTATGGATGTTGGAAGATGGGAGGCCGGCCAGGAGAACATTGGAATAGTCATCTCAGGGCCATATAGGACATTGAGGTTGCAAACAGTCTGGTTCAGCCTCAGACAGTGAGAAGGGAGGGGGGATGGAATTGGTGGCCAGGGAACAGAGTTTGTGGCGGGGACTAAAAGACAATGGCTTCAATCTTCACAATGTTTAATTGGAGGAAATTTTGGCACATCGAAGACTGGATCTCGGACAGGCAGCGTAACCAGATGGATGCAGTGGAGGGGTGGAGAGAGGTAGTGGTGAGGTAGAGCTGGGAGTCCTCAGTGGACATGTAGAATCTCCCATTTCCCACAGGCTGCCTGAGCCAATAACCCCTCAAACCACAGTTAAACATCACTCAATATTCCCACCATTTGAAAGCTCCTTATCTGGGAAGGTTTCCAAGCCATGATTCTACTTTCACTCTTCTCCCAGATACAGGTGAAGGTTCCCTATCAGCAGCAGCTACTGTATGACTGAGAGGAACTTACCTGGAACGGAGCTGCTTCGAGTTCTGTGAATAAAGAGAGGAGATCAAATCAGTCAACGAACAAACCAACACCCAATGGAACCAAACCAATTTGGGACTGAGAGTAAAGAGTTCAGTGTGTAACAGTAGGTGGGGCCAGTCCCAGGAATGGGGAATAATCCCACATTTCACTGCACTCCATCATGGGGCAGCACCAACACTCCGAGGGCAGGGCTGAGGGGGCACCAACACTCCGAGGGCAGGGCTGAGGGGGCACCAACACTCCGAGGGCAGGGCTGAGGGGGCAGCATCAACACTCTGAGGGCAGGGCTGAGGGGGCACCAACACTCCGAGGGCAGGGCTGAGGGGGCACCAACACTCCGAGGGCAGGGCTGAGGGGGCACCAACACTCCGAGGGCAGGGCTGAGGGGCAGCACCAACACTCCGAGGGCAGGGCTGAGGGGGCACCAACACTCCGAGGGCAGGGCTGAGGGGGCACCAACACTCCGAGGGCAGGGCTGTGGGGGCACCAACACTCCGAGGGCGGGGCTGAGGGGGCACCAACACTCCGAGGGCAGGGCTGAGGGGGCACCAACACTCCGAGGGCAGGGCTGAGGGGGCACCAACACTCCGAGGGCGGGGCTGAAGGGGCACCAACACTCCGAGGGCAGGGCTGAGGGGGCACCAACACTCCGAGGGCAGGGCTGAGGGGGCACCAACACTCCGAGGGCAGGGCTGAGGGGGCACCAACACTCCGAGGGCAGGGCTGAGGGGGCACCAACACTCCGAGGGCAGGGCGGAGGGGGCACCAACACTCCGAGGGCAGGGCTGAGGGGGCACCAACACTCCGAGGGCAGGGCTGAAGGGGCACCAACACTCCGAGGGCAGGGCTGAGGGGGCACCAACACTCCGAGGGCAGGGCTGAGGGGGCACCAACACTCCGAGGGCAGGGCGGAGGGGGCAGCACCAATGCTGGGTCCCACCAACAATCTTCAAACAATTCAGCCCTCACACCAGCGTCACAGAAACACCCCATTCCCCAGCCATGGCCCTGTTTATATTGAAGATGTACCTGAATAAAGGAGAGAGGGTCCCTCTGTACCAGACTCTGGGTTTCTCCATCTATTAATGTAATCTGTTCCATCCTCTTGTTTAATGCTTCAGAACAGCTTCTAATCTGAGAGAGAGCTCGGAGCCCCTCCTCATCGATCAGTTTCAGTGCGTATTCTTCATCTTCTTCCAGCTCTTTCCTCCATTCAGAGAAGCTCTTCGATAGCTTTCCTTTCAGCTCAATGATTCGTGTCTGAAACCCAAACCAACTCTCATTACAAACGGCCCTTCCACACAGCTGTTACCCTGAGCACACGGCACTCTCCAGGGATGGGACAGTTTGTTTAGATCACAACTCGATCACCCGTTAAAGATAGACAAGCAGTGCGGAGGGGGGGGGGCGGGGGGGTGTCTACTGGGAGAGAAAACAGAGTTTAACCAGAGTTGTCTTGAGCCTTGAGCCTTCTTAAAAAAAAACCTGGCAATCTGTGTGTAGAGCCGGAAGATGTAGGTGAGGTTTTAAATGAATATTTTGCATCTGTGTTCACTATGGTGATGGATGATGTAGACATAGAAATCAGGCAGGGGGATTGTGATATACTTGAACAAATTAGTATTGAGAGGGAGGACGTACTAGCAGTTTTAGCTGGCTGAAAAGTGGATAAATCCCCAGGCCCAGGCGAGATGTATCCCTGGCTGCTGTGTGAGGCAAGGGAGGAGATTGCAGGGGCTCTGACACAAATTTTCAGAACCTCTCTTGCCACAGGGGAGGTGCCAGAGGACTGGATAACAGCTAACATAGCACCATTATTCAAGAAGGGCAGTAGGGATAAACCAGGGAATTACAGGCCAGTGAGCCTAACATCAGTGGTAGGGAAATTATTGGAAAAAATTCTGAGGGACAGATTTACTCTCCACTTGGAGAGGCAAGGATTAATCAAGGATAGTCAGCATGGCTTTGTCAGGGGGAGATCATGTCTAACCAATTTGATTGAATTTTTTGACCAAGTCCCACATGGGAGACTGGTCAAGAAGGGCAGAGCCCATGGGATCCAGGGCAATTTGGCAGATTGGATTCAAAATTGGCTTAGTGGCAGGAGGCAGAGGGTGATGGTCGAAGGTTGTTTTTGTGACTGAAAGCCTGTGTCCAGTGGTGTACCGCAGGGATCGGTGCTGGGCCCTTTGCTGTTTGTTGTTTACATTAATGATTTAGATATGCATGTAGGAGGTATGATCAGTAAGTTCGCAGATGACACGAAAATTGTTGGAGTGGTAAATAGCGAGGAGGGAAGCCTCAGGCTACAGGACAATATAGATGGGTTGGTTAGATGGGCAGAACAGTGGCAAATGGAATTTAACCCTGAAAAGTGTGAGGTGATGCATTTTGGGAGGACTAACAAGGCAAGGGAATACACAATGAATGATAGGACCCTAGGAAGGACAGAGGATCAGAGGGACCTTGGTGTGCATGTACACAGATCCCTGAAGGCAGCAGGACAGGTAGATAAGGTGGTTAAAAAGGCATATGGGATACTTGCCTTCAGTAGCCAAGGCATAGATTATAATAGCAGGGAGGTTATGATAGAGCTGTACAAAACGCTAGTTAGGCCACAGCTGGAATACTGTGTGCAGTTCTGCTCGCCACACTATAGGAAGGATGTGATTGCATTGGAGCGGGTGCAGAGGAGAATCACCAGGATGTTACCTGGGCTGGAGCGCTTCAGCTATGAAGAGAGACTGGACAGGCTGGGGTTGTTTTCCTTAGAGCAGAGAAGGCTGAGGGGGGACCTGATTGAGGTGTACAAAATTATGAGGGGCATAGATAGGATCGATAGAAAGGAACTTTTCCCCTTCGTAGAGGGGTCAGTAACCAGGGGGCATAGTTTCAAGGTAAGGGGCAGGAGGTTTAGAGGGGATTTGATGAAAAACTTTTTCACCCAGAGGGTGGTTGGAATCTGGAACTCACTGTCTGAAAGGGTGGTAGAGGCAGGAACCCTCACAATATTCAAGAAGCATTTAGATGAGCACTTGAAACGCCATAGCATACAAGGCTACGGACCAAGTGCTGGAAAATGGGATTAGAATAGACAGGACTTGATGGCCGGCGTGGACACGATGGGCTGAAGGGCCTCTTTCTGTGCTGTATAACTCTATGACTCTATGAGGAGTTAACCCTTTCCACTGACAGCTGTTTAAGTTCACCAAGCAACAACTTTAGTATGGCTGAATTAAATTTAAAGATATTGGACATTATTAAATTTAAGTTTCTTAATTTTAAGTTAATATTTCCCCACAGTGACGGAGGAAAATTATGATTTGATAAATTAACCCCTTGGGTTCCTAAGCAGAGCCACAATGGCTTCTCTGTTAAGAGCAGTATCAGATAGCCGAAGAGCAGCGTGGGAAGCGGAACTTATCCCAAAGGATAAGTCCGTACAGATTGTTAAAGACGGTGGATTAAACCCTGCAGGCAGCATATTAACGGAAGGAGAAGAACATCAGTGTGAACTAGCGGTAGAGGATGAGGAAAGTTGTGGGGTAAAAGATAGCCCACTTGAAGGGGAAAGTGAAGTAATGCTTGTCGATGGTTCGAGGAAATTTAGAAGTGGTACACCCCATACGGGATGGGCAGTCGTGAGGAAGGATGGTCGGGTGGTCCGACAAGGGGCTCTGGAAGGAGGGGACTCCGCCCAGGTAGTGGAACTGATAGCTCTTATCGAAGCCTTACGGGCTTGTCAAGGGAAACGAGAGAATATTTACACCGATAGTCGGTACGCGTTTGGCGTAGTCCACCATTATATGGGCTCATGGGCCCGAAGGGGGTTTATAACATCCTCAGGGGGTCACATTAAACATGAAGTGCTAGTAAAGGCACTGGTGGAGTCTGCAGGGCTCCCACTGGAGGGAGCAGTAGTCAAGGTAAAAGCACATCAGAAGGGGGGACGATTGGATACAGAAAGGAAACAAATGGGCTGATATGGCGGCTAAAGAGGCCGCCGAAAATATGTCGACTTCTCCGGCCCCAGTGGCAGCTTGCGCCATCGGACCAGAGGAAGTAGAAGCATTGAAGATAGGAGCAGGAGTAGGCCATTTGGCCCCTCAAGCCTGCTCCGCCATTTAATGAGATCATGGCTGATCATCCAAATTCAGTACCCTGTCCCTGCTTTCTCCCCATACCCCTTGATCCCTTTAGCCTTAAGAAATATATCCAACTCCTTCTTGAATATATTTAATGAATTGGCCTCAACTGCCTTCTGTGGTAGAGAATTCCACAGGTTCACCACTCTCTGGGTGAAGAAATTCCTCCTCATCTCAGTCCTAAATGGCTTACCCCTTATCCTTAGACTGTGACCCCTGGTTCTGGACTCCCCCACCATCGGGAACATCCTTCCTGCATCCAGTCTGTCTAGCCCTGTTAGAATTTTATAAGTTTCAATGAGATCTCCTCTCATTCTTCTAAACTCCAGCAAGTATAAGCCCAATTGACCCAATCTCTCTTCATACGTCATTCCTGCCATGCCAGGTATCAGTCTGGTAAATCTTCGCTGCACTGCCTCCATGGCAAGAACATCCTTCCTCAGATAAGGCGACCAAAACTGCACACAATACTCAGGGTGTGGTCTCACCAAGGCCTTGTACAACTGCAGCAAGACATCCTTGCTCCTGTACTCGAATCCTCTCGCTATGAAGGCCAACATACCATTTACATTCTTAACTGCCTGCTACACCTGCATGCTTACCTTCAGCGACTGGTGCACAAGGACTCCCAGATCTCGTTGCACTTCCCCTTTTCCCAATCTGTTGCCATTCAGATAATAATCTGAATTCCTGTTTTTGCCACCAAAGTGGATAACCTCGCATTTATCCACATTATACTGCATCTGCCATGCATCTGCCCAATCACCCAACCTGTTCAAATCATACTGGAGTTTCTCTGCATCCTCCTCACAGCACAGACGCCCACCCAGCTTTGTGTCATCTGCAAACTTAGAGATATTACATCTAGTTCCCTCGTCTAGATCATTAATATATATTGTGAATAGCTGGGGTCCTAGCACCGATCCCTGCGGTACCCCACTAGTCACTGCCTGCCACTCAGAAAAAGACCCGATTATTCCAACTCTTTGCTTCCTGTCTGCCAACCAGTTCTCTATCCAAATCAGTACCTTACCCCCAATCCCATGTGCTTTAACTTTGCACGCTAATCTCTTATGCAGGACCTTATCGAAAGCCTTCTGAAAGTCCAAATACACCAGATCCACTGGATCTCCCTTATCTGTTCTACCAGTTACATCCTCAAAAAATTCCAGTAAATTAGTCAAGCATGATTTACCTTTTGTAAATCCATGTTGACTTTGTCCAATCCTGTCACTGTTTTCCAAGTGCTCTGCCATTACATCTTTTAGAATGAACTCTAGCATTTTGCCCACTACCGATGTCAGGCTTACAATTCCCCGTTTTTTCTCTACCACCTTTTAAAAAAATGAGAAGTCGCACAACACCAGGTTATAGTCCAAAAGATTTATTTAAAATTACAAGATTTACCAGGATGCTGCCTGGTTTGGGGGGGAGGTCTTATGAGGAAAGATTGAGGGAGTTGGGGCTTTTCTCTTTAGAGCGGAGGAGGATGAGAGGCAACTTAATAGAGGTTTATAAGATGATGAGGGGGATAGATAGAGTGGATGTTCAGAGACTATTTCCTCGGGTAGAGGCAGCTGTTACAAGGGGGCATAACTATAAGGTGCATGGGGGGAGATATAGAAGGGATGTCCGAGGTAGATTCTTTACTCAGAGAGTGGTTGGGGTGTGGAATGGACTGCCTGCTGTGATGGTGGAGTCGGACACTTTAGGAACTTTCAAGCGGTTATTGGATAAGCACATGGAGCACACCAGAGTGATAGGGAGTGTGATAGCTTGATCTTGGTCTCGGACAATGCTCGGCACAACATCGAGGGCCGAAGGGCCTGTACTGTGCTGTACTGTTCTATGTTCTTTCGGAGCTGTCGCCCCTTCCTCAGGTAGAGTTACTGTGAGACAATCTACCAGAATTCACAGAATATAAACACAGAGAAAATGCGATTCAATCTTTCCCTACATCAAAGACACACTAAGAGCACATCCAAGACAATGAGATGTGTCCCAGGGGTTCCAACGTGTCAAAACACCTGCTGGCTGCATATCCTCTCCATTTGGGTTTGTTTCTTGTGTTTGTTTCTTGTGTTTGTTTTTTTAAAAAGCTGGAAAGACCGGCAACGATGTCAAGTCACGTTCTGTAACGTGACATGAACCCGATATCCCGATTGAGGCCGTCCTCATGAGTACGGAACTTGGCTATCAGTTTCTGCTCGATGATTTTGCGTTGTTGTGTATCCCGAAGGCCGCCTTGGAGAACGCTAACCCGCGGATCCGAGGCTGAATGCCCTTGACTGCTGAAGTGTTCCCCGACTGGGAGGCAACCCTCCTGCCTGGCGATTGTTGCGCGGTGTCCGTTCATACGTTGTCTCAGTGTCTGCATGGTCTCGCCGATGTACCATGCTCTGGGGCATCCTTTACTGCAACGTATCAGGTAGACAACGTTGGCCGAGTCACATGAGTATGTACCATGTACCTGGTGGGTAGTGTCCTCACGTGTGATGACGGTATCTGTGTCCATGATCTGGCATGTCTTGCAGAGGTTGCCGTGGCAGGGTTGTGTGGTGTCGTGGTCGCTGTTCTCCTGAAAGCTGGGTAATTTGCTGCGAACGATGGTACTTTTGAGTTTAGGCGGCTGCTTGAAGGCGAGTAGTGGAGGCGTGGGGATGGCCATAGCAAGGTGTTCGTCGTCATCGATGACATGTTGAAGGCTGCGAAGAACATGGCGTAGTTTCTCCGCTCCGGGGAAGTACTGGACGACGTAGGGTACTCTGTTGGTTGTGTCCCGTGTTCGTCTTCTGAGGAGGTCTTTGCGGTTTTTCGCTGTGGCCCGTCGGAACTGTCGATCGACGAGTCGAGCGTCATATCCCGTTCTTACGAGGGCGTCTTTCAGTGACCATAGGTGTCCATCGCGTTCCTCCTCGTCTGAGCAGATCCTGTGTATTCGTAGGGCTTGTCCATAGGGGATGGCTTCTTTAACGTGGTTAGGGTGGAAGCTGGAGAAGTGGAGCATCGTGAGGTTGTCCGTGGGCTTGCGGTAGAGTGAAGTGCTGAGGCGTCCGTCTTTGATGGAGATTCGTGTGTCCAAGAATGAAACCGATTCTGAGGAGTAGTCCATGGTGAGTTTGATGGTGGGATGGAACCTGTTGATGCTATCGTGTAGTCCTTTCAGTGATCCTTCGCTGTGGGTCCAAAGGAAGAAGATGTCGTCGATGTATCTGGTGTACAGCGTTGGTTGGAGGTCCTGTGCAGCGAAGAAGTCTTGCTCGAACTTGTGCATGAAGATGTTGGCGTATTGGGGTGCAAATTTGGTCCCCATGGCTGTTCCGTGTGTTTGGGTAAAAAACTGGTTGTCGAAGGTGAAGACATTGTGGTCAAGGATGAAGCGGATGAGTTGTAGGATGGCGTCTGGAGATTGGCTGTTGTTGGTGTTGAGTACTGAGGCTGTCGCAGCGATGCCGTCATTGTGGGGGATATTGGTGTAGAGTGCCGATACATGCCAGATCATGGACACAGATACCGTCATCACACATGAGGACACTACCCACCAGGTACATGGTACATACTCATGTGACTCGGCCAACGTTGTCTACCTGATACGTTGCAGTAAAGGATGCCCCAGAGCATGGTACATCGGCGAGACCATGCAGACACTGAGACAACGTATGAACGGACACCGCGCAACAATCGCCAGGCAGGAGGGTTGCCTCCCAGTCGGGGAACACTTCAGCAGTCAAGGGCATTCAGCCTCGGATCTGCCGGTTAGCGTTCTCCAAGGCGGCCTTCGGGTTTCACAACAACGCAAAATCATCGAGCAGAAACTGATAGCCAAGTTCCGCACTCATGAGGACGGCCTCAATCGGGATATCGGGTTCATGTCACGTTACAGAACGTGACTTGACATCGTTGCCGGTCTTTCCAGCTTTTTAAAAAAACAAACACAAGAAACAAACACAAGAAACAAACCCAAATGGAGAGGATATGCAGCCAGCAGGTATTTTGACACGTTGAACCCCCTGGGACACATCTCATTGTCTTGGCTGTGCTCTTAGTGTGTCTTTGATGTAGGGAAAGATTGAATCGCTTTTTCTCTGTGTTTATATTCTGTGAATTCTGGTAGATTGTCTCACAGTAACTCTACCTGAGGAAGGGGCGACAGCTCCGAAAGCTTGTAATTTTAAATAAATCTGTTGGACTTTAACCTGGTGTTGTGCGACTTCTCATTTTTGTCCACCCCAGTCCAATGCCGGCATCTCCACATCATGACCTTTTTTAAATAGTGGGGTTACATTAGCTACCCTCCAAACCATGGGAACTGTTCCAGAGTCTATAGAATTTTGAAAGATGACCAGCAATGCAATCTACTATTTCGAGGGCCACTTCCTTAAGTACCCTAGGATGTAGATTCTCAGGCCCTGGGGATTTTTCGGCCTTCAATCCCGTCAATTTCCCTAACACCATTTCCCTACAAATACTGATTTCATTCAATTCCTCCCTCTCATTAGACCCTATGTTCCCCAACATCTCTAGGAGTTTATTTGTGTCCTCCTTTGTGAAGACAGAACCAAAGTATGTATTTAATTGGTCTGCCATTTCTTTGTTCCCCATTATAAATTCCCCTGATTCTGACTGCAAGGGACCTACGCTTGATTTCACCAATCTTTTTCTCTTCACATAGCTATAGAAGCTTTTACAGTCAGTTTTTATGTTCCCTGCAAGCTTACTCTCATACTCTATTTTCCCCCTCTTAATTAATCCCTTTGTCCTCCTTTGCTGAATCCTAAACTGCTCCCAATCCTCAGGTTTGCTGCTTTTTCTGGCCAATTTATATGACCTCTCCTTGGATCTTATGCTATTCCTAATTTCCCTTGTTAGCCACGGTTGAGTCAATATGTAAATATGGTGTAAAGTAAATATGGTGCAACTGCACAAAGATACGTCAAAGGAAGAGAGAGAGGTATGGGAGAGTCACGGGGCAAAGGAAGATGTGACTGGGGTATGGAAGTTAGAAGGGGCAGACCCGGTGGTCCCCGAGTGTATCAGGCAGAATTTACTAGAAATCTATCACGGGGATATACATCAGGGATGTGGCAAAGCACTGGCAGAGGTGCCTGATCTGTGCGCAGTATAACCCAGGAAAGGGGATAAAGGTCCGTATGGGAAATCAACCGAGACCGAAGGCACCATGAGAAAACCTACAAATCGATTTCACCGGTCCCCTTCCAAAGAGTAGGGGAAAGACCTACTGCCTGGTGATAATGGATCACTTCACTCGCTGGGCAGAGGCCTTCCCAGCACCAAATTGCACCGCCGATACGGCCGCAAGAATTTTGGCAGAGGAGTTTGCACATTCTCCCCATGTCTGCGTGGGTTTCCTCCGGGTGCTCCGGTTTCCTCCCACAGTCCAAAGATGTGCGGGTTAGGTTGATTTGGCTATGATAAATTGACCCTTAGTGTTAGGGGGATTAAATACATGGGGTTACGGGGATAGGGTGGGATATGTGTCGGTGCAGGCTCGATGGGCCGAAATGGCCTCTATCTGCACTGTGGGGATTCTGTGATTCTGTGAGGTGATACCCCTGTGGGGGGGGGGGGGTCCACCTACAAATAGATTCAGACCAGAGGACCCACTTTACTGGTAGGGTCATGAAGACGGCATGTCAGTTATTGGGGGTAAAGCAGAGGTTCCACACACCTTACCCCCCTCAGAGTTCCGGAATAGTGGAGCGTATGAATAGAACCCTGAAAACGGCTGTAGCAAAAGCGATTGTGAGCACGGGTAAGAACTGGGTGGATGTCCTCCCGACCCCCCAACCAGACAATAGGACTGAGTCCGTCTGAATTAATGACTGGGAGGGCTATGAGATTACCAGAAGGGGTGATAGAAGGGTGTAGTGAAACAGGGCCGCTGAGGGGTAGAATTACACGGTATGTACGGAGCTATGTAAACAGCTTCAAGGGATGAAAGTGGAAGTAAATCAGCAGCAAGAAGCGGCAGATCGACACGGGCGTGGGCCTGAACCCGAGTCATCGGGGCTCCCAAAAGTGGGAGACAGGGTCATGGTAAAAGGGGTGCCGTCCAAACCGGGACTGGTGCCTCAGTGGTCTGGGCCTTACACGGTCCTAATGACCAGCGATACGTGTGTGTGTTTGGACATACAAAAGGGGGGTAAGTGGAAACATTGGTCCCAGGTTAAGCCGTATGACTCACATTCTGTTTCTACCAACAGGAAAGCTAGTAGCAGATCTCTTAATTACTTTGTTTCAGATAAACCTATCTCACAATGGCGGCCTGGTGGACGGCCATGATGGCGATCACCCTCCTGACAATTACAGTAGCGTGGGAGGTGCCCACCGTGCACATCGATAAAAGTACTTGTTTACATTCAGGACAATACATGCAACTGCCACAGGGGGGAAAAGGGGAATGGGTAAAGAAACCCAATATATGGATCATGGATCACCGCACGTACCCATACGACCAAGGTATGGAAAATAAATCCCAAATGTAATATGGGACAAGGATACTGGGACCCTATCTGTGGCAACAACCATGAACTGTCCGCCCCCGGTCAACCAATCCGATTGGAACGGCCTCCCTGCCCATCACAAAGGGAAAGATCAGTGTACGGCGCCCCGGGCGGTTGGTCAGATGAACTTGAGGTCCGTCCGGGCACCACGCAAGCAGACTCCTTCAACTCGGTCTGGATCCCTGTTATCGGACCCAGAAGTGACAATTATACACAACTACAAACTAGCGTGGATACTGATGGAGATATAACGGTCACCGGCATATATGATGACGCCGGACTGGGATGTTGGTTATACTCCTGCTCGCCGCACAAGGGGCAGCGCGGAAAAATGACGGGTGTGGTCATCAGTACCGTCAACATTATAGCAAGGTGGACTAAATTACCCCCATTCATTTGGGAACCAGGACTTGTGGGACAATATTGCCAAGAATTGCGTAGCGATGTTCTTAAGAGGTGTGGTACAAAATGAGGCATAAAGTAAGGGCAACAAACCCTTGGGAGGCTAAGGTAGTCTCAGGGAGGCTAAGGTAGTCTCAGGTAGGCTAAGGTAGTCTCAGGTTGGCTAAGGTAGTCTCAGGGAGGCTAAGGTAGTCTCAGGTAGGCTAAGGTAGTCTCAGGTTGGCTAAGGTAGTCTCAGGGAGGCTAAGGTAGTCTCAGGTTGGCTAAGGTAGTCTCAGGGAGGCTAAGGTAGTCTCAGAGAGGCTAAGGTAGTCTCAGGTTGGCTAAGGTAGTCTCAGGTTGGCTAAGGTAGCCAGAGTAAACATTTCTGAGCCGGGGCAATAGAAATGATGTACTCTCCGCAGGAGAAAGCGGCAGAGTGGGCGGTTAGAAGTAGCTGTAGGAAGTCTATGGAGACTAAGGTAGCCTCGTATATATGTAGCAAGTTAGACATTTCTGAGCCATGGGCACGAGAAATGTTACACTCTGAGGATCCGCAGGAAAAAGCGGCAGAGTGGACGGTTAGTGTTAACCATAAAAGAACGAGAGAGAAGGCGATTTGGCTGCTGTGTCTACAGAAGCAAACCTCGATTCTCAGGGAAAAGGTGGAACAGCTGGAAGATGAGAAAAGGGAACTAGAAACCAAGGCAAGCGATAAGGACGCCATCATAGAGCGACTAACGAAAGATTTAAGTGAAGAAAGGCAGGAGAGAAAGGTTAAGGAGGAGAGGGCGCCGAACAATCTCGAATACTTACAGTGTCAGGTGACAGAGGGGAAGAGGCCGTGTCAGACTCACTGCGAACAAAGTGAAAGGAATCTAGAAAGAGCCGAAGAGGCGGAGGAAGGATTGAAAGATATCAAGGTAGCGCATAGAGTAGCCCGAACTCAGGGTTATGAGGGGGCAGATCACGGGCCTTGTAATGAAAAGATCCGTAAGTTGACCTTCAAACTATCCGGGACCAGAGGGATGGTTTGTCTCCTGGTGCCTGGAGAAGTTTGGGAAGACTGGGATATGGAGGGTAAAGAATCAGATGATGGGCCCCCGTATAGCGAGCATCGGCCGGCTCCCGAAGCACCGGGACCACCGAGACCGATGTGTCCCCTACCACAGCAGAAGTTGGGTCCACCACCAGTGGGTGGTGGCCCGGCGCCGTTGCCGAGCGATTATGTGCTCCCAATTACCTCGCTTCAGCTACAGGAAATGCTGACGAGTGTGGCTAAATTAAAGCAGGGAGGGGACGCCTCCGTTCATTTCACCAATGTCGAGCAGGTAGGGGGCATTAATAACTACCACGAGGAGGAGATGAGGAAGTTGATACTGTGCTCCCTAGATGGGAAGCTACATCAGAGTTTGACGGCAGCCACCAAGTTAGGGGGAGGAACCATGCACGGCTTAAAAGATGAGATCTTGGTAGCACGAGGGCACAGCCCAGGTAGTCCGTTCTTGCAGGTGGAGCAGACTAGGCAGCAGGCAGGCGAGTCACCAGATACGTTTGCAGATAGCTTGTGGCTGACTTACGTGAGGGCCACTGGAGGAGATCGAGTACGCGCAGACTTAAGAGGGGCTCCCAGGAATCATTGGCTGAGGACCGTAGTGTCCAACAGTTTGCCGCGAATCAGGGCAAAGGCCGAGTCATGGTTTGACCCAGAGGACCTCCACAATACGGAGGTGGGGGTGCTGAGGAAGCTGACTCTAGCTTTCAAGTCAGGACAAGGGGAAGAGGAGAAACACAGGGGGAAGGTGCACAAAGTGAAAGGGAATGTGAGGAGTAAAAGGGAATGGAGACAGGAGGGAAGTAATGCGGGGAGATCCCAGGCGTGTTTTAACTGTGGGAAGATGGGACACTGGAGTAAGGAGTGTAAGCTCCCGAAAGGGGGGAAACCAGGGCACGAGGGTCCCGAGGTAGAGACGAACCGAGGGAAGGTAGAAGACGACCCAGTAAAAATCTTAGTGGCCGCATTACAGCAGGTTATGGGCAAGGATAAAGGGAAACTGGATGCTGCTGTGGGTGACAGAGGACCCAGCGCGTCTGCACCCTCACTGTGACGGGGCCGCGCCCAGCCCGAGTACCTGTGTCCGCTCATCTACGATGAGTGGGGCAGACCATGTGTAGATGTGAAAGTGGAGACCGTAAGAGGAAGGTTTTTGGTAGATACAGGAGCCTCTAGCACGATGGTCCACTCACCGAATCCGACCACTTCCCCATGGTCGAGCGGGGTCCCATTTACACTGGCAGGTTTCACGGGTAATGAACAGGCTGGGGCAGTATCAAAACCCTTAATGATAGAATTAGGACCTAACGTAACAATATGGGAAGGGAATCAGAAGCTGGCCAAAATGGGGGCAGGGGAAGGGATACCTTGGGACCCGTACTGATCGAGACAGATCATGGCTGTAAAGGGAAAAGAGAGACCCAAGGAGGTACAATTGCCACCCGATTTGAAACAGGCTCAGCTGCAAGATGCAGTCCTTAAAACGGTAATTAAGGATAAGGAATGTGGGAATGTGGGAAGCCTGTAGAGGGACCTTTTGGAGCAGCAGACGGAGCAGTGAAACAGGGGATGTTATTCAAGGGGATTAGGTGGGTCGTGCCCGTGCAGTACAGGGAAGAATTTTTGCAGCTAGCTCATGGGGGTCCGGGGGCCGGACATCCAGGGCCAGAAATGACTTGGAATAAAGTGGAGGCTGTGGGATGGAGGCCCCAGCTCCGGGAAGATGTAAGGGATTATTGCGAGAACTGTTTAGTGTGCGCAGTGAATAATCCAGACCCCCACCGAAGGAAGGTTCCGCTGGGACACACGAGGAGGGTAGAGGGACCATGGCAGTCTATACAGGTAGATTTCATTGGGCCACTGCCCACCACAAGTAGGGGCAATAAATATTGTCTGGTGTTAGTGGATACTTTCTCGAAATGGGTGGAAGCTTTTCCTTGTCGGGCAGCGACAGCGTTAAACACGGCGAAGATTCTAGTGAAGGAAGTGTTTTCCCGGTGGGGACTGCCCCTGATAGTAGAGTCAGATCAGGGAAGTAATTTCACCGGACTAGTAATGCAGGCCACCCTGAAGCTGCTTGGAATACAGGGAAAGTGGCATGTGGCGCATAACCCCCAATCATCGGGTATAGTAGAGAGGATGAACCGGACCTTAAAAGAGAGGCTTAGGAAAGAGATAGGAGAGGTCCCGAAGAGATGGGATGAGGTCCTACCCCTGGTCCTAATGAGCATCAGAGCCAGTCTCTCTAAAAGTACGGGACACTCCCCGCATGAGTTAATGACAGGGAGGTCGATGAGGACCCCGACTCACGTGTTGGGACCGGTCCTGACCGAAGCACAGGTTAAGGAGGTCACACGGGACAGGTTTGTTAAAGATCTGTACGATACTCTAAGGGGGCTGCATTGGGAGGCAGCTAACAATATGGGAAGGCAGCACCAACAGAATAAAATGCTGTTGGAACCACGGGTAACACAGGAGTGGAAGGTAGGGGACCAGGTGATGGTCAGGAATTATGCCAGAGTTGGGGCATTCGAGCCATTATTTAAAGGACCCTATAATATCGTGGACAAGGCAAGTCCTGTGGTCTGTGCGATCCAGCTGCCGAGGCGAGTAAAGTGGTTTCACATTAACCAGTGCAAGCTGTCCAACTCCGGAGAGAGAAGCACAAAACGGGCCAAGGCCCAAGGAACCGTAATGAGTCTGATCAATGTGAGCCTTTGTCCCGTGCTGTGGGATGATGAGGATGACTCAGAGGGCGGAGCGGTGAGATGAAGTAGTCGGGTGCCGAGACCCAGGGTGCTCTGGACACCTCCTCCTCCTCCACCCCCGGGACCTCAAGAAGCCCAAACATCGGGTCAAGAGAAAAGGAAAGTAGTGACTGAAGCAAAGTGTAAATCTGTGTGTGATTTAAGTGTGAGCTGTGAAGGGGCGACTCCTCACAGAGCAGGGATAGTCTTTTCTTTTGTTTTTATAGAAGCGAATCGAATCAAGGACGCGAGATGAGGTGGGCGCTGCGGATGAGCGTGTGGATGATCCTGATTAAAGCAGGGTGGGGAGATCGGGGAGACACCGAGACATTCTTTACATACGGGTGTATGGGAGGAACTGGCCCCACCGTAACTCGGGGGGGGGGGCGACACGGGGTAATAATGGTACAATTACATACTCCCACGATGGGAATTGGCCGGGTTGGCTGGGGTCGAACTCGACCAAATATTCAAGGCGAACCGGGGACCAGATTTGGGAAGTGTCGGTGTCCTGCCCAAAGGTAAACATCACGACTAAGAGGGTACGGGTGAAAGAGGGTAGACGGGTTTGTCTGGAATGTAAGGGGAGCACCCCCATGGGATGGTGGTGGTGGTTGGGGAAAACAGACAAAGGTAAAAATAACGCATCCACGGAATGGGAAAAGTTGGGTAATAATTCAAACAGACGGACCATGGGAACTAAGGAAGGGATAAAATTGTGTTGGGATAAATGGTGGAAGAAGGAGCAAGGAGTTTATGTGTGCATGGTCGGGTCAGGACACAACTGCAAAGGGGGGGTTGCCATTACTTTCAAACGGCAGTGGCAGGACTCCGGGTCAGGAGTGAATTGGACTCAGAGTTTTGACCCTTGCGTGACCCCGGATCCTTCAAAAGCAGTCAATGCGACCGAACTGGTCGCCAGCAAGATGAAGCCTCTACCGAAGGCCCCAGAGACTCAGGGTACAGAGGTCAAATGTCCCGTAACGGCACCCGGGCCTAAAAATGGGCTGGTGTTGATCCCAACAGGAAAAATGATGTATCATACCGTATATTACAAAGTAGCGTCGGTTATTCTTAATTTAACGGAGTTACAGTTGCCCCGGTGGTGCCCGCCAGAGACAGAAAAGTTGTGTGAAAAGTTGTTAAATAAAATGTTCAGACAATTCTACGAGAGGAATTATGGGGACAAAAGTCGGGTGGGAGCATACACACCAGTAAATAACAGCCACACGGGCTGGGGGAGATGAAAAAGGGGACTGAATAATGATGCGGCCACGGTGTTTAATACAGGGACGTCACTGGTCAACAGTATGGACAACGCACAGTTACAATTACAAGTAAATACCCTAAGGGACCAGCTAAGGAAAATACTGGGGGAGGGTAATGACATTGAGGGTCACGAATTGCAGGAAGACCAGGTGATGACGATTCATCTAAAGGAAATGGTAGCTGAGCTGGAGACTCACGCTCAGACCATCAATGTATTAATAAAGGAGGGCCGAAATGTGTCGGATCGGGCTGCCCAAAACAATGTGTGTGTCATGTACGGGGCCTGGTTGTTAAACGAAGGGCGCAGTAATTTAAAGGATAATCCCCATCACAGACCACAAACACATCGGTATCACAGTTAACGGTACTTCACCGAACCTCCATGAATACATATCGCGTTTTGGATACGATATCCTGCCGTTACCCGAACATTTGGTTAAGCTATTAAAGAACCTGGAGTTGTCCCAAAAACATTATTACAAGTTACAGCAAAAGAATGAGAAAGAAAGGGAGGAAATCGAAGAGATGATTCCCCCTCCGTGGTGGGATGTGGGACTCAACATTGAGATCCCTCCTTGGATTGGAATCGCATCGCATGTGTTGGTAATTGTACAATTGTGTATTATGTTGTATCTATTAATCTTGTCGTGTAAATTAAAAAGGAAGACAAGAAGGGGAAAGTTAAAAGATTGAAACAGGAGGTTCAGAGTGTTTAAACCAAATGTCTGTCTGTCTGGAATTAAAGTGAAATGTAAAGACTTGGTTGAGACCGGCAATGCACCCAAAGGCAAAGAAGAAGTAGAATTGGTCAAGAGTAATGTCTCGAGTTTAAAAAGAGACATTAAAGGGAGGAATGTAGATTTCAAAAAACCCAGTACAATAGTAAAATGCTAGAAGCCTGTTTGGGCCAGTGGTAGGGGCGAGGTGCAGTTGGAGCTAGAAGCACAGACACACCTGTGAGTTTCAATTTAACTTTGGAAAAGACATTTACTTTGGACAATGAGCGTCTCGATAGGTGATTTAACGGTGAATAGGTGATTTAACATTGGACATTGAGACTTAGTGTTTCAATGGGTTTCGATGGATCTTCAATGGATAAGACAACGATGTCACTTTCGCTGGAACAATGGACTTCCTGGCCTCAATGAAAAACACTTTAACCTTGGGCAAAACACATCAGCAGTAAGACTAAATCACATCAAATATGTACCACAGGGAGGGGGAGACAAGATAAGGAATTGTCTTCCATCCCCCAGCCCTGTACATGTCCTGTGGTTTGGATTACTGGGTGTGTATTGGAATACAAGAGTTGGGGGAAGGCCCAGACTCAAAAAGGCGGGATGGAAGAACTGTAAGAAGGAACCACACACAGCTCTCTCTCTCTTTCACTCGGAAGTCTCTCTCTTTCGCTCAGAAGCTCTCTCGGAAGCTCTCTCGGAAGCTCTCTCTCTCGGAAGCTCGCTCGGAAGCTCTCTCGGAAGCTCTCTCGGAAGCTCTCTCAGAAGCTAGCTCTGACTACAGCGACTGCCAGGTGTAAGAAGGAAGGGAAGACGGTCATTTCCAGCCCCCAGCCTGCAATCGACGTCGGCCACGACCAGCCGGATGGGTAATTGTATGTATTCAGTTGACTCTACAAGGGGTTTGCGCTGTGTAGGCAGCTGTAGTCAGATAAAAGAGATGGGGACAGGTCATCTCCGATCCAGGCCGACAATCCACAACGGTAACAACCGGCCGGATGGGTGATTATAAGTTTCACCCAAATCGCAACAGGTTTTTGTCCGTGTTTCGTTGGTTTTAATAAACGAACAGTTTTGGGTTGAATCTAAACCTTTGTGTCGTCTATGATTTTGTTCCTGTAAAACCCAGAGTCAAAGAACCCTTGTAAGGACGAGGAAACCAAACACCTTACAACTGAGTCGGAGCACTACATCGTGTGTACCTGTAACACCCTGAAACCGATCGATGAGGGTTCAGCAGTGGTGGTGATGGTAGAGCCTCTGGAAGGTGCCTTTAGGGTGATTCAGGCATCTCCGACTCAGTGGTGTTTTCTGAGCGACGAGAAGAACTACCTCTACGGAGGATTGGTATGTGCAAATAATCATGCGTTTTGCCTTCAAGTTTCAGACTCTCTCACCTTGGGAGATTTCCATCTCCCAGGCAGAACCCTCGCCGGCCTGGTCTTCAGCTCATGGTGGGATGACGAGTTGAGTGTGGATGATACACCAGCGAGGGCCGCTAGGGTGGCAGTGGAACAGGCCTTGAATGCCACAAGGGAATACATTGCACGGAGTAAACAGGCCCTCATGGGGAAGAATGGCAGTGGACTTGACCAAAAGAACGGCTAGAAGGCTGGCAGCTGGCAGCAGAGTTTAGAAGAATGAGAGGGGATCTCATTGAAACGGATAAAATTCTGACAGGGCTAGACAGACTGGATCTTCTTCTTAGGCAGTCCCTCGGAACCAAGGATGACTTGCTTCCACATTAACAATGAGTTCTCAGGTGACTGATGAGTCCAATGCGGGACCTACAGTCTCTGTCACAGGTGGGGCAGACGGTGGTTGACGGGGGAGGTGGGTGGGGTGCTTGGGTTGAAGTGCGCTCCTTGCGCTGCCTGCACTTAGCTTCCGCTTGCTCCCGGCGAAGCGACTCGAGGTATTCGGCGCCTTCCCGGATGCTTCTCTGCCACTTTGTGCGGTCTTGGGCCAGGGATTCCCAGGTGTCGGTGGGAATGTTACACTTTTTCAAGGAGGCTTTGAGGGTGTCCTTGAATTATTTCCTCTGCCCACCTGGGGCTCTCTTGCCGTGCCGGAGCTCCGAGTAGAGCGCTTGTTTTGGGAGTCTCGTATCGGGCATGCGGACAATGTGACCCATCCATTGGAGCTGATCGAGCGTGGTCAAAGCTTCGATGCTAGGGATGTTGGACTGAGCAAGAACACTGACGTTGGTGCGCCTATCCTGCCAATGGATTTGCAGGATCTTGCGGAGGCAGCGTTGGCGGTACCTCTCCAGTGCTTTGAGGCGCCTGCTGTACATGGTCCATGTCTCTGAGGCATACAGCAGGGCGGGTATCACTGCTGCTCTGTAGACCATGAGCTTAGTGCCGGGTTTGAGGTCCTGGTCTTCAAACACTCTCTTCCTCAGGCGACCGAAGGTTGCACTGGCACACTGAAGGCGGTGTTGGACTTTGTCGTCGACGTCTGCCCTTGTTGACAGTAGGCTCCCGAGGTCTGGAAAGTGGTCCACGTTGTCCAAGGCCTTGTCGTGGATTTTGATAATCGGGGGGCAGTACTGTGTGGTGGGGGCAGGTTGGTAGAGGACCTTTGTCTTACGGATGTTTAGTGTAAGGCCCATGCTCTCGTACGCTTCGGTGAAGGTGTTGACGATGGTTTGGAGTTCGACCTCCGAGTGAGTGCAGACGCAAGCGTCGTCTGCATACTGTAATTCGACGACAGAGGATGGGACGACCTTGGATCTGGACTGGAGGCGACGGAGGTTGAACAGTTTCCCGTTTGTTCTGTAAATTAGCTCCCCTCCAGCGAGGAGCTTACTGAGGGTGAGATGGAGCATTGCAGCAAGGAAGATCGAGAAGAGCGTTGGTGCGATGACACAGCCTTGCTTGACCCCGGTTTGTACGTGAATTGGGTCTGTGGTGGAACCGTTGGTCAGGATCATGGCTTGCATGTCATCGTGAAGCTGGCGGAGGATGGTGACAAACTTTCGAGGGCAGCCGAATTTGCGGAGGACACTCCATAATCCCTCACGGTTGACAGTGTGGAAAGCCTTTGTGAGATCAAAGAAGGCCATGTACAGCGGTTGGTGCTGTTCCCTGCATTTCTCTTGTAATTGACGTGCGGTGAAGATCATGTCCATAGTGCCCCTTAGTGGGCGGAATCCGCATTGTGACTCTTTGGCCACTGGGAGAAGGCGATTGAGGAGGATTCTTGCGATAACTTTCCCTGTGGCAGACAGCAGGGAAACTCCTCTGTAATTACCGCAATCGGACTTGTCACCTTTCTTGAAGATGGTCACGATTACGGCGTCTCTGAGATCCCCTGGCATGCTCTCCTGCTTCCATATAAGAGAAATGAGTTCATGAATTCGCGCCAGTAGTGCTTCTCCGCTGCAGGGAGGATGGTTCCCCTGGCTGGGGGGTCAAGAACAAGGGGTCACAGTCTCAGGATACGGGGTAGGACATTTAGGACATTTCTTTACTCAGAGGGTGGTGAACCTGTGGAATTCTCTACCACAGAAGGCTGTGGAGGCCAAGTCACTGAATATAGTTAAGAAGGAGATAGATAGATTTCTAGACCCAAAAGGCATCAAGGGGTATGGGGAGAGAGCGGGAATATGGTATTGAGATAGAGGATTAACCATAATCATATTGAATGGCGGAGCAGGCTCAAAGGACCGAATGGCCTACTCCTGCTCCTATGTAGGCTTTGCAGTTATGGAAGATCTCAGGATTGTTATACGGCGCTTGCAAAGCCATGTGGGTACAGTCAATGGCGCACTGCACCATGGGGAAGCCCCTATCCTGGCAAAGCCACATGCGTCCTCGTCCTTCATCTCTCTGCTCAGTGAGAAGACAACGTAGTCCCTTCTCCTGGTGTAGAGAGTCTCAGTAACCTCCCGGATTCAGCAATGGACGGCGAGCTGTGAGATGTCAGCTATGTCTCCTGCTGCAGACTGGAAGGATCCGCTAGTGAAGAAATTGAGGGCCACAGTGACCTTGACTACCACTGGGAGAGCCGTGTTCACCCTGCTCTCAAGCTGCAGGTCTGGTTGCAGGAGGAGGCAGAGTTCTGTGATCACCTCCTTGGTGAAGTGTAGCCTCCTGATACACTGCTCCTCGCTTAAATGGATATAAGAGGAGTGCTCTGGGAAGACCCTAGGTGGGTAAGGCCTCCTGTTGAGAACCCTCGTTGCCCTCCTCCTCCTCCACTGAAGATACTTGAGCGCGAGGTCAACTGCCAGTACAGCCCCTGTGACTGTGAGCAAGAGCCTTTAAATAATAATGGCAGCGTTCTCCACTTGCAGCAACTTCAGAGTCACATAGAGGCCAGACCAGGTAAGGACGACAGATTTCCTTCCCTAAAGGACATTAGTGAACAAGATGGGTTTTTACGACAATCCGATAGTTTCATGGTTACCATTACTGATATTTAACTTTTCATTCCAGATTTATTTAATTAACTGTATTTAAATTCCCCAGCTGCCATGGTGGGATTTGAACTCACGTCTCTGGATCATTAGACCAGGCATTTAGATTACTAGCCCAGTGACATTACCACTACGCTACCGTCCCCAGTTGGGACTCAGCCCCAACAGAACCGGCCTGGTTTGGAAGGCCTGTTTCTGATGTGCTCATTGACTCAGCGGGGAGAGAAACCCTTTCGAAATCCAGTTCCACTTTTCCCTACCTTTATTTCAGCTTCTGATCTCCCCAAGTCTCGCTCTTTGCTGGAACAATTCTGCTGGACTCGCCGAAGCTTCTCGATTTCTCTCTCCAATTCTTCCTGTAAAGTTCATTGGAAAGTGTTTAAATTAACAACCGAAATTTATATCACGATTTTAACGCAGTAAAACATCCCAAGGTGCTTCACAGGAGCGGAATCAGACAAAAATTGACACTGAGCCAAAGGAGGAGACATTAGGACAGGTGAGAAAATGCATGGTTAAAGAGGGAGGTTTAGAGGAACGTCTTAAAGGAGGAGAGGGAGAGGCGAAGAGGGGAAGAGGTTTGGGGAGGAAATTCCAGAGCTCAAGGCCTAGACTGATGAAGGCGGGGCTGCCAATGGTGGGGCAAAGGAAGTTGGGGATGTACAAGAGGCCAGAATTGGAGGAACATAGAGTTCTCGGAGGGGGATTGGCTGGAGGAGGTTATGGAGATAGGGACGAGTGAGGCCATGGAGGGATTTGAACACAAGGATGAGAATTTTAAAATCAGGGTGTTGTCGGACCAGGAGCTAATGCATGTCAGTGAGCACAGGGCTGATGGGAGAACGGGACTTGGTGCGAGCTAGGATACGGGCAGCAGAGTTTCAGATGAGCTTTTGTTTATGGAGGGTGCAAGGTAGGAGGCTTTGGAATAGTCAAGTCTGGAGGTAACAAAAGCATGAATGAGGGTTTCAGTAGCTGATGGGCTGAGGCGGGGCGGAGACGGGCGATATTACAGAGGTGGAAGTAGGAGGTCCTCGTGATGCAGAGGATCAGGGGTCGGAAGCTCAGCTCAGGGTCAAATCGGCCCCCGAGATTGCGATAAGTCTGGTTCAGGCTGAGACAGTGGCCAGGGAGGGGGATGGAATCGGTGGCTAGGGAACGGAGTTTGTGGCCGGGACCGAAGACAATCGCTTCGATCTTCCCAATATTTAGTTGGAGGAATTTCTGCTCATCCAGTCCTGGATGTCGGAGAAGCAGCGTGACGATTCAAAGCCAGTGGAGGGGTCGATAAAGGTGGTGGTGAGGTAGAGCTGGGAGTCGTCAGTGTACATGTGGAACCTGAGGTTGTGATTTTTAGATGATGTCGTTGACAGGCAGCATGTAGATGAGAAATAGGAGGAGGTCAAGGATAGATCCATGGTGGACTCCAGAGGTAACGGTGCAGGAGCGGGAGGAGAAACCATTGTAGGAGATTCTGTGGCTATGACTGGATGGGAATGAGTGGAACAAGGTGAGGGCAGTCCCACCCAGCTGGACAACAGAGGACAGGCGTTGGAGGAGGATGGTGTGACACCGTGTCAAAGGCTGCAGACAGGTCGAGAAGGATGAGGAGGGATAGTGCACCAGGGTCATCGTCACACAGGATGTCATTTGGGACTTTTTAGTCGGGCTGTTTAAATACTGTGGCAGAGGCAGAAACCTGATTGGAGAGGTTCAAACATGGAGTTGCTGGAAAGAGGGGCAGAGATTTGGGAGGTGACAACATGTACAAATACTTTGGAGAGGAAAGGGAGGTTATGATGGGGCGGTAGTTTGCAAGGACCGAGGGGTCAAGGTGAGCTATTGTGGTGAGGGAGTGATGACGGCAGATTTGAAAGGGAGCGGAAGAGAACCTGAGGAGAGAGAACCATTTACACTATCAGCGAGCATGGGGGCCAGGAAGGGAGGTTGGGTGGTCAGTAGTTTATTGGGAATTGGTTCAAGAGAGCAGAAGGAGGGTCTCCTGGACAAGAGGAACACGGAAAGGGCATGAGGGGAGATAGGAGAGAAATTAGAGAGAGATGTGAGTTCAGGGTTGGAGCAGGGGCAACCTTGGGGATGGTTTGATTTGTTGGGCTGGGGGAAAGGAGGGAAGCGGCAGAGGGAGCTGAACGATGGCCTCAATCTTGCTGAGAAAGAAGTCCCTGAGCTTCTGGCACTTGTTGTTGGAGGTGAGGGAGGAGGGGCAGAGGAGAGGAGTTTCAGGAGACTGTTGGTGGTGGAGACAAGAAGCGGGGAAGGTCCCTCCTTCCGGTTTAATGGCGGCGGGTTGGGTCTGGGCCGAGTAACCCGCTCAGGAGAGGCGGGCCGGTAATTATAATATTTAAATCAGGCTCCGTGCCTCAGATTTTGGCAGCGATTGGATTTAACGGCTGCGGGCCGTGTATCCCGGGGCTCGGGAATCCCCACAGCTGAAGGGAGGTGGGAGCTGCCAGATCCAGCAGGCAAGTGTTTTTCCAGCACTGCGTGTGGGCCTGGAGGAGCAGGAGAGCTTCCCCCGAACCCTCAAACAAACCTGCCCTTGTCCTTCTAGGTGGAAGAGGTCGCGGGTTTGTGAGGTGCTGCCAAAGAAGCCTTGGCGAGTTGCTGCAGTGCACCTTGTAGATGGTGCACACTGCAGCCACGGTACGCCGGTGGTGGAGGGAGTGAATGTTTAAGGTGGTGGATGGGGTGCCAAACAAGTGGGCTGCTTTGTCCTGGATGGTGTCGAGCCTCTTGAGTGTTGTTGGAGCTGCACTCATCCAGGCAAGTGGAGAGTATTCCATCACATTCCTTACTTGTGCCTTGTAGATGGTGGAAAGGCTTTTGGGGTGTCAGGAGGTGAGACACTCGCCACAGAATACCTAGCCTCTGACCTGCTCTTGTTGCCACAGTATTTATGTGACTGGTCCAGTTAAGTTTCTGGTCAATGTTGACCCCCAGGATGTTGATGGTGGGGGATTCGGCGATGGTAATGCCATTGAATGTCAAGGGGCAGTGGTTAGACTCTCGCTTGTTGGAGATAGTCATTGCCTGGCACTTGTGTGGCGTGAATTTTACATGCCACTTATCAGCCCAAGCCTGAACGTCATTCAGGTCTTGTTGCATGGGGGCATGGACTGCTTCATTTTCTGACGAGTTGTGAATGGCACTGAACACTGTACAGTCATCAGTGAACATCCCCATTTCTGACCTTATGTTGGAGGGAAGGTCATTGATGAAGCAGCTAAAGATGGTTGGGCCTAGGACACTGCCCTGAAGAACTCCTGCAGCGATGTCCTGGGGCTGTGATGATTGACCTTCAATCACCACAACCATCTTCCTTTGTGCTAGGTATAACTCCAGCCAGTGGACAGTTTTACCCCTGATTCCCATTGACTTCAGTTTTACTAGGGCTCCTTGATGCCACACTTGGTCAAATGCTGTCTTGATGTCAAGGGCAGTCACTCTCACCTCACCTCTGGAATTCAGCTCCTTTGTCCATGTTTGGACCAAGACTGTAATGAGGTCGGGAGCCGAGTGGTCTTGGCGGAACCCAAACTGGACATCAGTGAGCAAGTTATTGGTGAGTAAGTGCCGCTTGATAGCACTGTCGATGACACCTTCCATCACTTTGCTGATGATTGAGAGTAGACTGATGGGGCGGTAATTGGCCGGATTGGATAACATTGACAAGTCTTGCCAGTCCCATGATACTGCTCTCTGGAATTGGGATAATTTTGAAATGATAAAATAAACAAAAATGTGTTGATGACTTGGCGCAAGTTGGGAACGTTTACTCTGTGTTTTAAGGGTTAATGATAATATTGTATTGGACAGTAAAGTTCCTCCAGAGTTCAGGAATGAGATGAAATGGTAATTAATAGGATGAGTGAGAGGCAGTGATTGAAGGTATGTGATGGAAGCAGAGAAAGTGCCCACCAAATGGGGTCGAGGGGCATTGCCCCAGGTGATTGAAAGATGTGTGAGGGCACCCACGAGTACATTATAGTGAAAGTCAGGAAAGTGTAGGTGAGAATCGTTAATTGATAGCTTTCTCTTGGAGATGTTTGTGTCCTTGCCTATACTGAACAATAAGAAAAATGCATTTGATAGCCTGGCCGCTACCCGAGACATCGGGACCACACGGGGGAGATAAGCAAAGACCTCCAGACACTTATCAAAGCACAACATCAATAACAACTTGCATTTACAAAGCACCTTTAATGCAGTAAAACATGCCATCGTCCGGAAAGGAGACATCTACCCTTGGGAATGATGCATGGTGGGAGATGGTTTACAACACAGCTCAGCACCCAGGGGCTAGAATAATATCAGTGAGTTTTGTCACAGCCCAGATAATTGTCCTCATCATTCTAATTGGTGCAGTGTGTTGGTTCAAACAGTTAATTCAGAGACTGTCACAGAAAACCCAGAGCTTGGAATTGTCTGCTTTGATTAAAGGATGAGGGGAGTTGGAACATTCTGAACCCTCCCTACCTGAGGAATAGGTGAGAACCATTAAAAACACCAAGAGAAGGACTTGGAGTTGGAAATTCCCAATGTACATGTGTGTGTGGGATTGAAAGGGTTAATTTCAAAACAGTCTATGAGCCGCCAGCTCCAACACAGAGAGAGAGAGAGAGAGAGAAGCTCGAGTCTCTCGCATGTTGCTGGCTGCTCGCCAGCTCCAAAAGAGAGAGAGAGAAACCTCGGGAGATGAGGCCGAGCGAGTCTCTCGCAGGTAGTTTTCAGGGTTTGTCTCAGTTAAAGAGATTGTCCGACAGGGTCAGGGTGCCGTGTGTGTGGCCGCGGCGGCGCAAATTAAAGGGCAGGTGCTGGGCGGACTTTTATTTTGGGCCGCCTGCCAGCACCTGCCCCCTCTCGCCTCCTCCTGTGGGGTGCCGGCTGCGATCGGTCAGCCCGACACTCCTCTTGAGTGCCGGGCTATTTTGCCGGCACCCCGCTCCCCGGTGGTCCAGCAGGGCCCCGGTGCTCGCTGCGCTCGGCCCCTCCCCTTTAAACAGGGGAGGGAGGCCTGCAGTACCGCCTCGCTATGTGCCGACGCGCGTGGCGCTGTTGCACGTGGCGCCGCGATACTGAATGGGAGCCCCCCCCCAAGAGGGAGGGGCAGCGCTTCCAGTAGCCCCGCCTCCTGCTGGGGGCGTTACCATTCAATTTCCGGCGCGGGGGCGATAACTTTTTTGAGGGGCTAAAGTAGCGACTGGCGAAGTTAGTGCTCCAAAGGGGGCGCCACCCAATTGTTCCTCCATTATTCTTTAAACTAAATCATTTACTGAGATTGTATCCCTGATTTAGTCAATGATTATCGATATTTTACGCTTGCAACCTAAACAATCACTGCTGTCAGATATTAACCAAGAGCATATATTCCCTCTTTCAGATATATTCCCGCGGTTGACCCATGACCTTATTGCTCGCTGGCGTGTTGGGCAGCGTCGTGCCCCTCGGTGAATCGAGAAGCCTCTCGGGCGCCTGGCACTGTGTCGTCACGAGTTATACCAGCAATGAGACCCGGCCATGGTCAACACGGGGCGGTTCACACACGGACCAGCAGGGAAAGGGCTTCGATTGACGTGTACGTGTATCGGTAAAGGGATCGCCAATGGCACAGCATCAGCTATCAAGTGGTCTCGGACAGAGTGAACACCAGTAAAGACAAGGGCGTTGAGCCTTTTGCCATAGCCTATATGGGAGACACTAAGAACACTTTGCGTTCCCTAATGGGACACGGGCAATGAGCAGCTCTCTCAATTCCCCTCAGGTCTGGACTGGAAGCGGGTGAATGAACAGAGAGCCCATGGGGTATATGTGCACAAATCGTTAAAGGTAGCAGAGCAGGTTGAGAAAACAGTTAAAAAACCTTATGGGATCCTGGGCTTCATGAATAGAAATGAGAAGTCGCACAACACCAGGTCATGAATAGAGGTATAGAGTACAAATGCGTGGAAATTATGATGAACCTTTATAAAGCACTGGTTCGGCCTCAACTGGAGTATTGTGTCCAATTCTGGGCAGGGCACTTTAGGAAGGATGTGAAGGCCTTAGAGAGGATGCAGAAAAGATTTACAAGAATGATTCCAAGGATGAGGGACTTCAGTTACGTGGATAGAATGGAGAAGCTGGGGTTGTTCTCCTTAGAACAGAGAAGATTGAGAGGAGATTTGATAAAGGTGTTCAAAATCATGAGGGGTCTGGACAGAGTAGATAGAGAGAAACTGTTCACATTGGCGGAAGGGTCGAGAACCAGAGGACACAGATTTAAGGTGATTGGCAAAAGAAACAAAGGCGAAAGAAAAAAAAATGTTTATGCAATAGTGGTTAGTATCAGGAATGCACTGCCTGAAAGGGTGGTGGAGGCAGACTCAATCACGGCTCTCAAAAGGGAGTGGGATAAATACCTAAAAGAAAACAATTTGCAGGGCTACGGGGAAAGGGCGGGGGAGTGGGACTTGCTGAGGTGCTCTTGCAGAGAGCCGGCACGGGCTCGACGGGCCAAATGGCCTCCTTCTGTGTTGTAACCATTCTATGATTCTATGATTCTGTGATAAGAGACAGGCAGCTGTGAAGAACAAATTGTGTGTCGGTGACGAGACTCTATAAGAATGGGGCTTTAGACAGTTTCGGGGTGTCGAGGAACAGGACGTGGAACGATCCGTGCAGTTACTGCCCTCTACCCGAGGAGAGAACGGGGTGATGTCATTCCTGGTCCAGCAGCTGTTGCTCAAACATTGTGTAAACTCCTCCTCTGTTAAGACTTGTTGTCACATAATAAACAGACAAGTTGCAACCAAAATGGTGCCAGATTAGAATTACTGTATACTATGATCCTAAGACCAGAACTGGACACAGTACTCGAGGTGGGACTGACCAGAACTGGACACAGTACTCGAGGTGGGACTGACCAGAACTGGACACAGTACTCAAGGTGGGACTGACCAGAACTGGACACAGTACTCGAGGTGGGACTGACCAGAACTGGACACAGTACTCGAGGTGGGTCTGACCAGAACTGGACACAGTACTCGAGGTGGGACTGACCAGAACTGGACACAGTACTCGAGGTGGGACTGACCAGAACTGGACACAGTACTCGAGGTGGGACTGACCAGAACTGGACACAGTACTCGAGGTGGGACTGACCAGAACTGGACACAGTACTCGAGGTGGGACTGACCAGAACTGGACACAGTACTCGAGGTGGGACTGACCAGAACTGGACACAGTACTCGAGGTGGGTCTGACCAGAACTGGACACAGTACTCGAGGTGGGACTGACCAGAACTGGACACAGTACTCGAGGTGGGACTGACCAGAACTGGACACAGTACTCGAGGTGGGACTGACCAGAACTGGACACGGTACTCGAGGTGGGACTGACCAGAACTGGACACAGGACTCGAGGTGGGTCTGACCAGAACTGGACACAGGACCTGAGGTGGGACTGACCAGAACTGGACACAGTACTCGAGGTGGGACTGACCAGAATTGGACACAGTACTCGAGGTGGGTCTGACCAGAACTGGACACAGTACTCGAGGTGGGACTGACCAGAACTGGACACAGTACTCGAGGTGGGACTAACCAGAACTGGACACATTGCTTGAGGTGGGACTGACCAGAACTGGACACAGTACTCGAGGTGGGTCTGTTAGTGAGAGTTGTATACAGACCCCCAAACAGTAATGCTGAGGTTGGGGATGGCATTAAACGGGAAATTAGAGACGCGTGCAATAAGGGCACAGCAGTTATCATGGGTGACTTTAATCTACATATAGATTGGGCTAATCAAATTAGTAACAATACTGTGGAGGAGGAATTCCTAGAGTGTATACGGGATGGTTTCGTGGACCAATATGTCGAGGAACCAACTAGAGATCCGGCCATCTTAGACTGGGTATGATGTAATGAGAAAGGATTAATTAGCAATCTTGTTGTGCGAGGCCCCATGGGTCGGAGCGATCGTAATATGATAGAATTCTTCATTAAGATGGAGAGTGAAGTAGTTGACTCAGAGACTAGGGTCTTGAATTTAAATAAAGGAAACTACGATGGTATGAGGCGCGAGTTGGCTAGGATGGATTGGGGAACGTTACTTAAAGGGTTGATGGTGGATAGGCAATGGCAAACATTTAAAGATCGCATGGATGAACTACAGAAGTTGTTCATCCCTGTTTGGCATAAAAATAAAACAAAAAAGGTGACTCAACCGTGGCTAACAAGGGAAATTAGGGATAGCATAAGATCCAAGGAGAGGACATATAATTTGGCCAGAAAAAGCAGCAAACCTGAGGATTGGGAGCAGTTTAGGATTCAGCAAAGGAGGACAAAGGGATTAATTAAGAGGGGGAAAATAGATTATGAGAGTAAGCTTGCAGGGAACATAAATACTGACTGTAAAAGCTTCTATAGATATGTGAAGAGAAAAAGATTGGTGAAGTCAAGCATAGGTCCCTTGCAGTCAGAATCAGGGGAATTTTTAATGGGGAACAAAGAAATGGCTGACCAATAAAATACATACTTTGGCTCTGTCTTCACAAAGGAGGACACAAATAAACTCCTAGAGATGTTGGGGAACATAGGGTATAATGAAAGGGAGGAACTGAATTAAATCAGTATTTGTAGGGAAATGGTGTTAGGGAAATTGACGGGATTGAAGGCCGATAATCCAGGGCCTGAGAATCTACATCCTAGGGTACTTAAGGAAGTGGCCCTAGAAATAGTAGATGCATTGCTGGTCATCTTCCAAAATTCTATTGACTCTGGAACAGTTCCCATGGATTGGAGGGGAGCTAATGTAACCCCACGATTTAAAAAAGGTGGGAGAGAGAAAATGGGGAATTATAGACCGGTAAGCCTGACATCGGTAGTGGGGAAGATGCCAGAGTCCATTATAAAAGATGTAATAGCAGAGCACTTGGAATACAGTGACAGGATCGGGCAAAGTCAACATGGATTTACAAAAGGTAAATCATGCTTGACTAATCTTCTGGAATTTTTTGAGGATGTAACTGGTAGAATAGATAAGGGAGAACCAGTGAATGCGGTGTATTTGGACTTTCAGAAGGCTTTGGATAAGCTCCCGCATAAGAGATTAGCGTGCAAAGTTAAAGCACATGGGATTGGGGGTAAGGTACTGACTTGGATAGAGAACTGGTTGGCAGACAGGAAGCAAAGAGTTGGAATAAACGGGTCTTTTTCCGAGTGGCAGGCAGTGACCAGTGGGGTACCGCAGGGATCGGTGCTAGGACCTCAGTTATTCACAATATATATATTAATGATCTAGACGAGGGAACTAGATGTAATATCTCCAAGTTTGCAGACGACACAAAGCTGGGTGGGCGTGTGTGCTCTGAGCAGGATGCAGAGAAACTCCAGTGTGATTTGGACAGGTTGGGTGATTGGGCAGATGCATGGCAGATGCAGTATAATGTGGATAATTGCGAGGTTATCCACTTTGGTGGCAAAAACAGGAAGGCAGATTATTACCTGAACGGCAATAGATTGGGAGAAGGGGAAGTGCAACAAGATCTGGGAGTCCTTGTGCACCAGTCGCTGAAGGTAAGCATGCAGGTGCAGCAGGCGGTTAAGAAGGCAAATGGTATGTTGGCCTTCGTAGCGAGAGGATTTGAGTACAGGAGCAAGGATGTCTTGCTGCAGTTGTACAGGGCCTTGGTGAGACCACACCTTGAGTACTGTGTGCAGTTTTGGTCGCCTTATCTGAGGAAGGATGTTCTTGCCATGGAGGGAGTGCAGCGAAGATTCACCAGACTGACAGCTGGGATGGCAGGAATGACGTATGAAGAGAGATTGGGTCGATTGGGCTTGTATTCGCTGGAGTTTAGAAAAATGAGAGAGGATCTCATTGAAACTTATAAAATTCTAACAGGACTAGACAGACTAGATGCAGGAAGGATGCTCCCGATGGTGGGGGAGTCCAGAACCAGGGGTCACAGTCTAAGGATAAGGGGTAAGCCATTTAGGACTGAGATGAGGAGGAATTTCTTCACCCAGAGAGTGGTGAACCTGTGGAATTCTCTAGCACAGAAGGCAGTTGAGGCCAATTCATTAAATATATTCAAGAAGGAGTTAGATATATTTCTTAAGGCTAAAGGGATCAAGGGATATTGGGAGAAAGCATGGACAGGGTACTGAATTTGGATGATCAGCCATGATCTCATTAAATGGCGGAACAGGCTCGAGGGGCTGAATGACCTACTCCTGCTCCTATCTTCTATGTTTATGTTTCAGAACTGGACACAGTACTCGAGGTGGGTCTGACCAGAACTGGACATACTGCTCGAGGTGGGACGGACCAGAACTGGACATACTGCTCGAGGTGGGACGGACCAGAACTGGACACAGTACTCGAGGTGGGTCTGACCAGAACTGAACATACTGCTCGAGGTGGGACTGACCAGAACTGGACACAGTACTCGAGGTGGGTCTGACCAGAACTGGACACAGTACTCGAGGTGGGACTGACCAGAACTGGATAAAGTACTCGAGGTGGGACTGACCAGAACTGGACACAGTGCTCGAGGTGGGACTGACCAGAACTGGACACAGTGCTCGAGGTGGGATTGACCAGAACTGGACACAGTACTTGAGGTGGGACTGACCAGAACTGGACACAGTACTCGAGGTGGGACTGACCAGAACTGGACACAGTGCTCGAGGTGGGACTGACCAGAACTGAACACAGTACTCGAGGTGGGTCTGACCAGAACTGAACACAGTACTCGAGGTGGGTCTGACCAGAACTGGACACAGTACTCGAGGTGGGTCTGACCAGAACTGGACACAGTACTCGAGGTGGGTCTGACCAGAACTGGACACAGTACTCGAGGTGGGTCTGACCAGAACTGGACACAGTACTCGAGGTGGGTCTGACCAGAACTGGACACAGTACTTGAGGTGGGACTGACCAGAACTGGACACAGTACTCGAGGTGGGTCTGACCAGAACTGGACACAGTACTCGAGGTGGGTCTGACCAGAACTGGACACAGTACTCGAGGTGGGACTGACCAGAACTGGACACATTACTCGAGGCGAGGCGCTGCGCATGGCGATGATGTAATTGCCGGAGGCGCAGCGGGGCGCTACTGGCTACCACTGCCGCTAATCTCCCGCTGAATTTCGCGCGAGGTGTTAGCGGCGCCCTGCCCGGGCACTAACGAGGGGCTTCAGTTTGGTCATTGCTTTCTCTTTGTGTGTACACACGCGGGGATTAGTTTTGAGATATTGAGTCCTTCTGTTTCCGGATTTGAACTGATTTGAAGTAATTGTGCAGACTGAGTCTTTGATTAAATTATCAAATTCTGAAACTGGTTTTCTGTGGGTGGCCACTACAGACAGCGAGTTATTTAAACTGTGTGAATATTCCTTGGGCTCGCGACCTGGGATTATCACCTCAAACTTGGCACTTCCTGAGTTTACATAGAACAGTACAGCACAGCACAGGCCCTTCGGCCCTCGATGTTGTGCCGAGCATTGTCCGAGACCAAGATCAAGCTATCACACTCCCTATCACTCTGGTGTGCTCCATGTGCTTATCCAATAACCGCTTGAAAGTTCCTAAAGTGTCCGACTCCACTATCACAGCAGGCAGTCCATTCCACACCCCAACCACTCTCTGAGTAATGAATCTACCTCGGACATCCCTTCTATATCTCCCCCCATGCACCTTATAGTTATGCCCCCTTGTAACAGTTGCCTCTACCCGAGGAAATAGTCTCTGAACATCCACTCTATCTATCCCCCTCATCATCTTATAAACCTCTATTAAGTCGCCTCTCATCCTCCTCCGCTCTAAAGAGAAAAGCCCCAACTCCCTCAATCTTTCCTCATAAGACCTCCCCCCCAAACCAGGCAGCATCCTGGTAAATCTCCTTTGCACTCTTTCCAATGCTTCCACGTCCTTCCTATAGTGAGGTGACCAGAACTGCACACAATATTCCAAATGTGGTCTCACCAAGGTCCTGTACAGTTGCAGCATAACCTCACGGTTCTTAAACTCAAACCCTCTGTTAATAAACGCCAACACACCATAGGCCTTCTTTACTGCTCTATCCACTTGAGTGGCAACCTTCAGAGATCTGTGGATATGAACCCCCAGATCCCTCTGCTCCTCCACGTTCCTCAGAACCCTGCCGTTGACCCTGTAATCCTTATTCAAATTTGCCCTACCAAAATGAATCACCTCGCACTTATCAGGGTTAAATTCCATCTGCCATTTTTCGGCCCAGCTCTGCATCCTATCAATGTCTCTTTGCAGCCTACAACTGCCCTCCACCTCATCCACTACTCCACCAATCTTGGTGTCATCAGCAAATTTACTGATCCACCCTTCAGTCCCCTCCTCCAAGTCATTGATAAAAATCACAAACAGCAGAGGACCCAGCACCGACCCCTGTGGCACACCGCTGGTAACTGGTCTCCAGTCCGAAAATGTTCCATCCACCACCACCCTCTGCCTTCTATGAGATAGCCAGTTACTTATCCAATCGGCCAAATTTCCCTCTATCCCACAACTCCTTACTTTTTTCATGAGACGACCATGGGGAACCTTATCAAACGCCTTACTAAAATCCATGTATACGACATCAACTGCTCTACCTTCATCTACACACTTAGTTACCTCCTCAAAGAATTCAATCAAATTTGTTAGGCAAGACTTACCCTTCACGAATCCGTGTTGACTATCCCTGATTAAGTTGCCCCTTTCCAAATGGTCATAAATCCTATCCCTCAGGACCTTTTCCATTATCTTACCAACCACCGAAGTAAGACTAACCGGCCTATAATTACCAGGGTCATTCCTATTTCCTTTCTTGAAGAGAGGAACAACATTCGCCACTCTCCAGTCCTCTGGCACCATCCCCGTGGACAGTGACGACCCAAAGATCAAAGCCAGAGGCTCTGCAATCTCCTCCCTTGCCTCCCAAAGAATCCTAGGATATATCCCATCTGGCCCAGGGGACTTATCGACCCTCAGGTTCTTCAAAATTGCTAAAATATCTTCCCTCAGAACATCTACCACCTCCAGCCTATCCACCTTTATCACACTCTCATCCTCAAGAACATGGCCCCTCTCCTCGGTGAACACTGACGAAAAGTATTCATTCATCACCTCTCCTATCTCTTCTGACTCCATGCACAAGTTCCCACTACTGTCCTTGACCGGCCCTACCCTCACCCTGGTCATTCTTTTATTTCTCACATGAGAGTAAAAAGCCTTGGGGTTTTTCTTGATCCGACCCGCCAAGGACTTCTCATGCCCCCTCCTAGCTCTCCTAAGCTCTTTTTTTAGCTCATTCCTTGCTACCTTGTACCCCTCAATCGACCCAACTGAACCTTGTTTTCTCATCCTTACATACGCTTCCTTTTTCCTCTTGACTAGACATTCAACCTCTTTTGTGAACCATGGTTCTCTCACTCGGCCATTTCCTCCCTGCCTGACAGGGACATACCTATCAAGGACACGCAGTAATTGCTCCATGAAAAAGCTCCACTTTTCGTTTGTGCCTTTCCCTGATAGTTTCTGTTCCCATCTTATACTCCCTAATTCTTGCCTAATCGCATCATAATTACCCCTCCCCCAATTATAAACCCTGCCCTGCCGTATGGCCCTATCCCTCTCCATTGCAATAGTGAAAGTTACCGAATTGTGGTCACTATCTCCAAAGTGCTCTCCCACATACAAATCAAACACTTGGCCCGGTTCATTACCCAGTACTAAATCCAACGTGGCCCCACCTCTTGTCGGCCTATCCACATATTGTGTCAGGACCCATTACAGAGATCAATATTTTTAAGGAGCATGAAAGTGTGAATATGGTTGTTGAGTGCGTTCATTTCAGTTTAAGATTGTGCCCCAGAAACAGGAGATTTGAGGGAATCTTTTGTGCTTCACATTTTAAGTTTATTTTGACTGAAATTTACTTCTACTGCTGTTAAAAGCACAAAGAGTTTTTCTCTAAAAGAAGATAAAATGCAGCTTTGAAGAATCCCAAGTTCCATTTGCAGGACGGTGTCGGGTTGTCCATCAATTTGAACTTCTTCAAAGCACTTTGTTTGAATTGGATCACAGCTCAAAACTGCTCTTGCTTTCTGCAGTTTAAATGAGATGAACCAACTGAAAAGCTGCCTTTCCTGACAAGACTGTGTTTAAAATTAATCCAGAATTGAATTGTATCAGGATCTTTGTGCAGGTTTTGACGGCACTGAGACTTTTGGAGTTTGGTTCCTTTTCTCTGGGCGATGTTTTTAACTTCAGGTGAAAGCTGTGTTACACAAGCTGCGCCAGTCTGACCATATCTGGCTCCGCCTCCTTATAAACACACAAAGCAGTTAACCCCTTCCGCTGACAGCTGCTTTCATTCACCAAGCAACAACTTTCACATTGCTGAATGCAAACAGATTTTGGGCTTTGTTAAATTTGAAGTTTCTTAATTTGAGTGGATATTTCCCCAGGGTGACAGAAGGAAATCATGAATTGACTAATTAACCCCTTGGACTCTCTAGAAGAGCCACAGTGGATTTTCTGTTTTTCGGGACTGCATGAGTGTTAATGGTGCAGGATTACCCAGAGTAGCCTTGACATAAAAATGGTTTCACAGAGTTACGGAGCGACCTCTGCTGGAAAAGTGTTGGTGCGGGCGGAGATCCAGCAGTGTTTAGAGTTCCAGACCTCATCTGCAGACATCAGCAGACATCAAATGTCACAGCGTGGTGACGATTTGGACCAAGACTTTGCCTCTCAAAGGCTCGGCTTCAACCCATTCAGGGTCATTTTATTATTTGACCCTGGCCATCTCACGTGGCCTCGCTACTCCCATCGTGGCAATCACAGATAAGGCCATCTCTGACCACTTCCTCGTATCGCTCTCCACCACATCCCCTCCACCCAACCCTACTTCCTTCTGTGTCCGCCCCTTGAAAAAACTCTCTCCCAACTCACTTACAACAGCACTTACAAAATCCCAACTGCCCAGCCTTTGGCCCTCCATTCATCACGACATTTCTGCAGCTACCGATCTGCTCAACCACACCCTCACCACCACCTTTGATGCCCTAGTCCCTATTAAACCCATTACTCTCTCTCACTCTGGCCGTTCCCCCAGTATGCCCCTCATCTCGCTCTCTTAATTCCAAGGGATGCAGTCTTGAACGGATGTGGCGGACAACTGGCTTAGCCATTCACTGCCAGATCTGGCTGGACCACATAAAGGACTATCGGGTCCTGCTCTCTTCTGCCAAAACTGCTCACTATTCCAGGTTTACTTTGGAATGCAAAGATAACTCCCAGCTTCTTTTCTCTACTGCAATCCGTCTTCTTAAACCCCTCTTCCCGTCTCCTCCACCCTCAACTCCAATAATAAGTGCGAGGAGCTCATGGACTTCTTTGTCTCTAAGATTGAAACTATCCAATCAGCTGCCTCTGTCACTTCCCTTCCTTCCCCAAGACAACCGTGCCAAACTTCCTCTCAAGTTCCCCCTGCCCTAGCCCTGAACCTACATCTTTCTCCAGTTTCTCTCTGATCTTCCCTCTTGACCTCTCCGAGCTCATCTAGTCCATGAGACCCACTTTCTGCCCCCTCGACTCTATCCCGACTAAACTGCTGACCACCCAACTTCCTTTTCTGGCTCCCATGTTAGCTGACATTGTTAACGGTTCTCTCTCCTCAGGTACTGTCCTCCTCTCCCTCAAATCTGCCGTCATCACTCCTCTCCTCAAAACATCAACCCTTGACCCCTCCGTCCTTGCAAACTACCTCCCCATCTCCAACCTCCCTTTCCTCTCCAAAGTCCTGGAACGTGTTGTCGCCTCCCAAAACCGTGCCCATCGTTCCCGGAACTCCATGTTTGTGTCCCTCCAATCAGGTTTCTGCCCCTGCCCCAGTACCGAAACGGTTCTTATCAAATTCACGAATGCCATCCTCTGAGACTGTGACAAAGGTAAACTATCTATGCTGTGTTTGCGGCCGCGGCGGCGCAAATTAAAGGGCAGGTGCCGGGCGGACTTTTATTTTGGGCCGCCTGCCAGCACCTGCCCCCTCTCGCCTCCTCCTGCGGGGTGCCGGCCGCGATCGGTCAGCCCGACACTCCTCTTGAGTGCCGGGCTCTTTTGCCGGCACCCCGCTCCCCGGTGGTCCAGCAGGGCCCCGGTACGCGCTGCGCTAGGCCCCTCCCCTTTAAACAGGGGAGGGAGGCCTGCAGTACCGCCTCGCTATGTGCCGACGCGCGTGGCGCTGTTGCACGTGGCGCCGCGATACTGAATGGGAGCCCCCCAAGAGGGAGGGGCAGCGCTTCCAGTAGCCCCGCCTCCTGCTGGGGGCGTTACCATTCAATTTCCGGCGCGGGGGCGATAACTTTTTTGAGGGGCTAAAAGTAGCGACCCGGCGAAGTTAGTGCTCCAAAGGGGGCGCCACCCAATTGTTCCCCCATTATTCTTTAAATTAGATCATTTAGTGAGATTGTGGCCCTGATTCACTCAATGATTATCGATATTTTACACTTGCAAACTAAACAATCACTGCTGTCAGATATTAACCAAGAGCATATATTCCCTCTTTCAGATATATTCCCGCGGTTGACCCATGACCTTATTGCTCGCTGGCGTGTTGGGCAGCGTCGTGCCCCTCGGTGAATCTCTCTCCCCCGCCATCTCTCTCTCTCCTCCGCCATCTCTCTCCCCCGCCATCTCTCTCTCTCCCCCGCCATCTCTCTCTCTCCCCCACCATCTCTCTCTCTCTCTCCCGCCATCTCTCTCTCCCCGCCATCTCTCTCTCCCCGCCATCTCTCTCTCCCCGCCATCTCTCTCTCCCGCCATCTCTCTCTCCCCGCCATCTCTCTCTCCCGCCATCTCTCTCCTCCGCCATCTCTCTCTCTCCTCCGCCATCTCTCTCTCCCACCCACCATCTCTCTCTCTCCCACCATCTCTCTCTCTCTCCCGCCATCTCTCTCTCTCCACCATCTCTCTCCCCGCCATCTCTCTCTCTCCCGCCATCTCTCTCTCCCCCCGCCATCTCTCTCTCCCCACCATCTCTCTCTCCTCCGCTGTCTCCCCCCGCACAATCTCTCCGCTGTGCTCCGAGCTCACCCCCACCCTCCCACTTCACAAGCCCTGATCTTTGATTCCCCGTCCCCAGCGTTCCCCGGCTCCTGCCTTGTCCCGCAGGATTTTCCGCCCGGCAGTGCTCAGCCTCTCCGTGTGGCTCGGCTGCCAGGGGGGAAACAGAGTCAAACAATTCTAATGAGGTCCTGCCGTTAAATTCGGCCGGATCTCCGTGTTCCCGGAATTTCCGTGTTTCCCGGTCACTGACAGGCCCCCTGCTCCCTCCCTGCCTTCCCGTGAATCTCAGGGCCTCAGTGTCTGGGCCCTGAGCAGAAATATTGCCTTCTGTGTCTCTCAGTAAAGAGGCTCCTGCCCTGTATAAACTGAGTGAGCTCACACACACCGGCTTCTTTTCACAGTGACACACCGTGTGCTGCATTTTCACACCGACTCAGCTCCTCCATTTCCAGCAATCAGCCGCGGGGAAAGGGAGACAGACTCAGACACACCAGCATTTCTCAAACAGCAATTCCCTCTTGTTGTGAGGAACAGTTTCTCCACCCAGCCCCTGAGTCTCCCCCTGTGAGTGTCCCTCACTCCCCCACCGGTGATGGTCCTCTCCCTGCTGCTCAGAGGGCAGAATCCCCCAGCGTTACACAGGGCCACAACATGCTCTGCTCTCCAGCCCTATGCCATGGAGTGCCAGTTCTCACAGGTGCCCACACAGTGAATTACTGAGCTCTACAGTGCCCTCCCCAGGAGGGGCTGAGTGTGGGTGAGGGGCAGTCACCCTGGGCCACTCTCACACCCCTCCCAGTGCCCACCCTGCTCTCTCAGACAGACTGTAAGAGAAAGGGGAGGGAGCAAATCTGACTGACAGAAAACAAACACCCAGACCCGGGACAGCAAGAAAACACTGGGCTAAAGCAGCACTGTCTGCAGTCAGTGGGTATGTCCTGTCCCAAATGACTTGGAAATATATCGCCGTTCCTTCATCGTCGCTGGATCAGAATCCTGGCACTCCCCCACTAACAGCACTGTGGGAGTACCTTCACCACACGGACTGCAGCGGTTCAAGAAGACGGTTCACCACCACCTTCTCAAGGGCAAATAGGGATGGGCAATAAATGCTGGCCTTGCCAGCGATACCCACTTCCCAGGAACGAATAATTAAAAAAGGAAAACTCTCCCTCATTGTATTTAATATAATTGTGTCACTCACCTTAATTGCAGTGTGTGCCTGATCAAGGCTCAGCAGTGTGTGGGGTTTATGTTTCCCTAATATTACAGAAACACACACACACTCTCCATCATCTTTACAGTAGAATTCCAGGATTTTCTTATGTTCCGGACACTGTCTCACTGTAAGGTCAGTTACAGGTTCGATTAGGGTGTGATCTTTGTAGGCCTCTTTCAGTAAATGTGGTTTTAAATGAAGGGAGCAAAGCGATGTTTCACATTTCAGACACGTCTTCACAGCTGGGGTTGGATTCTCGATGCAGTTATCACACATGACACCGGCTGAATCAGCAGGAGGCTGTGAGCGGTTGTATTTTTCCACTATATTACACAGTGTGAAGTTTCTCTGCAGACTGGGCCTGGGGTTGAATTTCTGGCGACACTGAGGACACTCAAACCCTCCTGGGCCTGCTTTCTGGGCCCAAACTCCCTCAATACATTTCAAACAGAAACTGTGCAGACATGGTAATGCCACAGGATCCTGGTAAACGTGGAGACACACAGCACAGGTTAATTCAGCCTCTAAAGCTCCGGGCTCCATTGTTGCAGCAGCTGAAGAGTTTTCACACAGCACCGGAGAGAGCGAGGAACCAGAGCAGGAAGTGAAATTCTTATAAACACTCAGTGCAGGGAGTGACAATGTTAGTTTCACTTTCATGACTCACTTTGGCTGAAGATTAACCCTTTCAGGCCTGCAGTAGCAGTTCAGAACCAAAATCATAACAACAACTTGTATTTATATAGCACCTTTAACGTAGTAAAACATCCCAAGACGCATCACAGGAGTATTTTAAGACAAAACATTTGACACCGATCCACATAAGGATAAATTAGGGCAGATGACCAAAAGCTTGGTTAAAGAGGTATGTTTTAAGGAGCCTCTTAAAGGAGGAAAGAGAGGTAGCGAGGCAGACACGTTTAGGCAGGGAATTCCAGAGCTTAGGGCCTAGACAACAGAAGGCACGGCCACCAAAGGTTGAGCGATTATAATCAGGGATCCTCAAGAGGGCAGTATTAGAGGAGTGCAGATATCTCGGGGGGGGTTGTGGGGCTGAAGGAGATTACAGCGATAGGGAGGGGGCGAGGCCATGGAGGGATTTGAAAACAATGATGAGAATTTTGAAATCGAGGCGCTGCTTAACCGGGAGCCAATGTAGGTCAGCGAGCACATGGGAGATGGGCGAACAGGACTTGGTGTGAGTTAGGACACGGGCAGCCGAGGTTTGGATCACCTCAAGTTTACATAGGGTGGAATGTGGGAGGCCAGCCAGGAGTGCATTGGAATAGTCAAGTCTAGAGATCAAAATCAGAAAAACAAGATTGCAATTTTACAATATGGAGCCAGAATACAGCAAGTTGGGCTCAGTAAACACAAACCCAAAACTAATCAGCTCAGACCAGACCTAAAATAGTTCAACAAACAAATTAAAACTGGTATAAAGAGGAAAAATAACCTTTAGAAACCCTGCAGAGAGGAAGGGGAAGGAGCTCTCTGGGAGGAATAGAAAAATATACAGAAAAAGTGAAAGGTTCATTAGAGGGGCAAAGAGAGATGAAAAAAGCAAAGCAGCAGAGGCTACAAGTCTCAGTAAACTCAACACGAAACATGTCCAACCAACGCAGAGCTGCAACAACAAAGACAGAATCATGTTGGACTAAAAATCAAAAACAGGAGAATCCAGTCAGAGGAAGTGATGATCAAACTGTACAGGGTTCTGGTCAGACCCACCTCGAGTACTGTGTCCAGTTCTGGTCAGTCCCACCTCGAGTACTGTGTCCATTTCTGGTCAGTCCCACCTCGAGTACAGTGTCCAGTTCTGGTCAGTCCCACTTCGAATACTGTGTCCAGTTCTGGTCAGTCCCACCTCGAGTACTGTGTCCAGTTCTGGTCAGTCCCACTTCGAGTACTGTGGCCAGTTCTGGTCAGTTCCACCTCGAGTACTGTCTCCAATTCTGGTCAGTCCCACCTCGAGTACTGTGTCCAGTTCTGGTCAGACCCACCTCGAGTACTGTGTCCAGTTCTGGTCAGAGCCACCTCGAGTACTGTGTCCAGTTCTGGTCAGAGCCACCTCGGGTACTGTGTCCAGTTCTGGTCAGTCCCACCTCGAGTACCGTGTCCAGTTCTGGTCAGTCTCCAGAAGGGGGAGAAGCACGCGGGGGGGGGGGGGGGGCGGCGGGAGGAGCACGGGTGGGGGAGGGGGAGCACGGGGGGAGAGGGGGAGCACGGGAGCACGGGGGGGAGGAGCACGGGGGGAGGAGGAGCACGGGGGGGAGGGAGAGCACGGAGGGGGAGGGGAAGCACGGGGGTGGGGGAGGAGCACGGCCACAATCTCACTAAATGATCACCGGGGAGCGGGGTAACGGCAAAAGAGCCCAGCACTCAAGAGGAGCTGCCCCGGTCACACATACGGCACCCTGACCCTGTCGGACAATCTCTTTAACTGAGACAAACCCTGAAAACTACCTGCGAGAGACTCGCTCTGCCTCATCTCCCGAAGTTTCTCTCTCTCTCTCTGGGAGCTGGCGAGCAGCCAGCAACATGCGAGAGACTCGAGCTTCTCTCTCTCTCTCTCTCTCTGTGTTGGAGTTGGCGGCTCATAGACTGTTTTGAAATTAACCCTTTCAATCCCACACACACATGTACATTGGGAATTTCCAACTGCAAGTCCTTCTCTTGGTGTTTTTAATGGTTCTCACCTATTCCTCAGGTAGGGAGGGTTCAGAATGTTCCAACTCCCCCTCATCCTTTAATCAAAGCAGACAATTCCAAGCTCTGGGATTTCTGTGACAGTGTGGCGGATCGCCACCTAAAACGGGCATAATCCACTCTTCCCGTGTGTGGACAAATTTCCAGCCCCTCCCCTTTAAGGCACCTTACCTTTAAGGCAGAAGGGGGCGGGGCCTCAGGTTTTACCCAGAGAATTCTGGGAGATTTTCAGTCTCAGCCATTTTGTGTGCCATGCAGTGAATTAAAGTTTCTTGTTTTCCACATATGGATTCAGCCTCCATTCGTGTTTTGCGGCAGCCTCAACATTGCTGACCCTGACGCTCAGAACGTATTCCGAGCACTGCAATGGCGGACACGAACGCAGTTTCCGTGAAACTGCCGGAGTTTTGGGAAAACCAGCCCGAAGCCTGGTTTCTCCAAGCTGAATCTCGCTTCCGGCTGCGAAATATCACCACAGATGGGACGAAGTACGACTATCTCGTCACATCACTCAGTAGCGCCGCAGTTTCGAAGGTTTGGAAAACGCTGCAGAACCCACCACAGGAAGGCAAGTACGCACATTTCAGGACAGCGCTCCTTAAAAAATTTACGGCCTCGGCATATCAGCGAAACTGCCACATCCTCGACCTTCCAGGCCTCGGTGATGCCTCACCGTCAGACCTCCTCTCCCACATGCTCTCCCTCACCGACGAGAGCCCACCCGGATCCCTCTTCCGCACGCTGTTCATCCGCCAGCTCCCTCTCAGCATTCGCCAAAGCGATCGTGGGGTCCGGCCTCACGAACCTGGAAGCCCTGGCCGATGAGGCCGACAAGCTGCTGTCCGCTCACTCCAGCCGCGACGTCACTCCGGACCTGGCAGCCAATGCCTGGGCGCGCCCCTCACCATCCAGCACGCAGCCACAAGGCCCAGCCACCGGGCTCACGGGGCCTTCACGCCCCACTAACCCGGGCCACTGTTACTACCACGCACGGTTCGGCACCAGGGCACAACGGTGCACACCTCCCTGCTCTTTCAAGTCCGCCCCCGTACCAGCCCCCATGATGGCTGTGGGCCACGCGGGCTCCCTGCTGTTTGTTACGGATGACAAAACCGGCCACCGGTTCCTGTGCGACACTGGGGCTCAGCACAGCATCATCCCGGCCTCCTCCCTCGACATCCAAAAGGGCGAACGAGGACCGGCGCTGGCTGCTGCTAACGGCTCGGAAATCCGGACGTATGGCACCCGGACAGTCACCCTCGACCTCGCTGGTCGCCGCTACCGACGGGAGTTCATCACTGCCAAGGTGCTCTCCCCTCTCATCGGCGCAGATTTCCTGTGCGCCCACGGCCTACTGGTAGACATCCCCCGTCACCGCCTCGTGGACATGAACACCATGTCCCCCATCCTGGGCGCCATGGCCCCCCGTCAACCCGCCAACATGGCGTCACAGTGCCACGCCCGGGCCACGGATGACTACTCAGCACTCCTGGCCGAATTCCCAGCCCTTACTAATCCGACCTTCTCCGCGGAGGCCGCCAAACACGGGGTGGAACACTTCATCCCCACCACAGGCCCCCCAGTGTACGCCCACGCCCGCAGGCTGGACCCGGCCAAACTGGAGATCGCGCAGACCGAGTTTGCCACCATGGAACAGCTCGGCATCATCTGCCGCTCCAACAGTCCCTGGGCCTCCCCACTCCACATCGCCCCCAAACCAGGCGGAGGTTGGCGCCCCTGCGGGGATTACCGCCGCCTCAATGACGCCACCACCCCTGATCGGTACCCCGTGCCGCACATTCAGGACTTCTCGGCTAGACTGGCCGGCCGCTCAGTCTTTTCCAAGGTCGACCTGGTGAGCGGCTACCACCAAGTTCCCGTCCACCCCACGGACGTCCCCAAGACAGCCGTAATCACCCCCTTCGGCCTGTTCGAGTTCCTGCGGATGCCCTTCGGCCTCAAAAACGTGGCCCAGGCATTCCAACGGCTCATGGACTCGGTCGTTCGGGACCTGAAGATCCTGTTCGTCCAACTGGACGACATCCTGGTAGCCAGTTCCTCCAAGCAGGAACACCTCGAACACCTCCGCATCCTGTTCGGGCGCCTCAGCGACCACGGGCTCATCCTCAGCCCAGCCAAATGCCAGTTCGGCCTGGACAAGATCGACTTCCTCGGCCACCACATCACCCATGCTGGGGCCATTCCCCTGCCCACCAAGGTGCAGGCCGTCCAACAATTTCCCCGCCCCACCACCATCAAAGGCCTCCAGGAGTTCCTCGGGATGGTGAACTTCTATAACCGCTTCATCCCCAAAGCGGCGTCCCTCATGAGGCCCCTGTATGGAGCGGCAAGATGGCGGTCGAATGGACGGCAGACGCGTCCACCGCCTTCGATTCCACCAAGACCGCGCTCGCCAACGCCACCCTGCTCGCGCACCCACGGCCCAATGCCAGGGTAGCGCTCACCACGGACGCCTCCGACCACGCGGTCGGCGCCGTGTATGAGCAGTGGGTCGACGGCGCCTGGCAACCACTTCCCTTCTTCAGCCGCCAACTACGCCCCCCGGAGATGAAGTACAGCACCTTCGACCGCGAGCTCCTCACGCTGTACCTGGCGGTCCGCCATTTCCGGTTGTTGCTTGAGGGCCACCCCTTCACGGCGTTTGTCGACCATAAGCCCCTGACATTCGCAATGGCAAAGACAACTGACCCCTGGTCCGCCAGGCAGCAGCGCCAGCTCGCGGCAGTGTCCGAGTTCACCACGGACATCCAACGCGTCTCCGGCCGAGACAATGTGGTAGCCGACTGCCTCTCCTGCCCCGCCATCCACGCCGCACACCTAGCAGTCGACTACGCTCAATTCGCAGCAGACCAAATCACCGACCCTGATCTGCTCTCCGCACCCACCAACCTACCAGGGCTACGCCTGGCTGACGTCGCCTGTGGCCCAACCGCAGTCACGGTCAAGTGCGACATATCCCTATGTCAACCTCGGCCTGTCGTCCCAGCGTTCTGGCGCCGCCGGGTATTCGACATTTTCCACAACCTCTCCCACCCCGGCGTCCGCGCATCCATCAAATTGGTAGCCAACCGCTTTGTCTGGCGCGGCCTTCGCACGGATGTGCGTACTTGGGCCAACTCCTGCCTAGCCTGCCAACGGGCCAAGGTACAGCAACACACGAAAGCACCCCTTGAGGAGTTTACCGTCCCCTCGCGGAGATTCGACCACATCCACGTGGACATCGTCGGGCCCCTGCCGCCGTCGCAAGGCCACACGCACTTGCTGACCATCGTTGACCGCACCACATGCTGGCCTGAGGCAATTCCACTGACCTCTACCACCACCGCCGACATCGCCAGAGCCTTCGTCAGCACCTGGGTCGCACGGTTCGGCGTCCCCTCCGTCATGACGTCGGACAGAAGTCCGCAATTTACCTCTGAACTCTGGACCGCCGTCGCACGCAATCTCGGGGTGACCATTCACCGCACCACAGCGTACCACCCCCAAGCCAACGGACTGTGTGAGCAGTTCCACAGATCCTTGAAGGCATCTCTTCGAGCCAGCCTCCAAGACGGCGCCTGGACCGACTGACTTCCGTGGGTCCTCCTCGGCCTGCGCACCGCGGTTAAAGAAGACCTCCACGCATCGGCAGCAGAGCTCGTGTACGGTCAGCCGCTGCGTGTACCCGGCGAGTTCCTGCCCACCGCCATGACACCCTGGTCAGCCGACCAGCAACGCCACGACTTCACCTCACCGGCGCTGCAGTTCGCCCCGGTGCCCATTGCTCGACACGGCGAATCCACCTCACACGTCCCACTAAGCCTGCACCAGGCACGGTTTTATTTTCGTCTGGCACGACGCCCACCGCGGACCCCTTCAACCCCCGTACGACGGGCCCTACAAGATGCTACAGGCTGGTGACAAATTTTTCACCCTGCAAGTGGGCGACAGGACTGAAAAAGTGTCGGTTGACCGACTCAAGCCAGCACACTCGGAGCCCGGTGAGCTGGTCCCTGTAGCTCGTCCACCTCCACGCGGCCGACCTACCCTCAAGCCGGTTCACCCGGCTGCTCCACGCCCGGCCGTTCCACGTCCACCGGCGTCCTACAAGAGCCGCTCCGGCCGGCCCATCAGACCGCCGCACCGTCTCGTCCACACCTCCTAAGCGGATTCTGGGGGGAGCTGTGTGGCGGATCGCCACCTAAACGGGCATAACCCACTTTTCCGTCTGTGGACAATATATCGGTGAACCTTCCCTTTAAGGCACCTTACCTTTAAGACAGGAGTGGGCGGGGCTTCAGGGTTTTTCCAGAGAATTCTGGGAGCAGCTTCCTCAGCCATTTTGTGTGCCATGCAGTGAATTAAATTTTCTTGTTTTACACATATGGATTCAGCCTCAATTCGTGTTTCGCGGCAGTCTCAACACGCCTTCATTTCTGGGTGAGCGGTGAAAGGAAATTGTAAGTCGAAACATACACTGGCCAGCTTTCTCACTTCAATCTTCCCCCTGCTGTGTCTTCTGTGTTCTTCTTCTTATCTCTGAAAACTCCCGCCACTGGGTTATTAGGCCTCGATGACCGTAAATTACTCTCTGCCTCCCATTGGATAGGTCAGTTCCACTCCAAACCTTCCCTAATTGGAGTTCCATCCGCATGACACATTCCTGTTCCTGTGAGATGTATGTTCTCCCCTTCTTGTCCAGGTGGCCTCTCAAACAAAGAACACAAACTGACCACCATTGTGTGTCTTCACAAACAAAGACCACCTGCTGCTTTCTTACATTTTAAATCCGTCCATTATCATCTTCCAATTCGTTCACAATTTCGATCTCCGCACGGTAGCAGCGGTTTTATTACATTTTTCAGAATCTTACATTAGACTCTCGCTTGTTGGAGATAGTCATTGCCTGCCACTTGTGTGGCGCGAATGTTACCTGCCACTTATCAGCCCAAGCCTGAATGTTGTCCAGGTCTTGTTGCATGCGGGCATGGACTGCTTCATTATCTGAGGAGTTGCGAATGGCGCTGAACACTGTGCAGGTATCAGCGAACATCCCCATTTCTGACCTTATGTTGGAGGGAAGGTCATTGATGAAGCAGCTGGAGATGGTTGGGCCGAGGACACTGCCCTGAGGAACTCCTGCAGCAACGTCCTGGGCTGTGATGATTGACCTCCAACCACCACCCTTTGTGCTAGGTATGACTCCAACCAGTGGAGAGTTCCCCCCCACCCTGATTCCCATTGACTTCAGTTTTACTAGGGCTCCTTGATGCCACACTCAGTCAAATGCTGCCTTGATGTCAAGGGCAGTCACTCTCACCATTGGAATTCAGCTCCTTTGTCCATGTTTGGACCAAGGCTGTAATGAGGTCTGGAGCCGAGTGGTCTTGGCGGAACCCAAACTGGGCATCAGTGAGCAGGTGCCGCTTGATAGCACTGTCGATGACACCTTCCATCACTTTGCTGATGATTGATAGTAGACTGTTGGGGCGGTTATTGGCCGGATTGGATTTGTACTGCTTTTTGTGGACAGGACATACCTGGGCAGTTTTCCACATTGTCGGAGAGATGCCAGTGTTGTAGCTGTACTGGAGGCGCGGCTAGTTCTAGAACACAAGTCTTCAGCATGACAGCCGGGATGTTGTCGGGGCCCATAGCCTTTGCTGTATCCAGTGCGCTCAGCCATTTCTTGATATCACGTGGAGTGAATTGAATTGGCTGAAGACTGGCTTCTGTGAACCTCAGGAGGAGGCCGATATGGATCATCCACTTGGCATTTCTGGCTAAAGATGGTTGCCAACGCTTCAGCCTTGTCTTTTGCTCTCGCATGCTGGGCTCCACCATCATTGAGGATGGGGATATTCATGGAGCCTCCTCCTCCCGTTAGTTCCATCACCATTCACGACTGGATGTGGAAGGACTGCAGAGCGCTGATTGTGGGATCGCTTAGCCCTGTCTATAGCATGCTGCTTCCACTTTTTAGCATGCATGTAGTCCTGTGTTGCAGCTTCCCCAGGTTGGCACCTCATTTTTAGGTACGCCTGGTGCTGCTCCTGGCATGCTCTTCTGCACTCCTTATTGAACCAGGGTTGGTTCTGCTGCTGCTGATGGCCCACAGCGCCTCATGGATGCCCAGTTTTGAGCTGCTAGAGCTGCTCTGTTCTGAATCTATCCCATTTAACATGGTGGTAGTGCCACATAACATGATGGAGGGTGTCCTCAGTGTGAAGACAGGACTTTGCCGGTGATGGAGGTGTTTGGGACATTGGCTGAAAGGTATGATTCTGTCAGGCTGTTGCTTGACTTGTCTGTGGGACAGCTCTCCCAATTTTGGCACAAGTCCCCAGGAGGACTTTGCAGGGTCGACTGGGCTGGGTGTGCCGTGTCCGGCTTGCTCGGCCATTTCAGAGGGCAGTTAAGAGTCAACCACATCGCTGTGAGCCTGGAGTCACATATCGGCCAGACCAGGTAAGGGCGGCAGATTTCCTTCCCTAAAGGACATTAGTGAACCAGATGGGTTTTTACGACAATCCAATAGTTTCATACTAGCTTTTTATTCCAGATTTATTTAATTAACTGAAGTTAAATTCCTAGCTGTCGTGGTGGGATTTGAACTCACGTTCCTGGATCATTAGTCCAGGTCTCTGGATTACTCGCCCAGTGACATTCCCACTATGTTACCGTTCCCGTTCCCTTAAAGCTGTGCCCTCTGGTTATTGACCCTTCAGCCATTGGAGACCGTTTCTCTCCATTTACTCCATAATTCAGGGTTCCGAGTAACTTAGGTCAACAGGCGGCCTGATGAGATACGGAGCTGTGTAGCCTGGGAAGGTGCCGGGAGGGGACTGGGGACGGCAGTGTAGTGGACTAGTGATCCACAGGCCTGGACTAATGTTCCACAGAGCGTGTTCAACTCCAATGATGGCACTTTGAGAATCTGTATTCAGCTAAAACAAATTTGCAAAGAAAAGCTGGCATCAGTGACCTTCCACCATATAGCCACTCTATCACCAAGACCGCCTACTTCCACCTCCGTAACATCGCCCGTCTCTGCCCCTGCCTCAGCTCATCTGCTGCTGAAACCCTCATCCATGCCTCTGTTACCTCAAGACTTGACTATTCCAATGCTCTCCTGGCCGGCCTCCCATCTTGCAACCCCATGAACTTGAACTTATCCAAAACTCTGCTGCCCGTATTCTAACGCGCAACAAATCCCGTTTACCCATCACTCCTGTGCTTGCTGACCTATATTGGCTTCCGGTCCGGCAATGCCTCGATTTTAAAATTCCCATCCTTGTTTTCAAATCCCTCCAGGGGCTCTCCCTTCCCTCTCTCTGTTACCTCCTCCAGACCTACAACCCTTCAAGGCATCTGCGCTCCTCCAATTCGGGAGTCCTACACATCCCGATTATCTTTGCTCCACCACTGGCGGCCATGCCTTCAGCTACCTGGCCCCAAAGCTCTGGAATTCTCCCTAAACCTCTCCGCCTCTCTCTCCTCCTTTAAGATGCTCCTTAAAACCTCTTTGACCAAACTTTTGGTCATCTGTCCTAGAATCATAGAATGGTTACAGCACGGAAGGCGGCCATTCGTCCCGTCGAGCCCGTGCCGGCTCTCAGCTAGTCCCGCTCCCCTGCCCTTTCCCCGTAGCCCTGCAAATGTTTTTCCTTCAGGTACTTATCCAACTCCCTTTTGAAACCTATGATTAAATCTGCCTTCACCACCCTTTCAGGCAGTGCATTCCAGATCATAACCACTCATTGCGTAAAAAAAGCTTTTTCTTATGTCGCCTTTGGTTCTTTTGCCAATCACCTTAAATTGATGTCCTCTGGTTCTCGACCCTTCTGCCAATGGGAACAGTTTCTCTCTATCTACTCTGACCAGACCCCTCATGAGTTTCAACACCTCGATCAAATCTCCCCTCAATCTTCTCTGCTGCAAGGAGAACAACCCCAGCTTCTCCAGTCTATCAACGTAACTGAAGTCCCTCATTCCTGGAACCATTCTTGTAAATCTTTTCTGCACCCTCTCTAAGGCCTTCACATCCTTCCTAAAGTGTGGTGCCCAGAATTGGACACAGGACTCCAGTTGGGGCCAAATAAGTGTTTTACACAGGTTCATCATAACTTCCACACTTTTGTACTCCATACCTCTATTTATGAAGCCCAGGATCCCGTAAGCCTTTTTTAATTCTTTCGCAACCTGCCCTGCCACCTTCAACGATTTGTGCACACATACCCCCAGGTCTCTCTGTTCGTGCACCCCCTTTAGGATTCTCCCATTTAGTTTATATGTCCTCTCCTCATTCTTTTTACCAACATGCATCACTTCACAATTTTCTGCGTTAAATTTCATCTGCCACGTGTCTGCCCATTTCACCAGCCTGTCTCTCTCTTCCTGAAGTCTATCACTCTCCTCCTCACTGTTCACTATACTTCCAGGTTTTGTCTCATCTGCAAATTTTGAAATTGTGCCCTGTACACTCACGTCCAAGTTATTAATATATATCAAGAAAAGCAGTGTTCCTAGAACCGACCCCTGGGGAACACCACCTTCCTCCAGTCCGAAAAACAACTGTTCACCACTACTCTCTGTTTCCTATCACTTAGCCAATTCCGTATCCATGCTGCCACTGTTCCTTTTATTCCATGGGCTTCAACTTTGCTGGCAAGCCTATTATGAGGTACTTTGTCGAACGCCTTTTGGAAATCCATGTACACTACGTCAACCGCATTACCCTAATCAACCCTCTCTGTTACCGCATCAAAAAACTTGATCAAGTTGGTTAAACACGATTTGCCTTCAACAAATCCATGCTGGCTTTCCTTAATTAATCTACACCTATCCAAGTGACTGTTAATTTTGTCCCTAATTACTGTTCCTAAAAGCTTCCCCACTACCAAGGTTAAACGACTGGCCTGTAGTTGCTGGGTTTATCTTTACACCCTTTTTTGAACAATGGTGTAACATTTGCAATTCTCCAGTCCTCTGGCACCACCCCCGTATCTATGGAGGAGTGGAATATTATGGCCAGTTCCTCCGCGATTTCCGCCCTCAATATCCTAGGATGCATCCCATTCGCTCCTGGTGATTTAACTACTTTAAGTACAGCCAGCCTTTCTAATACCTCTCCTTTATCAATTTTTCTCCGATCAAGTGTCTCCACTACCTCCTCCTTCACTATGTCTATGGCAGCATCCTCTTCCTCGGTGAAGACAGATGCAAAGTACTTGTTTAGTACCTCAGCCATACCCTCTGCCTCCATGCATCGGCCCCACCCCTCCTCTTACTACCCTTTTACTGTTTATATGCCTTTCGAAGACTTTTGGATTACCTTTTATGTTGGCTGCCATTCTATTCTCATACCCCTCTTTGCCCCACTTATTTTCTTTTTCACTTCTCCTCTGACCCTTCTATATATAGCCTGATTCTCAGATGTATTTGCAACCTGACATCTGTCATATGTGCTCTTTTTCTGCTTCATCATATTCTCTATCACTTTCGTCATCCAGGGAGCCCTGACTTTAGTTGCCCTGCCTTTCACCCTAGTGGGAATGTACCTCAACTGTACCCAAACTATTTCCTCTTTAAAGGCAGCCCATTGTTCCATTACAGTTTTGCCTGCCAATCATTGATTCCAGTTTACCCGGGCCAGATCCATTCTCATCCCACTGAAATTGGCCATCCCCCAGTTAAACATTTTTACTCTAGATTGTTCCCTGTCCTTTTCCATAGCTAATCTAAACCTTATGATACTATGATCACTGTTCCCTAAATGTTCACCTACTGACACTTGCTCCACTTGACCTCCCTCATTCCCCAGAACCAGATCCAGCAATGCCTCCTCCCTCATCAGGCTGGAAACATACTGATCAAGAAAGTTATCCTGAACACACTTCAGAAATTCTTCCCCTTCTCTAACCTTTACACTATTTCGATCCCAGTCTATATTCGGATAGTTGAAATCCCCCATTATTACTACTCTATAGTTCTTGCACCTCTCGGTAATTTCTCTGCAAATTTGCTCCTCCATATCTTATACTTGGTGGTCTATAGAATACACCTAGTCGTGTAATGGCACCTCTATTATTTCTTAACTCTAGCCATATAGATTCTGTCCTTGACCCCTCCAGGACATCCGTCCTCTCCAGTACTGTATTATTCTCCTTAACCAATACTGTCACACCACCTCCTATCTTTCCTGAACACATTATAACCAGGAATATTTAATACCCAATCCTGCCCTTTTTTGAGCCAGGTCTCCGTTATTGCCACAACATCATATTCCCATGTGGCTAATTGTGCCTGCAGCTCACTTACCTTGTTTACTACACTTCGTGCGTTCACATACATACACTGTAAACCTATCTTAGACCATCCCGTATTCTCTCTTATTTTGACCCCACCTAATACCTTACTATGTCTAACTTTAGTGCTCTCTGCCTCTCCCAATTCTTAGAGCACTTTATTTCCCCTTTCTAATGTTACATCCTGGTGCCCATCCCCCTGCCAAAACAGTTTAAATCCTCCCTAACAGCACTAGCAAACCTCCCCGCGAGGATATTGGTTCCGGCCCTGTTGAGGTGCAACCTGTCCGGCCTGTACAGGTCCCACCTCCCCTACAACTGGTCCCAATGCCCCAGGAATCTGAAGCCCTCCCTCCTGCACCATCTCTCCAAGATATCTCCTTATGCGGCTCAGTGTCAAATTTTGTTTGATAACGCTCTCGTGAAGCGCTTTGGGACGTTTTACTACATTAAAGCGCTATATAAATGCAAGTTGTTGTTGTTGGATAGTCAAGGGGGAGTCAATCACCTCAAAGAAGTCAGTTCGAGCAGAATTCCTTGACTACTCTTGGGTTAGGGAATAACATGAATGAAGAAAGGGAGGGGGATGAAAATAATGTGAACAAAAAAATAAATCAGGAGCGAAGACCTTTCGAAACACATCTTCAAAAACACTGCAATGAAGAAAAATAATATTGATATAGCCAGTGGCATCTTGGCTGCTGGGTTTAGAAGATAAATTTATTTTACCCAGAAAAAAAATCCTGACAAAGGACCTCATCTCATTCTACGAAGTTAACAAAAGTTTCCTGCTATCAGTGCGTGCCGACTATAATTCCTTCAATCACAAAATGCACGAGCAACAACTTTCAGTTCGCAAATTTGCTGCAGCCCGTGCTGCAATTGGAAATTATTGCCGAACCCTCAAAGCACTGACACATTTCTCATTTCTAGTTCCGACTCTTTAATCAGACAACAGTTCAGTTCTGAAACACCATTAATTTATGCCCACTTTAAACCAAGAGAAAAGCAGGTTTTGGATCACAGTTGCAACTTGTTTAAGCAAACATTGTATGATGCTACGTCTTTGTGCTGTGCTGTGCTGAATGTTACAACTCTTGTTGATTCCAGAGAAGGAGCCGTTTTTGCTACTTCTCTATTGTGGTTTCTAGCACAGGAAATATCAGCTTCTAACTTTGGTGCTTGGATCTGAAACGTATGCAGGCTTTTACATCCTCTCACGGAGCATGCAATTTCATAGTGTCATTTGTCAATAAGCAGACTAAATCCTTTGATCTGTAGCCAAGTTATTGAGGATTCTGACCAGATTAAAACAAGTCAAGTCATGAATTTCCCTGAGATGTTGTAGCCGAGTTCTTAAAATTAGTATTAAAAAAAATCTACGATCTTCTCTCTTGAAAGTGCCAATTCTTGCTGTGATAAAGGTTCGACTGGCGCCAACACCCGCCTAGTATCTAACCCATGTGCTCAATCTTCATGTGAGCCTGGGCAGCAAACATTGACAACATATTCCACTGTGGAAAAGATCATATTCAATACAATCCTGTCTTCAGCCAATACCCCGTATCAGGTTGCAGAGGAGGACACTGGGTATCTGATTCTTCCCTTTCATTACAAAGGCCCGGAGGGCAGCTCTATCATCCAACTACCCTTCTGAGATACGTGTGTCAGCTGTAGCTCAGTGGGTAGGTCCCTCGCCTTGGAGTCAGAAGGTTGTGGGTTCAAATCCCACTCGAGACTTGAGCACAAAAATATAGGCTGACGCTCCCAGGGGAGTGCTGTGCTGTCTTTTGGATGAGACGTTAAACCGAGGTCCCGTCTGCTCTCTCGGGTGGACGTAAAAGATCCCATGGCTCTATTTCGAAGAGGAGCATGGGGACTTATCCCTGGTGTCCTGGCTAATATTTATCCCTCAATCAACATCACCAAAACAGATGATCTGATCATTAACACATTGTTGTCTGTGGGGAGCTTGCTGTGTGCAGATTGGCTGCCGCGTTTCCTACACGTCCGGTGGTGATGAAAGGCGCTATATAAATGCAAGTCTTTGCTTTATAAGCTAACTCTGCTATAAGATCTAATATTAAACTTTGGATCTCTTAGTGTATGTGTGTCAAATATGAATAAAAATCTATTTATCTAGCTCAATACCACATCAGGCAGTAGCAGGCCGACACTCCAATGCAGTAGCGAAGGATTGCTGCATTATTGGAAGCACTGCCCAGCGGATGATCTGATAAACAGACTCCATCTGTCTGATTCATTGGTTCAAGTAGATGCTAATAAAGGTCCCATCGCACTATTCACAGAGCCAACATCCCAGCTTCAACCAACACTGTGAAAAAACAGTTTACTAGTGAGTCATGCATTCGTCTGAAGGGTGTTGCTGTGTACATAATCCTGATTGCACTGGTCTGCATTATAACGGTCATTGCAACGTAAGTACTTGAAGTTTCTTGAGCTGCTATACAAATTCAGTTTTCTTTTTAATTTCTTTTTTACCCACCAGGCTATGAGAGTATCCCAACTACAAAATGTAGTGAATAGGTACAAATGAAGCAAGTGTTCCCAATGCACCTGGTTAAATCTTGAGTAATTATACTGATATATGTTGGTTCAGAAAAGGAGATACTACTAGCAGTAAAGCATTACGTAATAGGAGAAATATGAAGTCGTTTTTGAAGTACAAAAATCATTCAGTCTGACACAATACTTCGTTTCATGCCTCCGATGACTCACACAAATCACACAACATTTTATCAACATGAACTTTGAGATCAGATCACGGTGATGTCAGAATTACCAATGAAGATCAGTGACTTGTGAGTTTTGTGACTGGATAAGTGGAATTTATAGCATTTAAGCAATTCAGACACAACAACGCAGTAGCTGTGGCTCAGTTGGTAGCACCCTCACCTCTGAGTCAGAAGGTTGTGGGTTCAAGTCCCACTCCAGAGACTTGAGTACAAAAATCCAGGCTGACTCTCCAGTGCAGTACTGAGGGAGTGCTGCTGCACTGTCGGAGGTGCCGCCTTTCAGATGAGACGTTAAACCGAGGCCCTGGTCTGCTCTCTCAGGTGGACGTAAAAGATCCCATGGCACTATTTCGAAGAAAAGCAGGGGAGTTCTCCCAGGTGTCCTGGCCAATAGTCATCCCTCAACCAACATCACCAAAACAGATTATCTGGTCATTATCACATTGCTGTTTGTGGGAGCTTGCTGTGGGCGAATTGGCTGCTGCGGTTCCTACATTACAACAGTGACTACACTTCAAAATTGCCTCATTGGCTGTAAAGCACTTTGGAACGTCCGGTGGGCGTGAAAGGCGCTATAGAAATGCAAGTCTGTCTTTCTGTTAACTAGCCATCTATCGCTATCGAGAAACAAAAAAAATTGTTTGTCGCTTGGTCTGTAACACTGGCAAAGTTAAGTCTTGCGTTGTGATGCCAAAAAGTATTCCTACTCAAATGGTACTTATGTGGCTAAACACCAGCTTTACAGAAAGAGCTTGTATCTATGTAGCATCTTTCACAACATCAGGACGTCCCAAAGCGCTTCACAGCCAATGAAGTACTTTTGAAGCATTGTCACGGTTGTAATGCAGGGAAACGTGGCAGAATAGTTGAACACGGCAATGAGATATAATGATCATCTTTAGGGATGTTAGTTGAGAGATAAATGTCGGCCAGAACACCAGCTGCAGTATTGTGTCCAATTCTGGGCGCAACAGTTTAAGAAGGACATGAAGGCTTTTGAGAGGGTACAGAAGAGATTGACTAGAATGGTTTCAGGGATTAGGGATTACAGTTACATGGATAGACTGGAGAAGCTGGGATTTTTCTCCTTCGAGCAGAGAAGGCGAAGAGGATATTTGACAGAAATGTTTAAAATCAGAAAGGGTTTCGATCTGGTAAATAAAGAGAAACCGTTTCCAACGGCTGAAATGCCAATAACCAGAGGCCACTGATTTAAGGTGTTTGGTAAAAGAACCAGAGGTGACACGAGGAAAAACTTTTTACGCAACGAGTGGTTAGGATTTGCAACGCACTGCTTGATAGAGTGGTGGACAGAGTGGTGGACAGCGATTCAATAGTAGCCTTCAAAAGGGAATTGGATAAATAGTTGAAGGAGAAAAACTTGCGGGGATATGGGGAAAGAGCGGGGGAGAGTGGGACTAATTGGATTGCTCTTCGAAAGAGCCGGCGCAGACTCGATGGGCCGCATGGCCTCCTTCTGTGCTCGACTATTCGATGATTCTGGGAGAATTCCCCTGCTCTTCTTGCAATTGTGCCATGGAATCTTATACATCCACTTGAGGGCAGATGGGGCCTCAGTTAACATCGCACCCGAAAGACGACGCTTCCAACCGTGCAGCTATCTCGCAATACTGCAATGAAGTGTAGCCTAGATTATGTGCTCAAGTCCTGCAGTGGATCTTGAGGCCACAACCCCCTCACTCAGAGGAGAGAGTGTCAGCACCGAGCCAAGGATTACAGAACCTGAACAAGTACGGGATTCAGCTCCCATTTACCACTCTAAATGCAACAATTTTACAAAAAAACCTGACTTCAGTTTTCTGAAAGTTGGGGACTGCAATGAGACGCTTGAAGTCTTCTTTCCTGCCACTGTAAACCGTAATAGCACTTAAAAGCACAGGCAACAAGGCTAACAAATGGGTCAGGCTGGATCAAACACTCCTGCTCCCTCTGACCCCCCTTTACTGGGAGTGCAGCAGGTCCATTCCAATTACTGGTGTGTTGCCTGGGTTAGAAAGGATGGGGGGGGTCAGGAGGCGAGAGGGGGAGAGTCTAGAACTTGGGGGGGGTCATAGTCACAGGATAAGGAGTTGGTCATTTAGGACTGAGATGAGGAGAAATTTCTTCACTCAGGATTGTGAATCTTTGGAATTCTCTACCCCAGAGGGCTGTGGATGCTCAATCGTTCAGTATATTTAAGACTGAGATCGATAGATTTTTGGACACGAAGGGAATCAAGGGTTATAAGGATAGGGCGGGAAAGTGGAGTTGAGGTCGAAGATCAGCCATGATCTTATTGAATGGCAGGGCAGGCTCTAAGGGCCAAATGGTTTTTCTCCTGCTCCTATTTTTTTTAAGAATTTAAAATTAATGTTAACGCCATCTAAAACTTCTCACATCACTGGAGAACCACATTAACTAAGTGTGAACAAGACTGGCTCTCGGAAAGTGATGTCGATGGGACGGGGCTATAAGAGACTCGCTCAATGGTGGCTTTTTTTTGGGGGGGTGACTGGCACTATCGCACCACTGCCAGTAAAACTGGTTGGCACTAAACATGGGGCAGCACAAATAAGCAGAAGGAATTACTTTCCCAAAATAGCTAATTGCTTTTAAGCCCGACCCTGTGCTACAAGTGCAGTGTCAAGCTGCTTCTCTCAGTCTGGTTACTAGAACATCACAAACCTCGCAGACACAGCAACAGAGATAATACTGCTCTTCTGCTCTTGCACTATTATACAACAAAGGTATTCATTTAACGTTTACAGACATTCCTCGACAGGAGTACGGTAGCACTTTAACCTTTCAAATTAACACATATTCCACTGAGCAAAAAAAAAGGCCACTCCACCCTCTGCAGTTTCTTAAACAACCAACACCTTAAAATTATTCAAGTTTAGCTGTAAACATAGAAACATAGAAGATAGGAGCATTCGGCCCCTCGAGCCTGCTCCGCCATTCAATGCAATCATGGCTGATCATCCAAATTCAGGAGCCTGTCCCTGCTTTCTCCCCATATCCCTTGATCCACTTAGCCTTAAGAAATATATCTAACTCCTTCTTGAATATATTTAATGAATTGGACTCAACTGTCTTCTGTGGTAGAGAATTCCACAGGTTCACCAATCTCTGGGTGAAGAAATTCCTCCTCATCTCAGTCCTAAATGGCTTGCCCCTTATCTTTAGACTGTGACCCCTGGTTCTGGACTCCCCCGCCATCGGGAACATCCTTCCTGCATCTAGTCTGTCTAGTCCCGTTAGAATTTTATAAGTTTCAATGAGATCCCCTCTCATTCTTCTAAACTCTAGTGAATACAAACCCAATCGACCTTGAACCTTGCCCTGTGAGCTCATGCACTACAACACTAACAACTTGTAACACCACTGAACTGTTTGCAGACAACAAAAGAGCCCTTACACAAATCAATCAGGCGATAAGGCTTTCTGCTGCAATTGTAATCGACAGCAGGCTTCGCCAACACGAAGCACCGAGCACTTAACTCCTGAGTACAAAGTTCAGGAAGGATGTCAAGGCCTCGGAAAGGGCGCAGAGGAGATTTACCAGAATGGTATCAGGGATGAGGGAAATCAGTTGTGCGGAGAGACTAAAGAAGTTAGTAGGACAAAGCAGCCGGCTTGATCGGCACCCCATCCACCACCTTAAACATTCACTCCCTCCACCACCGGCGTACAGTAGCTGCAGTGGGTACCATCTACAGGATGCACTGCAGCAACTCGCCAAGGCTTCTTCGGCAGCAGCTCCCAAACCCACGACCTCTACCACCCAGAAGGGCATGGGAACACCACCACCTGCAAGTTCCCCTCCCAGTCACGCACCATCCTGACTTGGATATATCTCGTCCGTTCCTTCATCGTTGCTGGGTCAAAATCCTGGAACTCCCTCCCTAACAGCACTGTGGGAGTTCCTTCACCACACGGACTGCAGCAGTTCAAGAAGGTGGCTCACCACCACCTTCTCAAGGGCAACTAGGATGGGCAATAAATGCCGGCCTTGCCAGCGACACCCACATTCCGCAAATTAATATTTTAAAAAAAACTTGATTGTTCTCTTTACAGCAGAGATATGGGGAATTTAATAGGAGGCGTTCAAAAGTATGAAGGGATTTGATAGAGTCGATACGGATAAACTGTTTCCACTGGCAGGATGGTCGGTAACCAAAGGACGTAGATTTAAGATAATGGGCAAAAAAAGAATTTGTTTTTTACGCAGTGAGTTGTTATAATCTGGAATGCACTGCCTGAAAGGGTGGTGGAAGCAGATTCAATCGTAACTTTGAAAAGGGAATTTGATATATATTTGAAAAGGAGAAATTTGCAGAGCAATGGGGAAAGAGCAGGGGAGTTGGACTAATTGGAGAGCTCTTTCAAAAAGCCGGCACAGACACGATGGGCTAAATGGCCTCCTGTGCTGTATGATTCTATGATTGAAGTGGAACAATTCATGCTGTGAATCTTTCAATGAACTACCACCAATGTCTGCCAACAAGACACCATTTGTAATGGGCTATAAAAACAGAAAATGCTGGAAATACTCAACAGGTCAGGCAGCATCTGTAGAGAGAGAAACAGAGTTAACGTTTCAGGTCGATGACCCTTCGTCAGAACAACTAACGAAGGGTCATCGACCTGAAACGTTAACTCTGTTTCTCTCTCTACAGATGCTGCCTGACCTGTTGAGTATTTCCAGCATTTTCTGTTTTTATTTCAGATTTCCAGCATCCGCAGTATTTTGCTTCTGTATTTGTTCACCACCAGCTAGCTTTTGTATAACCAGCAAGAAATGCAAATAAAAATCAAAATTTTAGAAAAATTCAAATAAACCTCCAGTGTTAGAGCAAGTAATGGGTTAATCAACCTAACTCTCCAGTTCAAAGAATGCCCTGCTACAGTCTGGGGCATGGTAGGGCACAACACTAATACGTTGATTGGGAGCAAGCCAGTCACAAGACTCCAGTTCTATCCTCACACCACCCATTGTGATCATGTTAGTGACCTTTTATACTCACTAAAATCTTTTGTACTCCTTAAACATCCCAATGTACACACCAGGCAGAAAAAAGGGCTAAATTATGAGGACAAATGTAAAATTGGTGGCAAGACACAGAACATCTTTTAAACAATTTGTCTCCTCTATTTTTAAAGAACCATTAGGAAAATGTAAGATTTTGTTTTTTTTAATAAATTGTAGCTCAGAGCTGGCAATGAAACTCATTCCCGGCAAATGACAATGGGAGCTGGAACATACTCTTCTCTTTGATCTGATGACCTTTTAATTGGGACGTTTTTGGTCAAGTGATGCAGCTGGCTGGAATATCACTATCGTACTATTCCTCCCCACTAGGTTGCTCACCTTTGCTGTTCCATCTGAGGGCTTCTACACCACAAACTCCGCTGCCTTGCCACAGATTCCATCTGCCTTTCTGGCCACTATCTCAGGCTGAAGCAGAGAGTTCATAGGCTGGGCATCCTACTTCACCTTGAACTGAGCTTCTGACCAGATATCTTCTCCATCACAAAGGTCGCCTACTTCCACTTCCACAATATCACCCGTCTCCGCCCCTGCCTCAGCCCATCTGCTGCTGAACCCTCATCCATGCCTTTGTTACCTCCAGGCTCCACTATTCCAAAGCTCTCCTCACTGTCCTTCCATCTTCCACCCTCCGTAAAGTTGAGCCCATCCAAAGCTCTGCTGCTCGTATCCTAGCTCACACCAAGTCCCGTTCACCCATCATTGTGCTCACTGACCTACATTGGGTCGCGGTCCACCAACCCCATCATTTCAAAATTCTCATCCTTGTGCTCAAATAACTCCATGACTTCGCCCCTCCTTATTTATGTTACCTGCTCCAGTCCTACAACCCTCCAAGAACTCTGCGCTCCTCCAATTCTGGCTGCATCCCGCCCCCCCCCCACCCCCCTTCACCCCACCATTGGCAGCCGTGCCTTCAGTGATCTAGGCCCCAAGTTCCGCAATTCCCTCCCTAAACCTCTCCTCTTTCAAGACGCTCCTTAAAACCTACCTCTTTGACCAAGCTTTTACTTAACTCTGACCTAATATTCCATCTTTAGCTCAGTGTCCATTTTTTTTCTGATTACACTCCTGTAAAGTGCCATGAAACCCAGCTCGACCTCACCACCACTTCTCGCGACCCCTCCACTGTCTCTAAATTATCAGACTGCTTGTCCGACATCCAGTACTGGATGAGCAGAAATTTCCTCCAACAAAATATTGGGAAGACCGAAGCCATTGTCTTCGGTCCCACAAACTCTGTTCCCTTGATGGAACTCGATGAAAATTCAGGTGAATTTTCTTTCCTCGAGAGCTTGGACAGCAACTCAGATCAATTTATCTCATCACTTCCAATTCCAGAAACAAGCGATGCCCAGGCTTGGTGGGTTTACAGTAGAGACAGATGTGCTTGCAATTACTTCTGGAGATAATTCCCATATATTCCTCCCCCTTTAAATATCTGTCTTTGAAAACAATTAACGACAACTTGTATTTATATAGCGCCTTTAACGTAGTAAAACATCCCAAGGAGCTTCAGAGAAACATTATAGAACAAAATTTGATGCTGAGCCACATCAGGAGAAATTAGGGCTGATGACCAAAAGCTTGGTCAAAGGGGTTTGTCTTAAAGGAGGAAGGAGAGGGAGAGAGGTGGGGTGGTTTGGGGAGGGAATTCCAGAGTTTAGGGCCTTGGGAGCTGAAAGCACGGCCACCAATGGTTGAGTGATTAAAATCAGAGATGCTCAAGAGACCAGAATTAGAGGAGCGCAGATATTTAGGAGGGTTGTGGGGCTGAAGGGGATTACAGAGATAGGGAGGGGCGAGGCCATGGAGGGATTTGAAAACAAGGATGAGAATTTTAAAATCGAGGCATTGATTAACCGGGAGCCAATGTCGGTGAGCGAGCACAGGGGTGATGGGTGATCGGGACTTGGTGAGTTCGGACACACGTAGCAGAGTTTTGGATGACGTCAAGTTCACATCGGGTAGAAAGTGGGAGGCCAGCCAGGAGTGTGTTGGAATAGTTAAGTCTAGAGGTAACAAAGGCCTGGATGATGGTTTCAGCAGCAGATGAGCTGAGGCAGGGGCGGAGTCAGGCGATGTTACGGAGGTGGAAATAGGCGGTCTTAGTTATGGTGCGGTTATCTGGTAGGAAGCGCATTTCGGGGTCAAATATGACACCAAGTTTGCCAAGTGTCTGGTTCAGCCTCAGAGAGACGCTAGGGAGAGGGATGGAGTCAGTGACTGAGAACGGAGTTTGTGGCGGGGAATTAAGACAATGGCTTCGGTCTTCCCAATATTTGTTGAGTGGTCTACTGTGTCAAAGGCTGCAGACAGGTGGAGAAGGACGAGGAGGGATAGTTTACCTTCGTCACAGTCTCAGAGGATGTCATTTGTGACTTTGATAAGAACCATTTTGGTACTGTGGCAGGGGCAGATACCTGATTGGAGAGATTCAAACATGGAATTCCAGGAAAGATGGGCACGGATTTGGGAGGTGACAACATGTTCCAGGACTTTGGAGAGGAAAGGGACGTTGGAGATGGGGAGGTAGTTTTGCAAGGACGGAGGGTTCAAGGGTTGATGTTTTGAGGAGAGGGGTGATGACGGCAGAATTGAGGGAGAGGGGGACAGTACCTGAGGAGAGAGAACCGTTAACAATATCAGCTAACAAGGGAGCCATCTTAAGGAAGTTGGGTGGTCAGCAGTTTAGTAGGGATAGAGTCGAGGGAGCAGAAAGTGGGTCTCATGGACAAGATGAGCTCGGAGAGGTCAAGAGGGGATATCAGAGAGAAACTGGAGAAAGATGTGAGTTCAGGGCTAGGGCAGTGGGGAAACTTAGAGGAAGTTTGGCCCGGTGGGCTTGGGGAAGGAGGGAAGTGGCAGAGGCAGCTGATTGGATAGTCTCAATCTTAGAGACAAAGAAGTCCATGAGCTCCTCGCACTTGTTGTTGGAGGTGAGGATGAGGAGACAGGGGAGGGGGTTTTAAGGTGATGGTTCAGTAGAGAAAAGAAACCGGGGGTTACCTTTGCATTCCAGAATGATTCTGGAATAGTGAGCAGTTTTGGCAGACGAGAGCTGGACCCGATAGTGCTTTATGTGGTCCAGCCAGATCTGGCGGTGAATGGCTGAGCCAGTTGTCCGTCATATCCATTCAAGTCTGCGTCCCTTGGACTTAAGAGAGCGGTGATGTGGGCCATACTGGGGGAAAAGCCAGGGTGAGAAAGAGTAATGGTTTTAGTAGGGACTAGGGCATCAAAGGTGGTGGTGAGGGTCTGGTTGAGCAGATCGGTAGCTGCAGAAATGTCATGGTGAATGGAGGGCCAAAGGCTGGACAGTTGGCATTTTGTAAGTGAGTTGGTGGAGAGTTTTTTCAAGAGGCGGACACAGAAGGAAGTAGGGTTGGGGGGAGGGGATGTGGGTGGAGAGTGATACGAGGAAGTGGTCAGAGATGGCCTTATCTGTAATAACAACAGAAAACGCTGGAAAAACTCAGCAGGCCAGGCAGCATCCGTGGAGAGAGAAACAGAGTTAACGTTTCAGGTCGAAGACCTTTCGTCAGAACTGGAAATAGCAGGAAATGAGATAGATTTAAGGCAAGGATAAAGCTGGGAAAAGGGGGGAGGGGATGAAAGAACAAAAGGAGAGACTAAGAGACATTGAGAGACATTAAGAGATGATCAAGGCAAGAGGTGGTGTTAATGTGACAGGTTGAGGCTGAAAGAAGTGTGAAATGCACTGGCAGAATGAACGACAGCTGCCAGCTTCTAGGAGGGAAAAAAAGGGGGTGGGGGGAGCAAACAAAAGGGTGGATGAAAAAAGAAAATATAAATGTGATTGGAGCTGAGGTTATGATCTAAAACTGTTGAACTCGATATTGAGTCCAGAGGGCTGTAGCGTGCCTAAATGAAAGATGAGGTGCTGTTCCTCGAGCTTACGCTGCGCTTCCGTGGAACAGTGTAATAGGCCGAGGACGGTGAGGTCAGAGTGGAAGTGGAGCGGAGAATTAAAGTGACAGGCGACCGGGAGCTCGGGGTCCCCCTTACGGACTAAACGGAGGTGTTCCGCAAAGCGGTCACCCAATCTGCGTTTGGTCTCCCCAATGTAGAGGAGACCACATCGTGAGCAGCGAATACAGTATACTAGATTGCAGGAAGTACAAGTAAATCGCTGTTTCACCTGGAAGGGGTGTTTGGGGCCCTGGATAGTGGGAACAGGGGAGGTATAAGGGCATGTGTTGCATCTCCTGCGCTTGCACGGGAAGGTGCCGGGTGAAGGGGAAGGGGTGCTGGGGGTGGTAGAGGAGTGGACTAGGGTGTCGCGGAGGGAGCGGTCCTTGCGGAATGCTGAAAGGGGAGGTGAGGGGAAGATGCGTTTGGTGGTGGGATCACGCTGGAGGTGGCGGAAATGGCGGAGGATGATCCGTTGAATGTGGAGGCTGGTGGGGTTAAAGGTGAGGACAAGGGGAACTCTATCGTGGTTCCGGGAGGGAGGGGCAGGGGTGAGGGCAGAAGTGTGGGAGATAGAACGGCCTTATCTGTCATTGACACGATGGGAGTAGCGAGGCCACGTGAGATGGCCAGGGTCAAATAATAAAATGACCCTGAATGGGTTGAAGCCGAGCCTTTGAGAGGCAAAGTCTTGGTCCAAATCGTCACCACGCTGTGACATTTGATGTCTGCTGATGTCTGCAGATGAGGTCTGGAACTCTAAACACTGCTGGATCTCCGCCCGCACCAACACTTTTCCAGCAGAGGTCGCTCCGTAACTCTGTGAAACCATTTTTATGTCAAGGCTACTCTGGGTAATCCTGCACCATTAACACTCATGCAGTCCCGAAAAACAGAAAATCCACTGTGGCTCTTCTAGAGAGTCCAAGGGGTTAATTAGTCAATTCATGATTTCCTTCTGTCACCCTGGGGAAATATCCACTCAAATTAAGAAACTTCAAATTTAACAAAGCCCAAAATCTGTTTGCATTCAGCAATGTGAAAGTTGTTGCTTGTTGAATGAAAGCAGCTGTCAGCGGAAGGGGTTAACTGCTTTGTGTGTTTATAAGGAGGCGGAGCCAGATATGGTCAGACTGGCGCAGCTTGTGTAACACAGCTTTCACCTGAAGTTAAAAACATCGCCCAGAGAAAAGGAACCAAACTCCAAAAGTCTCAGTGCCGTCAAAACCTGCACAAAGATCCTGATACAATTCAATTCTGGATTAATTTTAAACACAGTCTTGTCAGGAAAGGCAGCTTTTCAGTCGGTTCATCTCATTTAAACTGCAGAAAGCAAGAGCAGTTTTGAGCTGTGATCCAATTCAAACAAAGTGCTTTGAAGAAGTTCAAATTGATGGACAACCCGACACCGTCCTGCAACTGGAACTTGGAATTCTTCAAAGCTGCATTTTATCTTCTTTTGGAGAAAAACTCTTTGGGGAGAAAATTGGGTTGGTTTGCGCCTCTCGTTAGCGATCGGGCAACGAGCCGCTAATGCCTCCCGTGAAATTCAGCGGGTGGTTAGCGGCGGCGGTAGCCGGTAGCGCCCCACGCCGCTGCGCCGCCGGCAATTACATCATCGCCGTGCGCGGCGCCCCACTCACGCCCCGGCCGCAAACTTCCCTTGCGCATTAAAGGCCGATAAATCCCCAGGGCCTGATAATCTACATCCTAGGGTACTTAAGGAAGTGGCCCTAGAAATAGTAGATGCATTGCTGGTCATCTTCCAAAATTCTATAGACTCTGGAACAGTTCCCATGGATTGGAGGGTAGCTAATGTTACCCCACTGTTCAATAAAGGTGGTAAAGAAAAAACAGGGTATTATAGACCGGTAAGCCTGACATCGGTTGTGGGGAAAATGCTAGAGTCCATTATAAAAGATGTAATAGCAGAGCACTTGGAAAACAGTGACAGGATTGGACAAATTCAACATGGATTTACAAAAGGTAAATCGTGCTTGACTAATCTATTGGAATTTTTTGAGGATGTAACTGATAGAATAGATAAGGGAGAACCAGTGGATGTGGTGTATTTGGACTTTCAGAAGGCTTTTGATAAGGTCCCGCATAAGAGATTAGCATGTAAAGTTAAGGCACATGGGATTGGGGGCAAGGTATTGATTTGGATAGAGAACTGGTTGGCGGACAGGAAGCAAAGAGTTGGAATAAACGGGTCTTTTTCCAAGTGGCAGGCAGTGACGAGTGGGGTTCCGCAGGGATCGGTCCTAGGACCCCAGCTATTCACTATATATATTAATGATCTAGACAAGGCAACTAGATGTAATATCTCCAAGTTTGCAGATGACACAAAGCTGGGTGGGCATGTGTGCTGCGAGGAGGATGCCGAGAAACTCCAGTATGATTTGGACAGGTTGGGTGATTGGGCAGAAGCATGGCAGATGCAGTATAATGTGGATAAATGCGAGGTTATCCACTTTGGTGGCAAAAACAGAAAGGCAGATTATTATCTGAACGGCAATAGATTGAGAGAAGGGGAGGTGCAACGAGACCTGGGTATCCTTGTGCACCAGTCGCTGAAGGTAACCATGCAGGTGCAGCAGGCGGTTAAGAAGGCAAATGGTATGCTGGCCTTCATAGCGAGAGGATTCGAGTACAGGGTTAAGGATGTCTTGCTGCAGCTGTACAGGGCCTTGGTGAGACCACACCTTGAGTATTGTGTACAGTTTTGGTCGCCTTATCTGAGGAAGGATGTTCTTGCCATGGAGGGGGTGCAGCGAAGATTCACCAGACTGGTACCTGGGATGGCAGGAATGACGTATGAAGAGAGATTGGGTCGATTAGACTTATACTTGCTGGAGTTTAGAAGAATGAGAGGAGATCTCATTGAAACTTATAAAATTCTAACAGGGCTAGACAGACTGGATGCAGGAAGGATGTTCCCGATGGCGGGTGAGTCCAGAACGAGAGGTCACAGTCTAAAGATAAGGGGTAAGCCATTTAGGACAGAGATGAGGAGGAATTTCTTCACCCAGAGAGTGGTGAACCTGTGGAATTCTCTACCACAAAAGGCAGTTAAGGCCAAGTCAGTAACTATATTCAAGAAGGAGTTTGATATATTTCTTAAGGTTAAAGGTATCAAGGGATATGGGGAGAAAGCAGGGACAGGGTACTGAGTTTGGATGATCAGCCATGATCTCATCGAATGGCGGAGCAGGCTTGAGGGGCCGAATGGCCTACTCCTGCTCCTATGTTCTATGTTTCTATGTTTCTATATTTCTGACCTATCGCCGGACGATTTGTCCAACAGGATCAGGGCGCGTTTTTGCAGCGGCGGCGACGCGACTTAAAGGGCAGGTGTCGGGCGGCTATTTGTATTTTGGCCGACTGCCAGCACCTGCCCCTTTGTTTCTCGGGGTGCCGGCCGCCATCGCTCCTCCTGAGTGCCGGGCTGTTTTCACGCACCCCGCTCCCCGGTGGTCCAGCAGGGCCCCGGTGCGCGCAGCGCTAGGCCCCTCCCCTTTAATCAGGAGAGGAGGCGAGCAATGACGTGGCGCTATGTGCCGCCATGCGAGGCGCTGCTACACGTAGCGCCGTGAAATTCAGTCGTGGCGCCCCGAGCAGGAGGGGGAGCACTTCCCAGTAGCACACCACCTCCTGCTGGGGGCGCTACCACTGAATTTCCGGCGGAGGCCGGGAACTTTTTCGGGGCACCAGCGTCTTTAACTTAAAATGTGAAACACAAAAGATTCCCTCAAATCTCCTGTTTCTGGGGCACAATCTGAAACTGAAATGAACGCACTCAACAACCATATTCAGACTTTCCTGCACCTTAAAAATATTGATCCCTGTAACGGGTCATGAACTCAGAAAGTGCCAAGTTTGATGTGATAATCCCAGGTCGCGAGCCCAAGGAATATTCACACAGTTTAAATAACTCGCTGTCTGTAGTGGCCACCCACAGAAAACCAGTTTCAGAATTTGATAATTTAATCAAAGACTCAATCTGCACAATTACTTCAAATCAGTTCAAAACCGGAAACAGAAGGACTCAATATCTCAAAACTAATCCCCGCGTGTGTACACACACAGAGAAAGCAATGAACAAACTGAAGACAGCCTATGCTTATAGAAAAGTCATTGATTAAAATGCTTGAAATCCTCCCAACATGATGGACAAGACGACAAAGGGTTAAACTGCTTTTCGCTCTGTGAAGGGAAAAGAGGGCGGAGCTGACACCACAAACAAACATCACACAGACACATTGGCCCAAAAATTCGTGAGGAAGCCTTCGTGCGAGGGTAAGGCTTCCCCGCGATCTCTCACTGCGCGTTGGCTTTTTCAGTTCCAGCTCGCACGAACTTGATGTTCTGGACAGCTGCTGTGCTAGGCTTGCGTATCCCACCGGCGTAGTTAATTCGTGCGAGCTGTGGGATCACGTGACTCAGTTAGAGCCAATGGCAGCACACCATCTTCCATTCATAACTTTCACATAAGTGCTGTGAAAGCTATGAATACTATAGCCCCCCAAAAGACCAGCTAAACCTCAATTAAATTTAAAAAAAAACCCATCACATTAATAAAATAAGTATAGTTAAATAAATTAACCATTTTAAATAAAAAATTAAATTTTTGAAAAAATTTAAAATCTTTTAAAAAGTTATAAAAATAAACTTACCTGTCTTTAAAGTCTCTAAAAAAGATATACCTGTTAAAAAAAAGTTCAAAATAATACTTAATTCACTACTTACCTTGTGGGTCTTACTCCTCCTTTTTTTATGTGTAAAATCTTCCATACTTACCTGCGCGTTGAAACCACTAAGTGCACTGCATGCGCGCAGCCTGTAGCGCGCACACGGTTCACCTAGGAACCGCCCCCTTTTCCATTCACCAAGTGCCGGTTTTCAGCGCATGCGCAGTGCATGCAGAAAACCGGCAATTGGAGACAGAATACGCGAGAGTACACAGTGCGTACTCTCGCGTATCAACACAAATTTTTGGGCCATTGTTCAGAGAGACTTTCAAACAAAAGGAAAGCTGCAGCTCGTTAAACATTCGCAGCATTCTTAATGTCAAGCCCTCAGCCAATGGGGACGGTAGGATAGTGATTATGTTACTGGACCAGTAATCCAGAGGCCTGGACTAATAATCCCGAGATGTGGGTTCAAATCCCACCATGGCAGTTTGTGAATTTGAATTTAATTAAATAAACCTGGAATAAAAAGCTATCGGATTTTCGTAAAAACCCAACTGGTTCACCAATGTCCTTTAGGGAAGGAAACCTGCCGTCCCTACCCGGTCTGGCCTATATGTGACTCCAGACACACAGCAATGTGGTTGACTCTTCCCTGCCCTCTGAACAGGCCCAGCAAGACACTCAGTTGTATCAAACCGCTACGAAAAGGTACAATAATAATAAAACCGATGGACCACGTAGTCTCATGGCATCAGGTCAAACATGGGCAAGGAAACCTCCTACCGCCCTCCCTCAACTGATCAATCTGTACTCCTCCATGTTGAACACAACTCAGAAGAAGAACTGAGGGTAGCAAGGGCACAGAATATAGTCTGGGTGAGGAACTTCAATGTCCATCACCAAGAGTGGCTCGGTAGCACCACTACTGACCAAGCTGGCCGAGACCTGAAGGACATAGTTGCCAGACAGGGCTTATGGCAGGTGGTGAGAGAACCAACACGAGAGAAAAACCTACTTGACCTCTACCTGTCGCAGATGCATCTGTCCATGACAGTTCTTGTGGAGACGAAGTCCCGTCTTCAAACTGAGGACACCCTCCATCATGTTGTGTGACTCGACCACCGTGCAGCTGGACAGCATCCAGGCTTGGGCTGATAGGTGGCAAGAAACATTCGCACCGCACAAGGGCCAGAAAATGACCATCTCCAACAAGAGAGCGTCTAATCACCTCCCCTTGACATTCAATGGCATCACCATCATTGAATCCCCCATCAACATCCTGGGGTCACCATTGACCAGAAACTTAACTGGACCAGCCACATAAATACTGTGGCTACAAGAACAGGCCAATGTTTGGGCATTCTGCGGCAAGTGACTCACCTCCTGAATCCCCAAAGATTTTCAACCATCTACAAGGCACAAGTCAGGAGTCTGATGGAACACTCTCCACTTGCCTGGATGAATTCAGGTCTTGTTGCATTTGGGCAGGGACTGCTTCATTATCTGAGGAATTGCGAATGGAACTGAACACTGTGCAATCATCAGCGAATATCCCCACTTCTGACCTTATGTTAGGGAGAAGGTCATTGATGAAGCAGCTGAAGATGGTTGGGCACAGGACACTTCCCTGATGAACTCCAGCAGTGATGTCCTGGGGTTGAGCTGATTAGCCACCAGCGGAACTTTGTCTCCACAAGGACTGTGCGGTGGTTACTCCGACCAATACTGAGAGGTACGATGTGGTGAGGGTGACTATGTCAGGTTGTTGCTTGACTAGTCTGTGGGGCAGCTCTCACAACTTGTGTACATGTCTCCAGATGTTAGTGAGGAGGAGTTTGTGGGGTCGACTGGGCTGGGTGCGCCTTCGTCGTGTCCGACTCCGATGCCTAGGTCGTCCCGTTTTATTCCTATTGTGCTTCCCTGTCACGGTTTGATATAACTGAGGGGCTCGCTCGGACATTTCAGAGGGCAGTTGTCAGCCACATTGCTGTGGGAGTGGAGTCACATATAGGCCAGACCGGGTAAGGACGGCAAGTTTCCTTCCCTGACGGACATTAGTGACCCAGTTGGATTTTTACGACAATCCGATAGATTCATGGTCACCATTACTGACACAAGATTTTTATTCCAGATTAAATCAATTGTTTTTTTTAAACTGAATTCAAATTCTGAAACTGCCGTGGTGGAATTTGAACTCATGTCTCCGGATTATTAGTCCAGTGAAATCTGACACCTCGAGTACTCTGTACAGATCTGGTCAGACCCACCTCGAGTACTGTGTCCAGTTCTGGTCAGACCCACCTCGAGTACTGTGTCCACTTCTGGTCAGTCCCACCTCAAGTACTGTGTCCAGTTCTGGTCAGTCCCACCTCGACGAAAGTATCCAATTCTGGTTGCAACTTGTCTGTTTATTGTGTGACAACAAGTCTTAACAGAGGAGGAGTTTACACAATGTTTGAGCAACAGCTGCTGGACCAGGAATGACATCACCCCGTTCTCTCCTTGGGTAGAGGGCAGTAACTGCACGGATCGTTCCACGTCCTGTTTCTCGACACCTCAAAACTGTCTAAAGCCCCATTCTTATAGAGTCTCGTCACCGACACACAATTTGTTCTTCACAGCTGCCTGTCTCTTATCACAGAATCATAGAATCATAGAATGGTTACAGCACAGAAGGAGGCCATTAAGCCCGTCGAGCCCGTGCCGGCTCTCTGCAAGAGCACCTCAGCAAGTCCCACTCCCCCGCCCTTTCCCCGTAGCCCTGCAAATTGTTTTCTTTCAGGTATTTATCCAACTCCCTTTTGAAAGCCGTGATTGAGTCTGCCTCCACCACCCTTTCAGGCAGTGCATTCCTAATACTAACCACTCGTTGCATCAAACAGTTTATTCTTATGTCGCCTTTGTTTCTTTGTCCAATCTCCTTAAATCTGTGTCCTCTGGTTCTCGACCCTTCCGCCAATGGGAACAGTTTCTCTCTATCTACTCTGTCCAGACCCCTCATGATTTTGAACACCTCTATCAATTCTCCTCTCAATCTTCTCTGTTATAAGGAGAACAACTCCAGCTTCTCCAGTCTAACCACGTAACTGAAGTCCCTCATCCCTGGAATCATTCTTGTAAATAATTTCTGCACCCTCTCTAAGGCCATCACATCCTTCCTAAAGTGCCGTGCCCAGAATTGGACACAATACTCCAGTTGAGGCCGAACCAGTGTTTTATTGTGGCGGATCGCCACCTAAACGGGCATTATCCACTTTTCTGTCCGTGGACAATATATCGATGCACCTTCCCTTTAAGGCACCTTACCTTTAAGGCTGGAGTGGGGGGGGCGAATCCACCTCACACGTCCCACTAAGCCTGCACCAGGCACGGTTTGTTTTCGTCCGGCATGACGCCCACCGCGGACCCCTTCAACCCCCGTACGACGGGCCCTACAAGGTGCTACAGGCTGGGGACAAATTTTTCACCCTGCAAGTGGGCGACAGGACCGAAAAAGTGTCGGTTGACCGACTCAAGCCAGCACACTCGGAGCCCGCTGAGCAGGTCCCTGTAGCTCGTCCACCTCCACGCGGCCAACCTGCCCTCAAGCCGGTTCACCCGGCTGCTCCACGCCCGGCCGTTCCACTTCCACCGGCGTCCTACAAGAGCCGCTCCGGCCGGCCAATCAGACCGTTGCACCATCTCGTCCACACCTCCTAAGCGGATTCTGGGGGGAGCTGTGTGGCGGATCGCCACCTAAACAGGCTTTACCCACTTTTCCGTCCGTGGACAATATATCAATGTACCTTCCCTTTAAGGCACCTTACCTTTAAGGCAGGAGTGGGCGGGGCCTCAGGATTTTTCCAGAGAATTCTGGGAGCAGTCTGTTCAGCCATTTTGTGCCAGGCAGTGTGATTAAAAAAGTCTCTTGTTTTACACACATGGATTCAGCCTTAATCCGTGTTTCACGGCAGCCTCAACATTGGTGACCCCGACACTCAGAACGTATTCCGAGCATTGCAATGGCGGACACGAACGCAGTTTCCGTGAAACTGCCGGAGTTTTGGGAAAACCAGCCCGAAGCCTGGTTTCTCCAAGCCGAATCTCGCTTCCGGCTGCAACGCATCACCACAGATGGGACGAAGTACGACTATCTCGTCACATCACTCGGTAGCGCCACAGTTTCGAAGGTTTGGACAACGCTGCAGAACCCACCAGAGGAAGGCAAGTACGCACATCTCAAGACAGCGCTCCTTAACAAATTTACGGCCTCGGCATATCAGCGAAACTGCCACCTCCTCGACCTTCCAGGCCTCGGTGATGCCTCACCGTCAGACCTCCTCTCCCAGATGCTGTCCCTCACCGACGAGAGCCCACCCGGATCCCTCTTCCGCATGCTGTTCATCCGCCAGCTCCCTCTCAGCATCTGCCCAGCGATCGTGGCGTCCGGCCTCATGAACCTGGAAGCCCTGGCCGATGAGGCCGACAAGCTGCTGTCCGCTCACTCCAGCCGCGACGTCACTCCGGAACTGGCAGCCAATGCCTGGGCACGCCCCTCACCGGCCACCACGCGGCCACAAGGGCCTGCCACCAGGCCCACGAGGTCTTCACGCCCCACTAACCCGGGCCACTGTTACTACCACGCACGGTTCGGCGCCAGGGCACAATGGTGCACACCTCCCTGCTCTTTCAAGACCGCCCCCGTACCAGCCCCCGCGATGGCCGTGGGCCACGCGGGCTCCCTGCTGTTTGTCACGGATGACAAAACCGGCCGCTGGTTCCTATGCGACATTGGGGCTCAGCACAGCATCAACCCGGCCTCCTCCCTCGACATCCAAAAGGGCGAATGAGGACCGGCACTGGCTGCTGCTAACGGCTCGGAAATCCGGATGTATGGCACCCGGACAGTCACCCTCGACCTCGCTGGTCGCCGCTACCGATGGGAGTTCATCACTGCCAAGGTGCTCTCCCCTCTCATCGGCGCAGATTTCCTGTGCGCCCACAGCCTACTGGTAGACATCCCTCGTCACCGCCTATGGACATGAACACCATGTGCCCCATCCTTGGCGCCATGGCCCCCCGTCAACCCGCCGACATGGCGTCACAGTGCCACGCCCGGGACACGGATGACTACTCGGCACTCCTGGCCGAATTCCCGGCCCTTACCAATCCGACCTTCCCCGCGGAGGCTGCCAAACACGGGGTGGAACATTTCATCCCCACCACAGGCCCCCCAGTGTACGCCCACGCCCGCAGGCTGGACCCGACCAAACTGGAGATCGCGCGGACCGAGTTTACCACCATGGAACAGCTCAGCATCATCCGCCGCTCCAACAGTCCCTGGGCCTCCCCACTCCACATCGCCCCCAAACCAGGCGGAGGTTGGCGCCCCCGCGGGTTTTACCGCCGCCTCAACGACGCCATCACCCCTGATCGGTACCCCGTGCCGCACATTCAGGACTTCTCGGCTAGACTGGCCGGCCGCTCAGTCTTTTCCAAGGTCGACCTGGTGCGCGTCTACCACCAAGTCCCCGTCCACCCCGCGGACGTCCCCAAGACGGCCGTAATCACGCCCTTCGGCCTGTTCGAGTTCCTGCGGATGCCCTTCGGCCTCAAAAACGTGGCCCAGGCATTCCAACGGCTCATGGACTCGGTCCTTCGGGACCTGAAGTTCCTGTTCGTCTACCTGGACGACATCCTGGTAGCCAGTTCCTCCAAGCAGGAACACCTCGAACAGCTTTGCATCCTGTTCGGGCGCCTCAGCGACCACGGGCTCATCCTCAGCCCAGCCAAATGCCAGTTCGGCCTGGACAAGATCGACTTCCTCGGCCACCACATCACCCATGCTGGTGCCATTCCCCTGCCCACCAAGGTGCAGGCCGTCCAACAATTTCCGCGCCCCACCATCAAAGGCCTCCAGGAGTTCCTTGGGATGGTGAATTTCTATAACCGCTTCATCCCCAAAGCGGCGTCCCTCATGAGGCCCCTGTATGAAGCCCTCCGGGGCAGGAGCGGCAAGATGGTGGTCGAATGGACGGCAGAGGCGTCCGCCGCCTTCGACTCCACCAAGACCGCGTTCGCCAACGCCACCCTGCTCGCGCACCCACGGCCCAATGCCAGGGTAGCGCTCACCACGGACGCCTCCGACCACGCGGTCAGTGCCATGTATGAGCAGTGGGTCGACGGCGCCTGGCAACCACTTGCCTTCTTCAGCCGTCAACTACGCCCCCCGGAGATCAAGTACAGCACCTTCGACCGCGAGCTCCTAGCGCTGTTCCTGGCGGTCCGCCATTTCCGATTTTTGCTTGAGGCCCACCCCTTCACTGCGTTTGTCGACCACAAGCCCCTGACATTCGCAACGGCAAAGACAACCGACCCCTGGTCCGCCAGGCAGCAGCGCCAGCTCGCGGCAGTGTCCGAGTTCACCACGGACATCCAACACGTCTCCGGCCGAGACAATGTGGTAGCCGACTGCCTCTCCCGCCCCGCCATCCACGCCGCACACCTGGCATTCGACTACGCTCAACTCGCAGCAGACCAGATCACCGACCCTGATCTGCTCTCCGCACCCACCAACCTACCAGGGCTACGCCTGGCCGACGTCGCCTGTGGCCCGACCGCAGTTACGGTCAAGTGCGACATATCCCTATGTCAACCTCGGCCCGTCGTCCCAGCGTCCTGGCGCCGCCGGGTATTCGAGATTCTCCACAACCTCTCCCACCCCGGCGCCCGCGCATCCATCAAATTGGTAGCCAACCGCTTCGTCTGGCGCGGCCTTCGCAAGGATGTGCGTACTTGGGCCAACTCCTGCCTAGCCTGCCAACGGGCCAAGGTGCAGCAACACACGAAAGCACCCCTCGAGAATTTTACCGTCCCCGCGTGGAGATTTGACCACATCCACGTGGACATCGTCGGGCCCCTGCCGCCGTCGACACGCACTTGCTGAACATCGTTGACCGCACCACACGCTGGCCCGAGGCAATTCCACTGACGTCTACCACCACCGCCAACATCGCCAGAGCCTTCGTCAGCACCTGGGTCGCACGGTTCAGCGTCCCCTCTGACATGACATCGGACAGAGGTCCGCAATTTACCTCTGAACTCTGGACTGCCGTCGCACGCAATCTCGGGGTGACCATTCACCGCACCACAGCGTACCATCCCCAAGCCAATGGACTGTGTGAGCGGTTCCACAGATCCTTGAAGGCATCTCTTCGAGCCAGCCTCCAGGACGGCGCCTGGACCAACCGACTTCCGTGGGTCCTCCTCGGCCTGCGCACCACGGTTAAAGAAGACCTCCATGCATCGGCGGCAGACTCGTGTACGGTCAGCCGCTGCGCGTACCCGGCGAGTTCCTGCCCACCGCCACGACACCCTGGTCAGCCGACCAGCAACGCCACGACTTCGCCTCACCGGCGCTGCAGTTCGCCCCGGTGCCCATTGCCCGACACGGCGAATCCACCTCACACGTCCCACTAAGCCTGCACCAGGCACAATTTGTTTTCGTCCGGCACAACGCCCACCGCGGACCCCTTCAACGCCCGTACGACGGGCCCTACAAGGTGCTACAGGCTGGGGACAAATTTTTCACCCTGCAAGTGGGCGACAGGACCGAAAAAGTGTCGGTTGACCGACTCAAGCCAGCACACTCGGAGCCCGCTGAGCAGGTCCCTGTAGCTCGTCCACCTCCACGCGGCCGACCTGCCCTCAAGCCGGTTCACCCGGCTGCTCCACGCCCGGCCGTTCCACGTCCACCGGCGTCCTACAAGAGCTGCTCCGGCCGGCCCATCAGACCGCCGCACCGTCTCGTCCACACCTCCTAAGCGGATTCTGGGGGGAGCTGTGTGGCGGATCGCCACCTAAACGGGCATTACCCACTTTTCCGTCCGTGGACAATATATCAATACACCTTCCCTTTAAGGCACCTTACCTTTAAGGCAGGAGTGGGCGGGGCCTCAGGATTTTTCCAGAGAATTCTGGGAGCAGTCTGTTCAGCCATTTTGTGCCATGCAGTGTGATTAAAAAAGTCTCTTGTTTTACACACATGGATTCAGTCTTAACCCGTGTTTCGCGGCATCCTCAACATTAGTAAGATTCATCATAATTTCCACGCTTTTGTACTCTATACCTCTATTCATGAAGCCCAAGATCCCGTAAACTTTTTTAACTGCTTTCTCAACCTACCCTGATACCTTCAACGATTTGTGCACATATACCCCATGGGCTCTGTTCATTAACCCGCTTTCAATCAGCATGTCGTTTCCAGACCTGAGGGGAATTGAGAGAGCTGCTCATTGCCCGTGTCCCATTAGGGAACGCAAAGTGTTCTTAGAGTCTCCCATATAGGGTGTGGCAAAAGGCTCAACGTCCTTGTCTTTACTGGTGTTCACTCTGTCCGAGACCACTTGATAGCTGATGCTGTGCCATTGGCGATCCCTTTACCGATACACGTACACGTCAATCGAAGCCCTTTCCCTGCTGGTCCGTGTGTGAACCGCCCCGTGTTGACCATGGCCGGGTCTCATTGCTGGTATAACTCGTGACGACATAGTGCCAGGCGCCCGAGAGGCTTCTCGATTCACCGAGGGGCACGACGCTGCCCAACACGCCAGCGAGCAATAAGGTCATGGGTCAACCGCGGGAATATATCTGAAAGAGGGAATATGTGCTCTTGGTTAATATCTGACAGCAGTGATTGTTTAGGTTGCAAGCGTAAAATATCGATAATCATTGACTAAATCAGGGATACAATCTCACTAAATGATCTAATTTAAACAATAATGGGGGAACAATTGGGTGGCGCCCCCTTTGGAGCACTAACTTCGCCGGGTTGCTACTTTTAGCCCCTCAAAAAAGTTATCACCCCCACGCCGGAAATTGAATGGTAGCGCCTCCAGCAGGAGGCGGGGCTACTGGAAGCGCTGCCCCTCCCTCTTGGGGTGGCTCCCATTCAGTATCGCGGCGCCACGCGCAACAGCGCCACGCGCGTCGGCACATAGCGAGGCGGTACTGCAGGCCTCCCTCCCCTGTTTAAAGGGGAGGGGCCTAGCGCAGCGCGTACCGGGGCCCTGCTGGACCACCGGGGAGCGGGGCGCCAGCAAAAGAGCCCGGCACTCAAGAGGTGTGTCGGACTGACCGATCGCGGCCGGCACCCCGCAGGAGGAGGCGAGAGGGGGCAGGTGCTGGCAGGCGGCCCAAAATAAAAGTCCGCCCGGCACCTGCCCTTTAAATTTGCGCCGCCCCGGCCACACACACGGCTCCCTGACCCTGTCGGACAATGGCCCAGAAATTGATCTCGCTCTGTTCCCGCGGGGGTAAGCCTTTCCCGCGATGTCTCACCTCGCTTATGCTTTTTCTGATCCAGCTCGCACGAAATTGATGTTCCAGACATCAGCTGTGCTGGGCTTGCGTATCCCAGCGGCGTAGTTAATTCGTGCGAGCTGTGGGATCACGTGACTCAGTTAGAGCCAATGGCAGCACACCATCTTCCATTCATAAGTCTCACAGCATGGCTGAGAGACTTATGAATCTTACACCCCCCCAAAATAACAGCTAAACCTCAATTAAATTAAAAAAAAAAACCATCACATTAATAAAATAAGTATAGTTAATTAAATTAACCATTTTAAATAAAAAATTAAATTTTTGAAAAAATTTAAAATCTTTTAAAAAGTTATAAAAATAAACTTACCTCTCTTTAAAGTCTATAAAAAAGATATACCTGTAAAAAAAAATTCAAAAAAATACTTAATTCACTACTTACCTTCTTAAAAGCGGGTCTTACTCCTCCTTTTTACATTTCCAAAATCTTCCCTACTTACCTGCGCGTCCAAAGCATGAAGTGCACAGCGTGCGCGCAGCCTGTAGCGCGCACGCGATGCACTCAGGCCCCGCCCCCTTTTCGGAAGAGCAATTGCCGGTTTTCAGCGCATGCGCAGGGCATGCAGAAAACCGGCAATTGGAGTGGGAATACGCGAGAGTATGCAGTGCGTACTCTCGCGTCCCGGGATCAATTTTCGGCCCAATCTCTTTAACTGAGACAAACCCTGAAAACAACCTGCGAGAGACTCGCTCGGCCTCATCTCCCGAGGTTTCTCTCTCTCTCTCTTTTGGAGCTGGCGAGCAGCCAGCAACATGCGAGAGACTCGAGCTTCTTTCTCTCTCTCTCTCTCTCTGTGTTGGAGCTGGCGGCTCACAGACTGTTTTGAAATTAACCCTTTCAATCCCACACACACATGTACATTGGGAATTTCCAACTCCAAGTCCTTCTCTTGGTGTTTTTAATGGTTCTCACCTATTCCTCAGGTAGGGAGGGTTCAGAATGTTCCAACTCCCCCTCATCCTTTAATCAAAGCAGACAATTCCAAGCTCTGGGTTTTCTGTGACAGTCTCTTAATTAACCGTTTGAACCAACACGCTGCACCAATGAGAATGATGAGGACAATTATCTGGGCTGTGACAAAACTCACTGATATTATTCTAGCCCCTGGGTGCTGAGCTGTGTTGCAAACCATCTCCCAACATTCATCATTCCCAAGGGTAGACGTCTCTTTTTCGGACGTTGGGATGTTTTACTGCGTTAAAGGCGCTTTATAAATGCAAGTTGTTGTTGTTGGGCTTTGATGAAAAGGTTTTCTCTCTCTCCAGGTTTTCTCTCTCTCCAGATTATCTGATCAACAGATCGGGGGTGTCTGGAGGTCTTTGCTTATCTCCCCCATGTGGTCCCGATGTCTCGGGTAGCGGCCAGGCTATCTAATACATTTTTCTTATTGTTCAGTATAGGTGACGACACAAACATCTCCAAGAGAAAGCTATCAATTAACGATTCTCGCCTACACTTTCCTGACTTTCACTATAATGTACTCGTGGGTGCCCTCACACATCTTTCAATCACCTGGGGCAATGCCCCTAGACCCCATTTGGTGGGCACTTTCTCTGCTGCCATCACATCCCTTCAATCACTGCCTCTCACACCATTTCACTCATCCCATTAATTACCATTTCATCTCATTCCTGAGCCCTGGAGGAACTTTACTATCCAATACAATATTATCATCAACCCTTAAAACACAGAGTAAACGTTCCCAAGTTGGGCCAAGTCATCAACACATTTTTGTTTATTTTATCATTTCAAAATTATCCCAAATCCAGAGAGCAGTATTGTGGGACTGGCAGGACTTGTCAATGTTCAATTTTATATCCCCAAAAACCTTCCCTCCTTGATCCACAGCATTGGGCAGGAACCACTTAGCCTGGACCCTTTAAACAAATGATCATCCCCAGGAGATTACACGGCGGCGGAGTGAGGGGTGGGGGAGGGAAGAAGTGTTTAGTCATTGATGCTCCGGCCATCATGGTGTGGGCCAGGCTTGATGGACCAGCTGGGCTTTCCCTGCCCGTCAATTTGTAATAATGTGAGGCTTGTGTTCTGTACATCAGAATTCTGTTCCACTTGATACCAAAACTAACAGGACAAAGGCAGGCACATTTTGCCAAGACAGGGACTTCATTTTCCAGAGGCTGCTCTCTAAAGGATAATTTAATTCATTATGGACCTTGCTCATTATATTTCTGTGTTGTGTTGTGTTGCTAGTTTTTGTCTAAATATTTCCTGCTTCACAGTTTTATTGAAATATAAATAAATATATTTTAGTTGATTCAGCCTCTTTTTAAAAACCTTTTTCCTCATTTTAATATTCTGCCATTTCTGCAGTAGTGTTGCACTGGGAGACTACAGCTCATTCAGTCTGCAGATTATTACAAATTGGATCATTGTTAACCTTGCAGATCATGCTGCTGTGTAAAGGCAGATTACAGTCAAGATACAGCTTCCAGATAGTGGGGACACAGCCTACTTATAGCAACTGGGGCAGGATCATGGAGTGAGAAACTGCTCTCGAAAATAAGGGACATTGCAACAATTGCAATCTGTTTTTATGGGAGAAATTCACTGGTTTTTCTACACAATACAACATCAAACAATGATTTCAGATTAAATCTGAGAAGTTTTTGTTTCTCCATAACTGCTCAATATAATGTGGCTCTGGGGAAACTCTGACCCTGGCAACACGGTGGCATAGTGGTTAGCACTGTTGCCTCACAGCGCCAGGGACCCGGATTCGAATCCGGCCCCGGGTGACTGTGTGGAGTTTGCACATTCTCCCCGTGTCTGTGCGGGTTTCCTCCGGGTGCTCCGGTTTCCTCCCACAGTCCAAAGATTTGCAGGTTGATTTGGCTATGATAAATTGACCCTTAGTGTTAGGGGGATTAAATACGTGGGGTTCCGGGGATAGGGTGGGATATGTGTCGGTGCAGGCTCGATGGGCCGAAATGGCCTCTATCTGCATTGTGGGGATTCTGTGATCCTTGGTCCTTGGTCTCAGGCCCAGTCTGCTGATTTTCAACATCAGATGCACACAAGCAGATCCTGGGCTCGGAACACTGACTCTCCGTATAAAATGGGAACACCTTGGCCTGTCTGTCACAGGCTGGCACAACCCCAGATTCTGGGGCATTTGGATTTGAGAATCCAGCAGCAGAACAAAAGTGCAGGAAACAAGAGGAACAAAAAGGAAAATAGCACAAACTGAAGAGAAAGTTGGAACAGAAGGAAAAGGAATTGCAGAGTCAGAATGGGCCTAAGCCGGCACTCCTCACTGACTGCACTTTGGCTTTGGACAAACACAAAACAAAATGGTCGGGTTGCACAAGAGATAATGATGCCAATGAACGCCTTGCACCTGAGAAACCACAAACCAAACCAATAAAAGCCAGCTCGCTTCAGAAACTCGAACACAAGTCGACATGTTTGTCAGTCAGTACTAAGAAAGAAAGACTTGCATTTATATAGCGCCTTTCACGACCACCGGACATCTCAAAGCGCTTTACAGCCAATGAAGTACTTTTTGGAGTGTAGTCACTGTTGTAATGTGGGAAACGTGGCAGCCAATTCGCGCACAGCAAGCTCCCACAAACAGCAATATGATAATGACCAGATAATCTGTTTTTGTTATGTTGATTGAGGGATAAATATTGGCCAGGACACTGGGGAGAACTCCCCTGCTCTTCTTCGAAATAGTGCCATGGGATCTTTTATGTCCACCTGAGAGAGCAGGCAGGGCCTCGGTTTAACGTCTCTTCCAAAAGACGGCACCTCCGACAGTGCAGCACTCCCTCAGCACTGCATTGGAGTGTCAGGATAGATTTATGTGCTCAAGTCCCTGGAGTGGGACTTGAACCCACAACCTTCTTAACTGTGCTCTTCATGTGAAGCTGTGTCAGTCTGCTAACTATACAAAACACTGCAAGGTTTAAGGACCTTTTACACAAGACTTCTTTTGATCTCATATAAAATGAAGTGTTTTATGTAAATTGTGATCTTGTTTTGAACAAAGCAAGTTCTGCAGTCAATTGACTCCATGAGGAAGCTCCTAATGCTTTTGATAATAAGGGTCTGAATTAACTTTTCATAATAGAGACGAAATATATGGGTGAATTTTTAGGCCTCCGAGCCAGTGGAAATGGGGCGGTAGAGCCCCAATAATAGTGGTCAGTGACCTACTACCCCGATACCTCCATCGCTGTGTCCACGGCAATGTCCCCCGGGCCCACCACTGGCAGCCTGAGCGGCCCTCTGGGTCAGGTGGTAAGCCCGTCTAAAATGTAAATCAGGGTCCTGTGACATGAAGAGGACTGTGATTGTCATTTTGGACTAAATTGATGGAGTGTGATCCCAGTTCAGTCCAAAAATTGCAATCAGCTGGCAGCCTGGCTGAAGAGGATCCCGTGGGTAAATTCCTTGTTATTTTTGGGGACACCAGAGGTAACGATGTGGGAGCGGGAAGAGAAGCCATTGCAGGTGATTCTCTGGCTAGGATTAGATAGATAAGAATGGAACCAGGCGAGTGCAGTCCCACCCAGCTGGACGACGGTGGAGAGGCGTTGGAGAAGGATGGAGTGGTCAACCGTGTCAAAGGCTGCAGACAGGTCGAGAAGGACGAGGAGGGATAGTTTACCTTTGTCACAGTCTCTAAGGATGTGATTTGTGACTTTGACATGAACTGTTTCGGTACTTTGGCAGGACGGAATCCTGTTTGGAGGGATTCAAACATGGAGTTCCAGGAAAGATGGGCACGGATTTGGGAGGTGACAACACGCTCACGGACTTTGGAGCGGAAAGGGTGGTTGGAGATGGGGAGGTAGTTTGCAAGGACGGAGGGTTCAAGGGTTGATGTTTTGAGGAGAGGAGTGATGACAGCAGATTTGAGGGAGAGGGGGACAGTACCTGAGGAGAGAGAACCGTTAACAATGTCAGCTAACAAGGGAGCCAGAAAAGGATGTTGGGTGGTCAGCAGTTTAGTAGGGATAGAGTTGAGGGAGCAGAAAGTGGGTCTCATGGACAAGTTGAGCTCGGAGAGGGCATGAGGGGAGATCAGAGAGAAACTGGAGAAAGATGTGAGTTCAGGGCTAAGGCAGGGGGGTAACCTTAGAGGAAGGTTGGCCCGGTGGGCTTGGGGAAGGAGGGAAGTGACAGAGGCAGCTGATTGGATAGTCTCAATCTTAGAGACAAAGAAGTCCATGAGCTCCTCACACTTGTTGTTGGGGGTGAGGGTGGAGGAGACAGGGGAGAGGGTTTTAAGGAGACGGTTCAGGAGAGAAAAGAAGCTGGGCGTTATCTTTGCATTCCAGAATGATTCTGGAATAGTGAGCAGTTTTGGCAGACGAGAGCTGGACCCGATCGTGCTTTATGTGGTCTAGCCAGACCTGGCGATGAATGGCTAAGGCAGTTGTCCGTCATATCCGTTCAAGTCTGCATCCCTTAGACTTAAGGGAGCGGTGATGAGGCCGTACCGGGGGAACGGCCAGGGTGAGAGAGAGTAATGGGTTTAATAGGGACTAGGGTATCAAAGGTGGTGGTGAGGGTCTGGTTGAGCAGATCAGTAGCTGCAGAAATGTCGTGATGAATGGAGGGCCAAAGGCTGGACAGTTGGGATTTTGTAAGTGCTGTTGTAAGTGCGTTGGGAGTGAGTTTTTTCAAGGGGCGGACACAGAAGGAAGTAGGGTTGCGGGGGGGGGCGGGGGGCGGGGAGGGGATGTGGGTGGAGAGCGATATGAGGAAGTGGTCAGAGCTGGCCTTATCTGTGATTGCCACGATGGGAGTAGCGAGGCCATGGGAGATGGCCAGGGTCAAATAATAAAATGACCCTGAATGGGTTGAAGCCGAGCCTTTGAGAGGCAAAGTCTTGGTCTGGAACTCTAAACACTGCTGGATCTCCGCCCGCAACAACACTTTTCCAGCAGAGGTCGCTCCGTAACTCTGTGAAACCATTTTTATGTCAAGGCTACTCTCGGTAAACCTGCACCATTAACACTCATGCAGTCCCGAAAAACAGAAAATCCACTGTGGCTCTTCTAGAGAGTCCAAGGGGTTAATTCGTCAATTCATGATTTCCTTCTGTCACCCTGGGGAAATATCCACTCAAATTTAGAAACTTCAAATTTAACAAAGCCCAAAATCTGTTTGCATTCAGCAATGTGAAAGTTGTTGCTTGGTGAATGAAAGCAGCTGTCAGCGGAAGGGGTTAACTGCTTTGTGTGTTTATAAGGAGGCGGAGCCAGATATGGTCAGACTGGCGCAGCTTGTGTAACACAGCTTTCACCTGAAGTTAAAAACATCGCCCAGAGCTACAGAGCAGCCTTTGCTGGAAAGGTGAGGGTGCAAGGAGGAGATGCAATAGTGTTAAGAATTTAAGATCCGTTCTGCAGACATAGGCAAATCTCACAGCATGGTGATAAGCTGTAATAATCTCAAAGGCTTGGCTTTAACCCATTCTGGGTCACTTGTTATCTTCCAAGACAGAGTGTGCAAGGGGGTGAGGAGATATGGGTATCACCCTTGAAAGTAGCTGTCTCTGCTTTAAAACTACCAAGCCTGGGCATTATTTGTATCTGAAATTGATATGATGTATTGCTATGAGTTGCTATTCAAGCACTCAAGAAGTGAAAATTTATTTAGGTTTAATTGGAAAACCATTTTTTGAAAAAGAGTCGCGTCCAGTTGGTGCCTTCCCAATGCTGTGTATCAAGGAAGGAAGATTTTAATTGGAAATAAAATGAAACATTGACAAGTCCTGTCAATCCAACATTATTAGTCCAGGCTAATCCTGGGAAGAGACTGTTGTGTTAAAAGTAACTGACATATTTTATCTTGCAGACTGGACAGCCCTCTATAATTGGGATAACCTTGAAAAGATAAAATGGACTCAGGCACAAGTTGGCAGGATATTTGGGGGGAAAATGGTCCAAGAAGAGCTTAAGTAAAGTAAACAAATTCTATTGAGACATTGGACCAAACTGTGAATAGTTTATTGGCCAGTAAAGTTCCTCCAGGGCTCATAAATGACATGAAATAGTAATTAATAATTGTGTAAATGGGACATGAAGAAGTGACTGAGGGTATAAGATAGAAACAGGAAAAGTACACCACCAAATAGGGTCTAAGGTCATCGCCCAAGGTGATTATGGAACCCAGCCAAAAGGGTTAGGGAAAGCATCAGTGAGAGCATCCAGGAGAAACATAGATCACTGGGGCATTATTCACCAAAAGATATCATTCCAGTATCAATGCACAATCTAGTGAAAGTCAGGCAAGTGTAGTTAAGAATAGTTAATTGATAGCTTTCTCTTGGAGATGGTTGTGTCCTTGCCTATACTGAATAATGAGCAAAATGCATATAATAACCTGGCCACTCCCTGAAATATCGGGACCATGCAGGGGGAGCTAAGTAAAGACCTTCAGACACCCCCTGATCTTTTGATAAGATAACCTGAAAGTGCAGGAATGGCTGGTATTTGATGTCACCCGTGGCATGATTTTGGGATACCGCTGTGTGTGAAACTGTGATATGTTGCACGTGAGGCAACTAGTATGCGGAATGCATGATGAAGCTGCACTGAAGAATGGGCTTCAGACGTGCTCAGTCATGTTGACAATACCACAACATGAAATGGTTAACATGCTCAGCAGAGTGAGGACATATACTGTATCACTACTGATTTAAAATTGTTAATTAAAACACTGATACATGCTCCATAGAGAAAATGACTGGTTAATTAAACTATTAGACTAGAGTTAAACACCTATCAGGGATTGAAACTGCAGTAAAGAGGGACATAGAATTTGGATTTCCAAAATTCAGTGTTGGGTTCCTTTGAGTTAACAATGTAATTGGGGCAACTAAGCTCTAGGGAGAAATAATACTTAGCCAGAATTATCCACAGGATGGGTAATGGTAAAAAGAGAGCTGGAGGATCTTTTAAGTCTAAGGTTGCTTGATAATATGGTAGTATTTGGGGGAGCCTAATTTCTGTAAGTTTTCTGTACGATGTATTATGAATTTCTTTGTCTGTATCATGATGTGTAATATTAACAAAATGAAACTTAGACTAGAAGAGCAAATGGCTCGAGATAGGTATTTGACGCTAACCAGATGAGGACCGTAGATAATCCCCCCAGAATCCCACAAAGGCGGGGGCAGGGAGGGGGGGGGGAGGTTGAAGATTAAGACTGAGAAATAATAAGGGAAGCCAATTTCTTGGATTACTTCTGCAGTTTAAAAACCCTAATATTCATAGACTGACAGTGAATATGAAATAACGTAATGCTGACATTGAAAAGGGGACATCTACCCTTGGGAAGCATGAATGGTGGGAGGTGGTCCAGAATGTGGCACAGCATCCTTGGGGGAAAATCATGTCTATACTTTTTGTTATTCTACAGCTTGTTATGATTGTAACTTTTATTTTTCACTTGTGGTATTTGAAAGTACTTTTGTGTAGATGTGATGGTGGTTAAACTTGTAAGAACAATGCTTATCCTTATCCGTGGTGAGTACAATTCAGATTCAGTGAATGATTTAAAGTGAGTTGTGCTGTCTCTCACACTCACTTGCGGCTGACTGAAGGATTTGGGACTTTTCAATATCAAACCAAAACACCAGTTTTAAGGAAACTTAAAGGATTGGCTAGAAGCATAGATTCATTACCTGCCACAAGAGCTGAGTTTGGTTAACAGTATTAATTCAACAAAGGAACTGTTAAACTGACTGTTCAAGGTAGCATGCTGGGAAGGTTGGTCACATTTGAACAGTCTTATTCAGCAGACTGTCTAGAAGGTTAAAGATAAGACAGCCGTGAGGCCTTGATGGTCTGTGAGAAGCTGTTGCAAACATTGGGTGCAGTTTGGTAACATCAGTCTGTGTTGTGGCGGATCGCCATCTAAAACGGGCATAATCCACTCTTCCGTCTGTGGACAAATTTCCAGCACCTTCCCTTTAAGGCACCTTACCTTTAAGGCAGGAGGGGGCGGGGCCTCATGATTTACCCAGAGAATTCTGGGAGTTTTTCGGTGCAGTCATTTTTGTGCCATGCAGTTAAATTAAAGTTTCTTGTTTTCCACATATGGATTCAGCCTCCATTCGTGTTTCGCGGCAGCCTCAACATTGGTGACCCCGATGCTCAGAATGTATTCCGAGCACTGCAATGGCGGACACGAACACAGTTTCCGTGAAACTGCCGGAGTTTTGGGAAAACCAGCCCGAAGCCTGGTTTCTCCAAGCTGAATCTCGCTTCCGGCTGCGAAATATCACCACAGATGGGACGAAGTACGACTATCTCGTCACATCACTCAGTAGCGCCGCAGTTTCGAAGGTTTGGACAGCGCTGCAGAACCCACCAGAGGAAGGCAAGTACGCATATCTCAGGACAGTGCTCCTTAAAAAATTTACGGCCTCGGCATATCAGCAAAACTGCCACCTCCTCGACCTTCCAGGCCTCGGTGATGCCTCACCGTCAGACCTCCTCTCCCACATGCTCTCCCTCACCGACGAGAGCCCACCCGGATCCCTCTTCCGCACGCTGTTCATCCGCCAGCTCCCTCTCAGCATCCGCCCAGCGATCGTGGCGTCCGGCCTCACGAACCTGGAAGCCCTGGCCGATGAGACCGACAAGCTGCTGTCCGCTCACTCCAGCCGCGACGTCACTCCGGACCTGGCAGCCAATGCCTGGGCGCGCCCGGAACCGGCCACCACGCGGCCACAAGGGCCTGCCACCAGGCCCACGGGGCCTTCACGCCCCACTAACCCGGGCCACTGTTACTACCACGCACGGTTCGGCGCCAGGGCACAACGGTCCACACCTCCCTGCAGTAAAGAGGGACATAGAATTTGGATTTCCAAAATTCAGTGTTGGGTTCCTTTGAGTTAACAATGTAATTGGGGCAACTAAGCTCTAGGGAGAAATAATACTTAGCCAGAATTATCCACAGGATGGGTAATGGCGGGCTCCCTGCTGTTCGTTACGGATGACAAAACCGGTCGCCGGTTCCTGTGCGACATTGGGGCTCAGCACAGCATCATCCCGGCCAACTCCCTCGACATCCAAAAGGGCGAACGAGGACCGGTGCTGGCTGCTGCTAACGGCTCGGAAATCCGGATGTATGGCACCCGGACAGTCACCCTCGATCTCGCTGGTCGCCGCTACCAATGGGAGTTCATCACTGCCAAGGTGCTCTCCCCTCTCATCGGCGCAGATTTCCTGTGCGCCCACGGCCTACTGGTAGACATCCCTCATCACCGCCTCGTGGACATGAACACCATGTCTCCCATCCTGGGCGCCATGGCCCCCCGTCAACCCGCCGACATGGCGTCACAGTGCCACGCCCGGGCCACGGATGACTACTCGGCACTCCTGGCCAAATTCCCGGCCCTTACCAATCCGACCTTCTCCGCGGAGGCCGCCAAACACGGGGTGGAACACTTCATCCCCACCACAGGCCCCCCAGTGTACGCCCACGCCCGCAGGCTGGACCCGGCCAAACTGGAGATCGCGCGGACCGAGTTTGCCACCATGGAACAGCTCGGCATCATCCGCCGCTCCAACAGTCCCTGGGCCTCCCCACTCCACATCGCCCCCAAACCAGACGGAGGTTGGCGCCCCTGCGGGGATTACCGCCGCCTCAGTGACGCCACCACCCCTGATCGGTACCCCGTGCCGCACATTCAGGACTTCTCGGCTAGACTGGCTGGCCGCTCAGTCTTTTCCAAGGTCGACCTGGTGCGCGGCTGCCACCAAGTCCCCGTCCACCCCGCGGACGTCCCCAAGACGGCCGTAATCACCCCCTTCAGCCTGTTCGAGTTCCTGCGGATGCCCTTCGGCCTCAAAAACGCGCCCCAGGCATTCCAACAGCTCATGGACTCGGTCCTTCCGGACCTGAAGTTCCTGTTCGTCTACCTGGACGACATCCTAGTAGCCAGTTCCTCCAAGCAGGAACACCTCGAACACCTCCGCATCCTGTTCGGGCGCCTCAGCGACCACGGGCTCATCCTCAGCCCAGCCAAATGCCAGTTCAGCCTGGACAAGATCGACTTCCTCGGCCACCACATCACCCATGCTGGGGCCATTCCGCTGCCCACCAAGGTGCAGGCCATCCAACAATTTCCCCGCCCCACCACCATCAAAGGCCTCCAGGAGTTCCTCGGGATGGTGAATTTTTATAACCGCTTCATCCCCAAAGTGGCGTCCCTCATGAGGCCTCTGTATGAAGCCCTCCAGGGCAGGAGCGGCAAGATGGCGGTCGAATGGACAGCAGACGCGTCCGCCGCCTTCGATTCCACCAAGACCGCGCTCGCCAACGCCACCCTGCTCGCGCACCCACGGCCCAATGCCAGGGTAGCGCTCACCACGGACGCCTCCGACCACGCGGTCGGCGGCGTGTATGAGCAGTGGGTCGACGGCGCCTGGCAACCACTTGCCTTCTTCAGCCGCCAACTACGCCCCCCGGAGGTCAAGTACAGCACCTTCGACCGCGAGTTCCTTGCGCTGTTCCTGGCGGTCCGCCATTTCCGGTTTTTGCTTGAGGGCCACCCCTTCACTGTGTTTGTCGACCACAATCCCCTGACATTCGCAATGGCAAAGACAACCAACCCCTGGTCCGCCAGGCAGCAGCGCCAGCTCGCGGCAGTGTCCGAGTTCACCACGGACATCCAACACATCTCCGGCCGAGACAATGTGGTAGCCGACTGCCTCTCCCGCCCCTCCAACCTACCAGGGCTACGCCTGACCGACGTCGCCTGTGGCCCGACCGCAGTCACGGTCAAGTGCGACATATCCCTATGTCAACCTCGGCCCGTCGTCCCAGCGTCCTGGCGCCGCCGGTTATAAGCCATTCTCCACAACCTCTCCCACACCGGCGCCCGCGCATCCTTCAAATTGGTAGCCAACCGCTTCGTCTGGCGCGTCCTTCGCAAGGATGTGCGTACTTGGGCCAACTCCTGCCTAGCCTGCCAACGGGCCAAGGTACAGCAACACACGAAAGCACCCCTCGAGGAGTTTACCGTCCCCTCGCGGAGATTCGACCACATCCACGTGGACATCATCGGGCCCCTGCCGCCGTCGCAAGGCCACACGCACTTGCTGACCATCGTTGACCGCACCACACGCTGGCCTGAGGCAATTCCACTGACCTCTACCACCACCGCCGACATCGCCAGAGCCTTCGTCAGCACCTGGGTCGCACGGTTCGGCGTCCCCTCCGACATGACGTCGGACAGAGGTCCGCAATTTACCTCTGAACTCTGGACCGCCGTCGCACACAATCTCGGGGTGACCATTCACCGCACCACAGCGTACCACCCCCAAGCCAACGGACTGTGTGAGCGGTTCCACAGATCCTTGAAGGCATCTCTTCGAGCCAGCCTCCAAGACGGCGCCTGGACCGACCGACTTCCGTGGGTCCTCCTCGGCCTGCGCACCGCGGTTAAAGAAGACCTCCACACATCGGCAGCAGAGCTCGTGTACGGTCAGCCGCTGCGCGTACCCGGCGAGCTCCTGCCCACCACCACGACACCCTGCTCAGCCAACCAGCAACGCCACGACTTCGCCTCACCGGCGCTGCAGTTCGCCCCGGTGCCCATTGCCCGACACGGCAAATCCACCTCACACGTCCCACCAAGCCTGCACCAGGCACGGTTTGTTTTCGTCCGGCACGACGCCCACCGCGGACCCCTTCAACCCCCGTACGACGGGCCCTACAAGGTGCTACAGGCTGGGGACAAATTTTTCACCCTGAAAGTGGGCGACAGGACCGAAAAAGTGTTGGTTGACCGACTCAAGCCAGCACACTCGGAGCCCGCTGAGCAGGTCCCTGTAGCTCGTCCACCTCCACGCGGCCGACCTGCCCTCAAGCCGGTTCACCCGGCTGCTCCGCGCCCGGCCGTTCCACGTCCACCGGCGTCCTACAAGAGCAGCTCCGGCCGGCCCATCAGACTGACGCACCGTCTCGTCCACACCTCCTAAGCGGATTCTGGGGGGAGCTGTGTGGCGGATCGCCACCTAAAACGGGCATAATCCACTCTTCCGTCTGTGGAAAAATTTCCGGCACCTTACCTTTAAGGCATGAGGGGGCGGGGCCTCAGGTTTTACCCAGAGAATTCTGGGAGTTTTTCGGTGCAGCCATTTTTGTGCCATGCAGTTGAATTAAAGTTTCTTGTTTTCCACATATGGATTTAGCCTCCATTCGTGTTTCGCGGCAGCCTCAACTGTGTAACCATGGGAAAGAGACAATGGAAATTTACTGAAAAAGGTTGTTTTTGTCAGCAAGAATGGTTTAAGAGATGGTTCACGAGACCGACCCAGGTTCAGTGCATGAGTCAGAGCAGAAGAACGCAATGCAGGAAATCGCTGGATTATCAATGTCTTACCAAGCAGGATGTTGGCAGAGAATTAACCTTTCAGTGTACATGAAGCAGAAGAATTGGCCATTCTGAATTTTGAATTGTACTACTGAGTTAAAGGATGTATGCATCTCTATCTGTATACTTCTTGGGGGAGAAATTTGGTTACGCCCCATTTGGGGGTGGTAAATGAACTAGCGCCAGCCATTTAGCGCCCGGTGCGGGAGTACCGCCCCAGCAAGGAAGCAGAGTGCTATCGCGGGCGCTCTACTTCCTTTTGGGGCGGTGTGAGGGGTGCAAAGCGTGGTAGCGCCAGAGCACTACCCGGCCACTCTGCGTAGCGCTAACATGTTTCAGCGCACCTCCCTTTCCGTTAAGGGGAGGGCCACTGCACACTCTGCCCACCAGGGTGGCGTCTGTGCTGCAGCCTGGCACAGAGACGCGGTGCCAGACGGTGCGATGGCGGCTACGGATCACGCCAAGTGCCGCCAAGAGGGGCCAACCTGGAGGTCGGCCAAAATAAAAAATGTTGGCACGGGGCGCAGCCGGCCTACCCCTTTAATTAGCCCCCCCCTCCCCAGCGGTGTGCAGCCCAGCTCGCGACCCACGAGGCTGTCGCTGACATCGCCCGTGGCAGCCTCGCGGGTCACAACCAAATTTCAGCTGCAGGGCGCTAAGGGGTCGTGTCGCTCGGCGATGACATCATCGCCCGCAGCGCAGCGGGGACATGGCGCTATCGGCTAGTGCCTCAGTAGCGCCCCGCTGAATTTCTCGACAGGCGCTATTAGCGCCCCACCATGGCGATAAGCCCTTTGCGCACCGTTAGCGCCTGCAGAGCCACTAACAGCAGGTGCAAAGGAGGCGAATGTAATCTTAACAAAACCATTAGTTAGAAAAGTTTAAAGTCTTGGATCATCTCACCCCTGATTACCCTAAAAAGTTAGGAGAGGTAAAACAAATATCCTACAGATTATGGCATTCGAAAAGCAGGGGCCTGGAAGTGGTGTTATTAATCATGCACAGACGCCAATGAATAAATAGGAATTTCCTGCTAATGTCTAGTGTAACAACTGAAATGAGGTTTCTGGCTAGTGTAACAATGATAGGAGACTCCTGTTGGTGTGACAACAGAAACAGGAGAAACAATAATGGAGGATTATTGTTAGCTTGAAATTGAATAATAGGTAGAAGTTGATTTTACCAATGCGTTAACATAAGAACATAAGAAATAGGAGCAGGAGTAGGCCAATCGGCCCCTCGAGCCTGCTCCGCCATTCAATAAGATCATGGCTGATCTGATCCTAACCGCCAATCTACTATCTACTATCACAGAACCATCTCCTGAACCTAACAGAATTGCACACATGAAATAGGAGCAGAATCAGGCTACACGGTCCCTGGGCCCGCTCCACTACCCACAGGGCCATGACCGATCCGAACCTAGACTCATGTCCAAATTCCTGCCCGCTCCCCGTAACCCTTAATGCCCTTTACTTCTAGGAAACTGTCTATTTCTGTTTTAAATTTATTTAATGATGTAGCTTCTACAGCTTTTTGTGGCAGCAAATTCCATGGACCTACCACCCTCTGAGTGAAGTAGTTCCTCCTCATCTCAGTTTTGAAAGAGCAGCCCCTTATTCTAAGACTATGTCCCCTAGTTCTAGTCTCACCCGTCATTGGGAACATCCTCCCCGCATCCACCCGATCCAACCCCTTCACAATCTTATATGTTGACTGATGTTTGTGACTGATCTTCCCTCTGGGTGATCTTCTCTCACTACAAATACCTTACAGATCTAGTGCCAGGAAGTGGGACAGAGCGTTAAGAACAACTGAGTGTTTAGTTGGATTAAGTGACATAAGAGCATTAGTGCAACTAAAGTAGGAGGTTAAGTAAAGCTCGGGGAGCTTTAATCGGTTTTGGAAACCAAGGAACAGTAGATATCAGCTCAGGAGATAAGCTCAGGCAGCTTATAGAATGGAGTCTGCCTAACTCTCAAGACCATTTGGGGATTCAAAGCAGCACATAGGTGCAAAGTTTGGCTCGGGGAGCTGAAACAGGAAAATAAACTCAAGGATAGGCAGACAAAGGTGGTCTGGCTGTTAGCAGTTTAACTTAAAGTTAAAAAAAATGAGAAATTGATGCAGAAACAGTTAGAAATGAAAGCAACGGGAGCAGCTTGCTCAGAATCACTTACAGCTTCTGTAGGACGGGGCCGTCTCAGGGCAGAAATTAGGCTCGCCACGGGTGAGTACACACTATGTACTCACCCGTGGATGGAACGAAAGTGCCGGTTTCTTGCATGCACTGCGCATGTGCGGGAAACCGGCACTTCCATTCCCCTGAAGGAAGGGGTTCAGAGGTCGAACGCGCACGCTGGAGGGCCAGCGCGTTCGCCTCGCACTTCGGGTTTTTTTACAGGTTCCTCCGTGAGGGTAAGCACAGAGAAGATACACATTGAAAAAGGAGGCGCGAGGCCTTCTTTTAACAAGGTATGATGCGGAGATGCCGGTGTTGGACTGAGGTGGACACAAGTGAGAAGTCGCACAACACCAGGTTATAGTCCAACAGTTTTATTTGAAATCACAAGCTTTCGGAGCGCTGCTCCTTCACTTCACCTGACGAAGGAGCAGCGCTCCGAAAGCTTGTGATTTCAAATAAAACTGTTGGACTATAACCTGGTGTTGTGCGACTTCTCACTTTTAACAAGGTAAGTGTTGATTTTATTAAAATTTAAACATTTTTTTCACAGATTTATCTTTTTTAATTACTTTAAAGAAAGGTAAGTTTAGTTTTAACCCCGTTAAAAAGTGTAATTAACTTTTTCAAAAATTTAAATTTTTGTTTAAAATAGTTAATTAATGTAATTTATAGTTATTTTAAAAATGTGATTTAAAAAAAAAAATTATTTGTAGTTTTAGGGATGTTTTGGGGCCGATCTGTATTCATAGATTTGACAGGTCTGTCAAATCTATGAATGAAAGATGGTCTGCTGCCATTGGCTCTCCATGCCCACGTGATCCCAGGGGACGCATCGCACTAACTACGCCCCTGGGATACGCAAGCACTGCGCGCTGGCAGTTGCAGGAGGCCCAGGACCCGAATTCCTCGTGGGCCCAGGGGTCAACGGCAGGCGCGGTAGGTAGGTGCGTGCGCGATCCTTGCACCCGCAGGAAGCCAGGGAGCCGAATTTCTGGCCTAAGTCTGAGCCGAAGTTCCTTGAGTTGCAGACACTTACTGCAGATGTGGTTGCCTGGGATCACGCTGTTCTCCACAAATTCTCACATGCTGCAATTACAGCACACTTCCTGCTCTGGCATCTCTATCTAACCTTGTTTTATATATTTAATTATTGAAGTTTTATGTAATCAATTCACCTGGTTTACTTTTAGCTTTTTTAAAACTAATTAATTTAACTAGTTTAAATTATTAATTTAATAAAGTATTAGTTATCTGTTCCTAGTTTTAAATACTTATAAATGCTTATACAAACCACTACGAGCGTTAAAGACAAAAAGGAACACCTCCTTTCCCCTCTGCACCCAATTCCCACTCTCACCCAATTCCCAACTTCCCATTCTGTTTACAATGCACTCCGTTCATGTTGCGATCTGTGCCTTAGCTCAGAAAAGATTAGTTTTCACAGTTAAACAACCTCTTTGTAACATTCTTACACAAAAGGGGTTAACAGATGACAAACATTGAAAGGGGGCGGAGCCACAGCCGGTGGCACTGAAACATTCACATAGGCTTTTTAAAGAAACAGTCCACTGAAATCTTGCAGCCATTCACATTTTATCCTTTTCCTCTCAAAATAATTCTCAATTTCTGATGTTGCTGCTTAACCCCATTTTGTACTGATTCAAAGTCTCAAGCTCATGTTCCATGTCCGCACCCAAGCCTCGTGTGGTGATGGTCCGGGCAATAGCCTTGAGCACTTATAATTTCTTCCTCTTTTTCCTAATTCTTTTGTTACTCTTGGCTTGTTTAACCAGGGGAAGTTTTAGTAGCTCCTTTACAGCCTGTGTCTGCTGTGAAGGGACTCATATTACCTCCTCATCCCTCCTGCAAAGTTTCTTTCTCTCCTTCTCTGTTGGTACATGGGAGGGGTGTAATTACATAGAGTTAAGGGGGGTGGGGTTCCCGTTGAGACTCCCAATGCGTTTCTCAGTTCAACTTCTAAACAATATATCTTCCTCTCACACTGCTGGTTTCAACATTCCAATTAGAATTCCAGATCCCTTTAGACCATGTTTACAACTCCTGCATTTTTCCTTTTCACTGAACATCTGAGTTGTTGAGCTGGAGTCCAAGGTGTGGACATTGTGGGGCATCAGGGATGGGAGAGTTACCTGGATATTTTGACTCAGGAGGCAGTGTTCAGGGACAGGAGGATGTGATTCCAATCAGGCAGGTAAGGGGACTGCAGATGCAGTGGTGGAGGAGCCTCAGCCTTTGCCATTGCCCAACAAATATGAGGTACTTGCTGCCAGTGTGGATAAGAACAAAGACTGCAGGGAGGATGGGCAAATTGTCCATGGCACAGTCGTACAGCAGGCCATTAGTGGGGGGACTGAAAAGGAATGTTGTAGTGGTAGGAGGTAGTATAGTCATGGGAATGGTATAGTCAGGGGGATAGAACTATTCTCTGCAGCTGTGATCGAGAGTCCCGAAGGCCGTGTTGCCTGCCCGGTGCCAGGGTTAAGGACATCTCCTCATGGCAGGAGAAGAACATGGAGTGAGAGGGGGAGGATCCAGTTGTCGTGGTCCGTGTAGGAACCAACGACATAAGTAGAACTAGGAATGAGGTTCTGCTGAGGGAGTTTGAGGAACTAGGGTCGAAATTAAAACGCATAACCTCAAAGACAAACAGATTAGAGGTTTAAATGCGTGGCTGAAAGAGTGGTGTGGGAGGCCGGGGTTTCAGCTCACGGGGCACTGGCCCCAGTACTGGGGAAAGAGGGAACTGTTCCATTGGGATGGACTCCACTTAAACCGGGCTGGAACCAGTGTCCTGGCAAATTGAATAGCTAGGGCGGTAGATAGGGCTTTAAACTAATAAGGGGGAGGGAGGGTTCAAGTAAGGGTATATTTATAAGTCTGAAGAGAAAGTCAAGACTGTAGAGCAGAGTAGTGATTTGGGTAAAATCAAGCAGGTTGTGTCAGGAAGGGACAGAGAGTTTAATAAGGGTAATAGGGCATTACCGACTAAGGTCACATCAGTGAAAAATAGTAAAGATTTAAAATTAAAGGCGCTATATCTGAATGCATGAAACATTTGTAACAAGATAGATGAATTAATGGCACAAATAGAGATAAATGGGTTTGTTCTAGCAGCCATTACTGAGATGTGGTTGCAGGGTGACCAAGATTCGGAACTAAATATTACAGGGTACTTGACTTTTAGAAAAGATGGGCAAAATGGAAAAGGAGGGTGGGATAGCCCTGATAATAAGGGATGAGATAAAGGTAGTCAGAGTAGAAATAGGAGGATATTTCAAATGAATACGTGGCTAGAAGAATGGTGCAAGGGGGAGGGATTCAAATTCCTTGGACATTGGAACCGGTTCTGGGGGAGGTGGGACCAGTACAAACGGGACGGTCTTCACCTGGGCAGGACCGGGACCGATGTCCTAGGGGGAGTGTTTGCTAGTGCTGTTGGGGAGGGTTTAAACTAAAGTGGCAGGGGGTTGGGAACCTGAGCAGGGAGACAGAGGAAAGGGAAATAAGGATAAAAGCTAAAGACAGGAAGGAGAAAAACAAAAGTAGAAGGCAAAGAACTCAACGGTTTAAATCAAACATGGTCACAGTAAATAATAATTCATATAGGTCTGAGAGCGTTAAAAAAACAAGCCTGAAGGCTTTGTGTCTTAATGCAAGGAGCATTCGGAACAAGGTGGATGAATTAGCTGCGCAAATAGAGGTAAATGAATACGATTTGATTGGGATTACAGAAACATGGCTACAGGGTGGCCAAGGCTGGGAACTCAACATCCAGGGTTATTCAATATTTAGGAAAGATAGGCAAAAAAGAAAGGGAGGTGGGGTAGCATTGCTGGTTAAAGAGGGGATTAACACAATTGAAAGGAAGGATATTAGCTCTGATGATGCGGAATCTGTATGGGTAGAACTGAGAAATAACAAGGGGCAGAAAACATTAGTGGGAGTGGTATATAGACCTCCAAACGTAATACGGAGGTTGGGGACGGCATTAAAAGGGAAATTAGAGAAGCATGCAGTAAGGGCACAGCAGTCATCATGGGTGACTTTAATTTACATATAGATTGGGCTAACCAAATTAGTAAAAATACTGTGGAGGAGGAATTCCTAGAATGTTTACGAGATGGTTTTCTGGAACAATATGTCGAGGAACCAACCAGAGATCAGGCCATCTTAGACTGGGTATTATGCAACGAGAAAGGATTAATTAGCAATCTTGTTGTACGAGGCCCCTTGGGTCAGAGTGATCATAATATGATAGAATTCTTCATTAGGATGGAGAGTGAAGTAGTTGAATCAGAGACTAGGGTCCTGAATTTAAATAAAGGAAACTACGATGGTATGAGGCGCGAATTGGGTAGGATTGATTGGGGAATGTCACTCAAGGGGTTGACGGTGGATAGGCAATGGCAAACATTCAAAGACTGCATGGATGAACTACAGAATTTGTACATCCCAGTGTGGCATAAGAATAAAATAAAAAGGGTGACTCAACCGTGGCTAACAAGGGAAATTAGGGATAGCATAAGATCCAAGGAGAGGGCATATAAATTGGCCAGAAAAAGCGGTAGCCCTGAGGATTGGGAGCAGTTTAGGATTCAACAAAGGAGGACAAAGGGATTAATTAAGAAGGGGAAAATAGAATATGAAAGTAAGCTTGCTGGGAACATAAAAACTGACTGTAAGAGCTTTTATAGATATGTGAAGAGAAAAAAATTAGTGAAATCAAGTGTAGGTCCCTTGCAGTCAGAAGCGGGGGAAGTTATAATGGGGAACAAAGAAATGGCAGCCCAATTAAATGCATATTTTGGTTCTGTCTTCACAAAGGAGGACACAAATAACCTCCCAGAGATGTTGGAGAACATATGGTCTGATGAAAGGGAGGAACTGAAAGAAATCAGTATTTGCAGGGAAATGGTGTTAGGGAAATTAACGGTATTGAAGGCCGATAAATCCCCAGGGCCTGATAATCTACATCCTAGGGTACTTAAGGAAGTGGCCCTAGAAATAGTAGATGCATTGCTGATCATCTTCCAACATTCGATGGAATCTGAAACTGTACCCATGGATTGGAGGGTAGCTAATGTTACCCCACTATTCAAAAAGGGTGGTAGAGAGAAAGCGGGGAATTACAGACTGGTAAGCCTGACATCGGTAGTGGGGAAAATGCTAGAGTCCATTATAAAGGATGTAATACCTGAGCATTTGAAAAACAGTGACAGGATCGGACAAAGTCAACATGGATTTACAAAAGGTAAATCGTGCTTGACTAATCTACTGGAATTTTTTGAGGATGTAACTGGGAAAATAGATAAGGGAGAACCAGTAGATGTGGTGTATTTGGACTTTCAAAAGGCTTTCGATAAGGTCCCGCATAAGAGATTAGCGGGTAAAGTTAAGGCACATGGGATTGGGGGCAAGGTATTGACTTGGATAGAGAACTGGTTGGCGGACAGAAAGCAGAGAGTAGGAATTAATGGGTCTTTTTCAGAGTGGCAAGCAGTGACTAGTGGGGTACCGCAGGGATCGGTCCTTGGACCCCAGCTATTCACAATATACATTAATGATCTAGATAAGGGAATTAAATGTAATATCTCCAAGTTTGCAGATGACACAAAGCTGGGTGGGAGTGTGTGCAGCGAGGAGGATAGCGAGAAACTCCAGGATGATCTGGACAGGTTGGGTGAGTGGGCAGAAGCGTGGCAGATGCAATATAACATGGATAAGTGCGAGGTTATCCACTTTGGTGTCAAAAACAGAAAGGCAGACTATTATCTAAATGGCAATAGATTGGGAGAAGGGGAAGTGCAGCGAGACCTGGGTGTCCTTGTGCACCAGTCGCTGAAAGTAAGCATGCAGGTGCAGCAGGCGGTGAAGAAGGCAAATGGTATGTTGGCCTTCATAGCGAAAGGGTTTGAGTATAGGAACAGGGATGTCCTGCTGCAGTTGTACAGGGCCTTGGTGAGACCACACCTTGAGTACTGTGTGCAATTTTGGTCACCTTATCTGAGGAAGGATGTTCTTGCCATGGAAGGAGTTCAGCGAAGATTCACAAGGCTGATACCTGGGATGGCAGGAATGACATATGAGGAGAGATTGGGTCGATTGGGCTTATACTCACTGGAGTATAGAAGAATGAGAGGGGATCTCATCAAAACATATAAAATTCTGACAGGTCTGGACAAACTAGATGCAGGAAGAATGTTCCCGATGGTCGGAGAGTCCAGAACCAGGGGTCACAATCTACGGATAACGGGTAAACCATTTAGGACAGAAATGAGGAAGAATTTCTTCACCCAGAGAGTGGTGAACCTGTGGAATTCTCTACCACAGAAGATAGTTGAGGCGAAGTCATTAAATATATTCAAGGATGAGTTAGATATATTTCTTAAAGCTAAAGGTATCAAGGGATATGGGGAGAAGGCAGGTACAGGGTACTGAGTTTAGATGATCAGCCATGATCTCATCGAATGGCGGAGCAGGCTCGAGGGGCCGAATGGCCTACTCCTGCTCCTATCTTCTATGTTTCTATGTTTCTATGTTTAGTCGGGAGAAAGGATCTTAGCCCAGAAAATCAGGATGTAGAATCAGTATGGGTGGAGCTAAGAAATAACAAAGGGCAGAAAACACTGGTGGGAGTTGTTTATAAGTGCCCTAACAGTATTCACAGTGTTGTACAGAGTATAAATGAGGAAATTAGAGGAGCATGTAACAAGGGTAATACAATAATCATGCAGAACCTTAATCTCCATACAGACTGGGAAAACCAAACTGTCAAAAGTAGCTTGGAGGCCAAGTTCATGGAATTCATTCGAGATAGTTTTCTAGAACAATATGTTGAGGAACCAACTAGGGAACAGGCTATTTTAGACCTAGTATTGTGTAATGAGAAAGGGTTAATTAATAATCTTATAGTAAAGGATCCTCTGGGGAAAAATGATCATAGTATGATAGAATTTCACATTAAGTTTGAGAATGATGTGGTTGAAGGGATAATTACAAGTCCTAGCCCTTTCGGACTACCCCAGATCAGACGTATTCCCCAGACGTTTACCTTCAACTAAAGTTTTCAGTAGCCGGATCCTATAAGACGCTTAATTGGGTCTAAAGGTCGACCACCTCTCCCTAAAGGAAAGAAACGGTCTAAAGATGTTACCGTCCTCCAGATAGTACTTTTAATAAGTTTAACTAGACTGTAACCTTCCGGATATTATATGGGTCCGGAATACCCCCCAGAATTCTGCAACTCCTTTGAGTGTACAGAATTTGAGTTCGCAAGATGATACAAAAATACTCTTTGAGACAATTCTAACAATATATAGATTTATTTTCGAACTGACATTTATATAACATTTATCATGGGAATCGCAACTTTAATATTTCAAAATACAAATAGCTTACATTTTCTTATTCTCAGAGATCCTTATTCTCAAATCTTAACTTCGTTACATTTCCACACTTCTACTTATTTCTTAATCCAGCATATCCACCAAAATCAAATAAGAGTACCTTGATCCCCGAGACTCAAAAGTTAAAAACTTAGAGAATGTCTGTAAAGTTGAGAAATGCTTGCCTTCTCAGCGACTTCTGACTTTCCTGTTTGAAAAGGTCTATTTTTATATCTTTTTTGGGTGGTTTATCCTTTGAAGTATTCGTGCTGATGTAAGCTAATCATATCAAGTCATTCTTTCGTGACTTTGTTCTATTCTTTACTGTCATTTCAGCTGTCAGCTTTTAGACTTGTGTCCTGTTTAGGTGTTTCCAAAACCATCATAAACACAATGACAGCAATGGTTTCTGTTTGATGCAATTCTTATCGAAGTCTTTCTATTGAATTTCTAATACTACTTTAACTGTTTTTTATCAGACGTTGTGACTCCGTGGTATTCCAAGTTCATTACAAGAACAATGTAATTGCTTGGTGTATCCATTGAAGTAATATTTTCAAAGTCGTCTTGTTTGTGAACATTTTACAACTTGTAAATTAAAACCACTTCTCTAGTATCTTCATGCATTTCTAATTTACTTCAATTGGTTTTTATCAGACCTTGGGACTCCATCTTTCAAGCTTAACATTAAAACTATTTGTTCAGCAGGCGTCTCTTTCACTTGATGTCATTTCTTCAAAGCCTTCTGTAGATATTATATTTACAATATGTAAATTGAAAACACTTCTCTCAGTGTTTACTTGTTTTCTAGCTATCTCAATTGGTTGCATATTTAATCGTGTTTCCTGTCTTTAAGTTTAACATAAAACTATTTTACGACAGGTATTTCTTACTTGATGTCATCTTTTCAAAGGCACTTGTTTTTTTTAATGTTCTGTGCACCTGTTCGACATGTTAGATGATAACACTTTACTTGGGTCATTCCATTGTTTTTCTCCCAAACTCTAGACATAGAGGAACCCTTCAATGGTTTGCTTCAATAGGGCATTGTTTTTGTATTTACAAACCAATTCCCATTCCAAAGCTTGTGTTCACAGCTTTGTGTTTAACTGATCTTTATCTCAGAAGCCTGTATTGTGCCTACAGCCTGTGTCTCCGAGGCTTTCAGACTTTTAAACCCAGTATGTCATTTATTAATAATTTCAGAAATCTGTTCTTAGTTTCGCGTATTTTTCTGAATCCTGGCTATTCCTTCACATGAAGGTATGAGGGTCAAGTTGGCTAAGGTAGATTGGGAAATTAGATTAATTGATATGATGGTAGATAAGCAATGGCAAACATTTAAAGAAATAATTCATAATTCTCAACGAACATACATTCCCTTGAGGAATAAAAACTCCACTGGCAAAGTGGTACAACCATGGATAACTAGAGAAGTTAAGGATAGTGTTATATTAAAAGAAGATGCTTATAATGTTGCCAAAAAGAGTAGTACGCCTGAGGATTGAGAGGGTTTTAAAAATAAGCAAAGGATGACCAAGAAATGGATAGAGGGAGAAAATAGAATATGAGAGTAAACTAGCAAGAAATATGAAAACAGATTGTAAGAGCTTTTACAAGTATGTAAAAAGGAAGAGACTAGTGAAAGTAAAGGTGGGTCCCTTAGAGGCAGAGACAGGAGAAATTATAATGGGGAATAAGGAAATGGCAGAGACGAATATTTCGTGTCTGTCTCCACAGTAGAAGACACAAAAACATATTGAAAATTGGGGGAACCAAGGGTCTAATGAGAGTGAGGAATTTAAAGTAGTTAATATTAATAAAGAAAAGGTACTGGAGAAATTAATGGAATTAAAGGTGACAAATCCCCCGGACTTGATGGCCTACACATTAGGGTTTTAAAAAAGGTGGCTGCAGAGATAATGGATGCATTGGTTTTGATCTTCCAGAATTCCCTAGATTTTAGAATGGTATAAAATGTAACACCACTGTTCAAGAAAGGAGGGAGAGAAAAAATAGGGAACTATAGGCCAGTTAGTCTGACATCAGTAGTAGGGAAAATACTAGAATCTATTATTAAAGACATAGTAAAAGGGCACTTGGAAAATTACATTATGATTAGGCAGAGTCAACATGGCTTTATGAAAGGGAAATCGTGTTTGATTAATCTATTAGAGGTTTTTTTAGCGTGTAACTAGCAGGGTAGATAAGGGGAACAAGTGGATGCAGTATATTTGGATTTTCAGAAAGCATTCAATAAGGTGCCACACAAGAGGTTGTTACACAAGATTAGGGCTAATCGGATTGGGGGTAATATATTAGCATGGATTGAGAATTGGTTAACAGACAGAAAACAGAGAGTAGGAATAAACGAGTCATTTTCAGGATGGCAGGGTGTAACTAGTGGAGTGCCATAAGGATCAGTGCTTGGGCCTCAGATATTTACAATCTATATCAATGACTTAGATGAAGGGACCGAGTGTAATGTATCCAAGTTTGCTGACAATACAAAGCTAGGTGGGAAAGTAAGCTGTGAGGAACACGCAAAGAGACTGCAAAGGGATACAGACCAGTTACGTGATTGGGCAAGAAGGTGGCAGGTGGAGTATAATGTGGGGATGTGTGAAACTATCTACTTTGGTAGGAAGAATGGAAAAGCAGAATATTTTTTAAAAGGTGAGAGACTAGTAAATGTTGGTTCTAGAATATGAAATTCTATCATGTTATGATCACTCTTCTCTAGATAATGCTTTACTATAGGATTACTAATTAACCCTGTCTCATTACACAATACTAGATCTAAAATAAAATTCAGAGGGATTTGGGGCTTTTTGTACCTGAATCACAGAAAGTTAACATGCTGGTACAGCAAGCAATTAGGAAGGCATATGGTATGCTAGCCTTTGTTGCAAGGGGGTTGGAGTATAAGAATAAGGAAGTCTTGCTGCAATTATATAGGGCTTTGGTGAGACCACACCTGGAGTACTGTGTACAATTTTGGTCTCCTTACCTAAGGAAGGATATACTTGCCTTTGAGGCGGTGCAATGATGGTTCACTAGATTGATTCCTGGGATTAGAAGGCTGTCCTATGAGGAGAGATTGAATAGAATGAGCCTATACTCTCTGGAGTTTAGAAGAATGAGAGGTGATATTATTGAAATGTATAAAATTCTTAGAGGGCTTGACAGGGTAGATGCTGAGAGGCTGTTTCCCCCTGGCTGGGGAGTCTAGAACCAGGGGTCACAGTCTCAGGATAAGGGTTCGGCCATTTAGGACTGAGATGAGGAGAAATTTCTTCACAGGGTAGTGAATCTTTAGAATTCTCTACCCCAGAGGGCTGTGGATGCTCGGTTGCTGAGTATATTCAAGACTGAGATCGATAGATTTTTGAGCACGAAGGAAATCAAGGGATATGGGGATGGGGCAGGAAAGTAGTGTTGATGTAGAAGTTCAGCCATGATATTGAATGGCGGAGCAGGCTCGAGGGACTGTATGGCCTACTCCTGCTCCTAATTCTGATGTTCTTCAGTTATATTCAGTGGCTCTGAATTTCCGATCGGAGGCTTCCTGCGGGCGGATGCCTCCGATCGGAAAAAAATCTATGAACCTACCTGCTGGATCTGTAGGTCCCGAGGCTTCCGATCCTGGGCCTCTCCTGTTGGGAATACGCAGAGGCCCAGGTATCCCAGGGGCGCATGCGGTTCGCAAGCACCCCTGGGATGACGTGGGCCAGGCGAAGCAATCAAAGAAGGGAATCCCCCTTCATACTTTTGACAGGTCTGTACGCACAGAACTGTCAAAAGAATGAATGGGGATCACATTTAAAAGCACACTAAAACATTAAATACATTGTTTTTAAAATTACAAAATTAAAATTAATTAAAATTCCATTTAATTAAATATTTTTAACTTTTTTTAATTTTTGAAAAAAAAATTACATGTTTTTACAGGGCTAAAAATAAACTTACCTTTTTGAAGAGTATTTTTAATTTATAAATGAGTTATCAACTGTCATTTTTCTATTTTTCAACACTTTTAAGCTGGTAAAAGGAGACCTTACTTACGCCTGCTTTTACCAGGTGTAAGAATTCTATGGCCTTTCAGCAGGTGGAAGTTGTGCAAAAAGCGCAACTCTCCGCCCGCAGCGGCTCTTTTCCTGGGCAGCCGGATGATCTATCAAGAGAATTCTTGACAGATCGCAAGTGCCGGTTTTCAGCGCGTGCGCTTCGCATGCCTAAACCTGGAAACTTGCGAGGCCCCTACGGGCACGTACACACCTCGTACCCACCTGTGGGGATGGAAAATCCGGCCCAGTCTTTTTTTCGCAGTCATTTGGAAAGGCGCCTGAAGAAAGAACAACAGGAAGGTAACTTACAAGTATTTATTTTGTAAACACGTGCTATTTTTATAACTTTATCTGGGTATTGTGTTATTTTAAATGGCTCCTTCTATTTTTGGGTCTGAATTAATAGGGTAGAGTTATTAAGGTTGACTAGCCTATTAAATTGTGAAACCAATCTTTTATTATGGCCACGGTGAAAGTCTCTAGTACCGAACTTGAGATTATGGGCGGGATTTTGATACTGGGGCGGGTTGGGGTCGTGTCATCCGCATTTCGTGTTATCCACCCGCCTGCAATTGGATGTGGGAGATTGATGGAATTTTCACTTAATTGGGTAATTGAGTTCCAGCATGTGGGAAGCCATGAACCAATTAGTGGTTTCAGTCTGAAAGTTGCCTCTGATGATGTCATCATTGCAGGTCAGAGACAGCCTGGTCTCAGAGATTGCCTGGCCTTTGCTGTGGGACCTGGATGCAAAATGAGCAGCATCTCAGAGAGAGAGAGAATGAATTGTTTTTGCAACCAAGTCCTCCCAGGCAGTCTCTGAAGACATTCAATACAGCAGCATCAGAGGCGACTTTCAGACCTAATACTACTACTACCTTCATCACATCTCCGTTGTAATAGTGGACCTGCAGCTGATAGTCAGCTATCCACTTGTGCTCCCGCCAGGTTTCACTGCCGTGTTTCACATCAGGCGTACTTCACGTTGGAAAAGGGTTAAACTAGCTAAAACGTTTCAAAATGGCATTACAGAGCCAATTTAGGGCTTTAATGGCCTCTCCCGCCTCTTGGAGGTGGGACGGAGTCGGGAACCCCGCGACCGATTTTGTCAAAATTGCGTGGAGGCGGAATGGAGTCGGGATGGGGTCAGGACCCCCGAATCTGCAACTTTAACCCCCCACACGCCTCCAAACCCGACTCCACAGGTCATTGAAAATCTAGCCCAAACACTTTGGGGGAAAAAAAGGCATTTTGAATTTCTCACCGATTCCAAGGACTTAATAATTTGAGGTGGATAAGGAGTTAATGCTGAGTGTAATTGATGTGTTTGTAGTTGTGTTGAGTATCGGAGAGTGTGAATACTGTTGTGATCTGGGGCTGGGGTGAGGGCTGGTTCAGTACAGGGCATCGATTTTGAGTTGGTTTGGTGTGTCTAAATTTTGGGGAGATTTGAATTAATTTTGCTTGTTTAATCATCTTGGTTGTATCAGAATTCAGTGGCCATTCTGTGGCTGGACTGTGCTAACTGCCACAGAGATAATGTAAGGGGTTTTGGACACCTCTTAAATGAATGAGAAGTGATTTAACAAGAATTGGGATTTAATGTGAAACATTGAGGTACAATGCCAGGAAAAACCTAGGGGGAGAAATTGGGTTCTGTAGCGCCTGTTTTTTAAGCATTAATTAGCCTCCTAAAATAAAAAATCAGGTCCTAGATGCGCGCGCACACTTCCAGCGAGGAGCTGCTAGAAGAGGGAAGGAAGAAAATCTACCGTCCTGACCTGGTCTGGCTTATATGTGACTCCAAACCCACAGCAATGTGGTTGACTCTTAACTGCCCTCTGAAATGGCCCAAACTGCTACGAAAAACAATAAGAATAAAACTGGACGGACCACCCGGCATCGGACACGACAACGGCACACCCAGCCCAGTCGACCCTGCAAAGTCCTCCTCACTAACATCTGTGGACTTGTGCCAAAATTGGGAGAGCTGTTCCATAGATGAGTCAAGCAACAGCCTGACATAGTCAGACTCACAGAATCATACCTTTCACCAATGTCCCAGACTCCTCCATCAACATCCCTGGGTATGTTCTGTCCCACTGGCAGGACAGATCCACCAGAGGTGGCAGCACAGTGGTATATAATCGGGAGGGAGTGGCCCTGGGAGTCCTCAACATTGACTCTGGACCCAAAGAGGTCTCATGGCTTCAGGTCAAGCATGGGCAAGGAAACCTGCTGATTACCACCTCCCGCCCTCCCTCAGCTGATGAGTTAGTACTCTTCCATGTTGAACACCACTTGAAAGAAGCACTGAGGGTAGCAAGGGCACAGAATGTACTCTGGGCGGGGAACTTCACCATCACCAGGAGTGGCTCGGTAGCACCACTACTGACCGAGCTGGCCAAATCCTGAAGGACATAGCTGCCAGACTGGGCCTGCAGCAGGTGGTAAGAGAACCAACACAAAGGAACATCAGCAGCAGAATTGTATTCCACCACAATCTGGAACCTCATGGCCCAGCATATCCCTTACTCTACCATTACCATCAAGCCAGGGGACCAACCCTGGTTCAATGAGGAGGGTAGAAGAGCATGCCAGGAGCAGCACCAGGTGTACCTAAAAATGAGGTGCCAACCTAGGGAAGCTGCAACACAGGACCACATGCATGCTAAACAGCGGAAGCAGCATGCTATAGACAGGGCTAAGCGATCCCACAATCAATGGATCAGATCAAAGCTCTGCAGTCCTGCCACATCCAGTTGTGAATGGTGGTGGACAATTATACAACTAACGTGAGGAGGAGGCTCCATGAATATCCCCATCCTCAATAATGGTGGAGCCGAGCACATGATTCCAAAATGCGGAGATGCCGGTGTTGGACTGGGGTGGGCAAAAATGAGAAGTCGCACAACACCAGGTTATAGTCCAACAGTTTTATTTTAAATTACGAGCTTAAGGAGCAGCGCTTCGAAAGCTCGTAATTTAAAATAAAACTGTTGGACTATAACCTGGTGTTGTGCGACTTCTCATGATTGCAAAAGACAAGGCTGAAGATTTTGCAACCATCTTCAGCCAGAAGTGCCGAGTGGATGATCCATATCGGCCTCCTCCTGAGGTCCCCACCATCACAGAAGCCAGTCTTCAGCCAATTCGATTCTGTAGGGGCTGGTGTGTGGGGTCAACCTTCAACTCTGACTCAGTGAGCGGTTCAAATCGCTCCCACGCCCCTGGTTTTAGACTTTGGACTTATTTAGGGGTTGTGAACAAAGATGCAGTAGACAACAGGTTCTGATGAAATAATTTTGACTTTATTAAAAGAAAAAGGTAACAAACTTAAAACACACTTAATACTTAAACACAGGTTGGGGAACACATGGTACAGGCGAGGGAGAATGGCAATATACAAAAAAAACCTTATCCCTCCCAAAAATCCCACTATCTAGCTAGGTTTTGGTTTCAGGAGATCAGGGATAATGCTCACCAAACGAATCCTTGACAGTTGAGAGTCAGGGTTTAGAGTCTTTTGAGTAAAAGGTTTCGTAAGGCCCTTGTTGCTGCGAGGTGTCCGATGGTCACTGAGGCAGTCGCTCTGGTTTCTTCTTGCATGTTGGTCTGCTTGTGAAGTTGTTGGCCTTCTTTCCTCCTCCTCCTCGTGGCTTGTGGTGTCTTGCTGGAACAGAGCTGAGAGAGAGCTGTGCGAGCATTGAGAGCGTTGTCAGAGAGTCCAGAGAGAGAGAGCGAGTCTTAGGGGATTAGGCCCCCAATTATACTGTTCAGCCCCTTTGTCCTTTTCGCGCCCAAAACCCCTTACTAAATCGGTTTCCTTTAGATTTCAAATGAGCCCTGTCTATTCCATTGTCTTAGTTTTGGCGGGCTTGTCAGTTTCGATGGCTTTAACTTGGTGTTAAACATGTCCTGATGGTTTCCGATGTTTCCATTTGGGTAGGGCCTTTATCTGCACGCCAAATCTTGTCCATATTGCCCTAGGTTGATTGGTTTTGGATGATATGATCGGGGTACTAAATGTTTTATTGATTTCAGGCTTCAGGTATCCTGTTTGGGCCTGGGAATTTCAAAAGAGGTCTTGGATTATTCATATTTTGATGTGTGTGTGTGTGAGGCTTTGGGTTTGTCTCTTCCTCCTTGGTAGGAATGCAGTGTAAACAAATTCCCAGACAGCTTGATTGGGCCCCAATACCCAAAGCTGACCACTGCCTGGCCACACCCCTCCGCAGCCTGTCTGTGTCTGTGAAAGGTGTCTTTCCCAACAGTAAGATTCAAAGGTAATTTTCCTCAGAGTTTTTTCTTCCCTGATCTTTAAAATGTCCAAAACTGAGGTTTTTACCTCAAATCACTTCACTTCGGTCCCATCATCCCAAGTTTGTATGAAAGGTCCAAAATTTGCTCCCTTTAGGGTTCTGTTCGAATTTCTGTGGGATTTTGCGAAGCCTACAATTCACTCCACGTGATATCAAGAAGCGGCTGAGTGCACTGGATGCAGCAAGTGGGCCGAGACAACATCTTAGCTATCGTGCTGAAGACTTGTGCTCCAGAACTAGCCACACCTCTAGACAAGCTGTTTGAGTACAGCTACAGCACTGGCATCTACCCGACATTGTGGAAAACTGCCCAGGTATGTCCTGTCCACAAAAAGCCAGACAGATCCAATCCGGCCAATTACTGCCTCATCAGCCTACTCTCAATCATCAGTAAAGTGATGGAAGGTGTAGCCGACAGTGCTATCAAGTGGCACTTACTCACCAATAACCTGCTCACTGATGCCCAGTTTTGGTTCCGCCAGGACCACTCAGCTACAGATCTCATTACAGCCTTGGTACAAACATGGACAAAAGAGCTGAATTCCAGAGGTGAGGTGAGAGTGATTGCCCTTGACATCAAGGCAGCATTTGACCGAATGTGGCATCAAGGAGTCCTAGTAAAACTGAAGTCAATGGGAATCAGCAAATCTCTCCATTGGCTGGAGTCATACCTAGCACAAAGGAAGATGGTTGTGGTTGTTGGTGGTCAATCATCTCAGCCCAGGACATCGCTGTAGGAGTTTCTCAGGGGAGTGTCCTAGGCCCAACCATCTTCAGCTGCTTCATCAATGACCTTCCCTCCATCATAAGGTCAGAAGTGGGGATGTTCGCTAATGATTGCACAGTGTTCAGTTCCATCTGCAACTCCTCAGATAATGAAGCAGTCCATGCCCGCATGCAGCAAGACCTGGACGACATTCAGCCTTGGGCTGATAAGTGGCAAGTAACATTCGCGCCACACAAATGCCAGGCAATGACTATCTCCAGCAAGCGAGAGTCTAACCAACACCCCTTGATATTCAACGGCATTACCATCGCTGAATCCCTCATCATCAACATCCTGGGGGTAACCATTGACCAGAAATTTAACTGGACCAGCAACATAAATACTGTGGCAACAAAAGCAGGTCATAGGCTAGGTATTCTGCGGCGAGTGTCTCACCTCCTGACTCCCCAAAGCCTTTCCACCATCTGCAAGCCACAAGTCAGGAGTGTGATGGAATACTCTCCACTTGCCTGGATGAGTGCAGCTCCAACAACACTCAAGAAGCTCGACACCATCCAGGACAAAGCAGCCTGCTTGATTAGCACCTCATCCAGCACCTTAAACATTCACTCCCTCCACCACCGGCGCACCGTGGCTGCAGTGTGTACCATCTGAAGATGCACTGCAGCAACTCACCAAGGCTTCTTCAGCAGCACCTCCCAAACCCGCGACCTCTTCCACCTAGAAGGACGAGGGCAGCAGGTACATGTGAACACCACCGCCTCCAAGTTTCCCTCCAAGTCACCTGACTTGGAAATATATCGCCGATCCTTCATCGTCGCTGTGTCAAAATCCTGGAACTCTTTCCCTAACAGCACTGTGGGAGTACCTTCACCACACGGACTGCAGTGGTTCAAGAAGGCAGCTCAGCACCACCTTCTCAAGGGCAGTTAGGGATGGGCAATAAATGCTGGCCTTGCCAGCGACACTCACATCGCATAAACGAATTTTAAAAAATCCCACCATCTGCGCCACTAGTCTTACACATTGCTCAATGCACCACACCCCCATCACTCACCTACCAACAATCTCTACCAAACACGACTCATACCTCTCATTTCATAGATTCACCTCACCCTCACATACTTACAATTGCTGCAAGCCTCACACCCAAATCTCACAGCTTGCACACACTGTCAGATATTCAACTCTGACAGGCACATCACCCAAACACACTTCCCTTTCTGTTGCAGAACAAGGTGGCTCACAATTGGAGCCTGCAGGGGTGAACCGAAGGGGCACAGGCACATAGAATCATAGAAAGTTACAGCACGGAAGAAGGCCATTTCGGCCCATTGTGTCCGCGCCGGCCAACAAAGAACTATCCAGCCTAATCCCACTTCCCAGCTCTTGGTCCGTAGCCCTGCAGGTTAGAGCATCCCAAGTGCACATCAAAGTACTTTTTAAATGTGGTTAGGGTTCCCGCCTCTACCACCCTTTCAGGCAGTGAGTTCCAAACCCCCACAACCCTCTGGGTGAAGAAATTTCCCCTCAAATCCCCTCTAAATCTTCCCCCAATTACTTTAAATCTGTGCCCCCTGGTTTTTGACCCCTCTGCTAAGGGAAATAGGTCCTTTCTATCCACTTTATCTATGCCCCTCATAATTTTATACACCTCAATAAGGTCTCCCCTCAGCCTTCTCTGTTCCAAGGAAAACAGACCCAGCCTATCCAGTCTTACCTCATAGCTAAGATTCTCTACTCCTGGCAACATCCTTGTAAATCTCCTCTGTACCCTCTCCAGTGCAATCACATCTTTCCTGTAATGTGGTGACCAGAACTGCACGCAGTACTCTAGCTGAGGCCTAACTAGTGTTTTATACAGTTGAAGCATAACTCCCCAGCTCTTGTATTCTATGCCACGGCTAATAAAGGCAAGCCTACCGTATGCCTTCTTAACCACCTTATCTACTTGGCCTGCTACCTTCAGGGATCTGTGGACATGCACTCCAAGGTCCCTTTCTTCCTCGACACTACTCAGTGTCTTACCATTTAATGTGTATTCCCTTTCCTTGTTAGTCCTCCCCAAATGCATTACCTCACACTTCTCCGGATTGAATTCCATTTGCCACTGTTCTGCCCACCTGACCAATTTATTGATATCTTCCTGCAGTCTACAGTTTCCTTCTTCAGTATCAACCACACAGCCGATTTTAGTATCATCTGCAAACTTCTTGATCATACCCCCTATATTCAAGTCTAGATCATTGATATATACCACAAAAAGCAAGGGACCTAGTACTGAGCCCTGCGGAACCCCACTGGAAACAGCCTTCCAGTCACAAAAACACTCATCAACCATTACCCTCTGCTTCCTGTCTCCGAGCCAGTTTTGAATCCAACTTGACACTTTGCCCTGGATCCCATGGGCTTTAACTTCGTGACCAGTCTGCCATGTGGAACCTTATCAAAAGCCTTACTAAAGTCCATATACACTACATCAAACGCACTACCCTTCTTGTTACCTCCTCAAAAAATTCACTCAATTTTGTCAGACACGACCTTCCCTTAACAAATCTGTGCTGACTATCCGTGATTAATCCATGTCTTTCTAAATGAAGATTTATCCTGTCCTTCAGAATTCTTTCCAATAATTATCCCACCACCGAGGTTAGGCTGACTGGCCTGTAATTACTCGGTCTATCCTTTTCTCCCTTTTTAAACAAGGGTACCACATTAGCAGTCCTCCAGTCCTCTGGCACCACACCTGAAGCCAGAGAGGATTGAAAAATGATGGTCAGGGCCTCTGCTATTTCCTCTTTTGCTTTGCTTATCAGCCTGGGATACATTTCATCCGGGCCTGGGGATTTATTTATTTACTTTTAAAACTGCTAAACCCCTTAATACTTCCTCTCTCACTATGTTTATTTCATCTAATATTTCGCCTGCATAATGTTTCCTCTATGGAGGAGATGGTGCTGGCCATTCTTGGGGGGCAATTGCTGACCCCGTGACCAGCGGCGGGGCTGAAGCAATCCAAGATGACGGTATCCTCATACCTAATCCTCCTTCTCGCATCCCACTTCCCCCTCATCCCACAATCTCTTCTGATTGCCACGCTGCGCATGGGGTAAGCATGCCCTTCTTGCTTCTCCCCCCTCCCCTCACCACAACCCGACCCTTGTGCCTTTCTCAGTTCAGAGACCCAAGAAATTCAACCTGCCTAGCCAGTGGTGCAAGAAGAAGAGGAAGAGGAGAGTGATAATGAAGAAGAAACACCGTCACTTGATCGGACACTGGAAGCCGCCAGCTCAGACACTGGCACTGCGCAGAATTTGGAGGGTAACTTAGAGGCGGGATCTGCACGTGGTGAGTTACTGGGCACGAGTGGGCTGCAGCCAAGGCAGGGGAAAGGGTAATGCAGGTGCCAGCTCCCAGGACAGTGAATTCGCACACGAATTCTGCTGCAGAGGACTCAGATGTGGACTTCGATGGGGCGGTCTTCAGAAGAACGATGATGGGTATGCACAACGAAATGCACCCTGCCAGAAAACCTGCATGCCATTTCAAGGAGCATGGAGGAGTCACAGATCACAGAATCCCCACAGTGCAGATAGAGGCCATTTCGGCCCATCGAGCCTGCACCGACACATATCCCACCCTATCCCCATAACCCCATGTATTTAATCCCCCCTAACACTAAGGGTCAATTTATCATAGCCAAATCAACCTAACCCGCACATCTTTGGACTGTGGGAGGAAACCGGAGCACCCGGAGGAAACCCACGCAGACACGGGGAGAATGTGCAAACTCCACACAGACAATCACCCAAGGCCGGATTCGAATCCAGGTCCCTGGCGCTGTGAGGCAACAGTGCTAACCACTATGCCACCGTGTTGCCCAGTCCTGCACCAACCTTGCACAAGGCTTTGCACAGAGCTTGGAGCCCATGATTTCCAGCAAGGAAGTGATGGGTAACTCCATTAGCGCACTTCTGGACCCAACCATGATGCAGCGTTTGATGGCCGATGTCTCAGCTTCCATTGTAGCTCAAGCACAAACCACCCAATGTCTGAGTGCTGCAGTGGAAGCTCAGACTGAAGTCATGCAAGCTCAGCTTGCTGTCATCATGGCTGAGTTTACCAGTGTGAAAAGGGGCTTGCAGGGTGTGACAACAGTCCAGTAATCTGTCTTCCAACAGATTACTAAGATTTCTGAGGCGCCGCCCTGGAGGAGTGACAGTGGCTCCTTGGAGCACGAATCTGTTGTCCTCTCTCAGGATGACAGTATTTGTCCCCCCGCCACTGCCACTCTGCCAGTGCCCTTGATGTTGTCCGTCAGCCAGCCAGCCCAGACTGCTGCCGCCTATGCTGAGGCGGTGCAGTCCGCAGCCGGGCCTTCTAGGCCCAGAGCTGTTCGAGGTCATCCTGCAAGGCCACCTGCACTCTCCCCCACTGAAAGCCAGCAGCCTTTCACCAGCCATGCTGCAGCCACTGGGGTAGCACTGCGTAGGAGCACTAGGACAGGCAAAGGCACACTGAAGGCAGGCACTAATTGAATGCACAGGGGTGATTAGTTGACTTTGTTATGTAATATTAGATGGATTGATGGATAAAGTTGGATTGGAATGTTTCTTTTGTGGTGGCTTTTATTTCAGCATTGTGGCCAAGGGGACGCCGTGATGGCCAGTAACAGAGGGAAGGTAAGGTGTGGGACTATTGTTGAATAGGGAATTGGGGTTACGTTCACTGGTACTGCAGTCAGATGAGTCAATCCCGGACAGCCTGGGCAGAAAAGGGCTGTCTGGGTTGTCTCCTCCCTTCCACTTCCTCCTCTCCCACTTCTTCCTCCACCTCCTCCTCCTCCTCTTCTTGCTCCTCCTCTTCTTGCTCCTCCTCAGCTGGTCACTGTATGCCTGGTGGCAAGGGCTGTGCCCTCATAATGGCAAGATTGTGGAGCTTACAGCATACCATGATGAATCTTGCGCTCTGGTGAGTACTGCAGGGCTCCTCCAGAGCGGGCCAGGCAGGGGAAGCGTTGTTTAAGGACGCCAATGGTCTGCTCTGTCAGAGTCCGTGTGGCAGCATGGCTCCCATTGTATGCATTCTGCCCACGAGTGGCTGGGTTGCGGAGCAAAGTCATGAGCCAGATGGTCAAGGGATAGCCCTTGTTGCCCAGTAGCCACCCTGTGGTTTGTCTTGGTGGCTCAAAGACTGAGGGAACAGCAGACTGGCGCAAAATAAAAGCATCATGACTGCTGCCAGGATACCAGGCATTCATCATCATGATGTGCTGAGCTTGGTCGCACACCAACTGCACATTCAGCGAGTCATGGTTCATCTCAGCATTTAGAAATGGTGCCCAAATTAGCCATGTGTGCACAGTCGATGGCACACTGCACCATGGGGAGGTCCGCTATCCTGGCAAAGCCACGTACACGCTCTGCCTGCTTCTCTATTGCCAGAGAAGACAATGAAGCCCCTCTCCTGGCATAAAGATTGTCTGTCACCTCTCTTATGCAGCAGTGGACAGCGAACTGGGAGGAGTTACAGATGTTGCCTGTTCTAGCCTGGAAGAATCCCTGGAAGGAAATTCAGGGCCACAGCCACCTTCACAGCCACTACCAGCACTGTCCTTGCCCAGGAGTGAGGCTGCAGGTCTGGTTGCAAGAGGTGGCAGAGTTCTGTGAGCACTTCTTTCATAAAGCGCAGGCACCTCACACACTGCTCCTGGCTCCTGGCTCAGGCTGAGGGAAGAGAATTGCTCTTGGAAGACCCTAGGTGGGTAAGGCCTCCTGCTGAGAGCCCTTCTCCGCTTCCTCTTCTTCGCTGCCTCTGTTCCATCTTGCTGTCATGCTGCAGGCCAAGGGGGATGACAACTAGAGCACCCATGACTGGGAGCAAGTGGTCTGACCAGAACACTTGAAGTCAGAGCCAAGGCCTTCTCCACTTGCAACACCACTTCCCGTCACCTCACCAACTTTAAACAACTCTAGAAAGCTGCAAACACTTCCACAAACTTACACACATCCAGTCGAAATCAAAAAGCAAGTTACCTGAAAGTTGGTGATGATCCCTTTAAATATCGCTGGTGGGGGTTCCTTCCTGCTGCTGAGCGCAGTGCTGGCATCAAATCAACATTGCACGCTGATTGCTGTCACGATCTGGCGACTTACAATATTTCCAGTACATGCTCCTAATGGCTGCCCTACCGCCCTCACCAAGATGGCGTCTGGCACGGCCCACACCAGAAGTGTGCGTGCGCTGCTCGGATGCCATTTTGGACCCAATTTGGCACTTGTAGTGCCCAAACAATGGGCGCTACGCAACCAAGTTTTGTAATGTTCTTAATGTGAAAATAACTGAGGAAAAATTAGCTTTTGCAGGAGAAACAAAGATTGAAACTTTTGTAACGTTCTTAATGTGAACGAAAGCAAGGCTTACGAAAGGGGGCGGAGCCAGCTGCAGCCTGCAACTCCAAAAAGTGAACAATTGCAGACATTTTTAAAGCAACAGTACACCGAAAACAAAATAAATCCTGACTTTTGCTCTCATTTCAGTTTTATCTTTCAACTCCTGATGTTTGCTTTTAATTTCTCTCTGCCTGCTGCTGAAAACTCTCCGCCTCCTTCTCCATTGATCTATGGGAGGGGTGTACTGACAGAGTAAAGGGGGTTGGATCCAGTCGAGTTTTCTTTGATTCAAACTTTTTGTTTCATTTATTACAGTATTCAGCGCTGATGTAACTGTTTGATGGAGAATTGACAGGTTATATATAACCCTTGGACTATCAGGACTTTCTTGATCTTAGACTCGTCATTAAAGTGGGCTCGAACTTATTTAAATGCATCTTTGTATCTCTGTGTCTAATGCAAATTCTGATCCTTGATATTCAAGATTAGAATTCTCTAAACTCGCATCGAGGTTAGATTTGAATTCTGCCATGACTTTATATTAATTTACCGTAACGCACTGGTACTGAAAGTCAGTAGAAGACTTGAAGCACTAACCCGATCAGAGAAATCAGGTGACCAGCCTTAAGTCTCCGCTCCCTGATACATCAACACAACGTCATGCTCAGAGGTAGCAACTGTTAGAGGAGGTGTTTATTTATAATTTACTCCTCAAATCAACACAGTTCATAAACACTGAATATCAGCTATCACAGATTTATTGGCATTCTGTTCATGCAATAGTAATGAAACACACACTTAAAAGGCAGTCCTTACACCCACACCTGATGGTGGTTGGTTGGGGATTCAAACGTGTCACAGTCTAAGCTCAATATCTTGGCCTTTACAATCCAAATACTCACCACAAACGGACAGTTTTTATACATTTATCTCCCTCCCTCCACGTGGCAATCCACACAATTCTACATTAGATAATATACAAAAGTTACAATACAACCCCATATAAGGAGAATTTAATTGATTTATCCCTTATCAATAACTTCAGTTTTCCTTACAAGATATTTTTCTGTCGATGGGTATAACTCCCCTACTTTGTTATCTTCTCACAATAGTTTCACTCTTGTTACATAGAATTGCTCTTCCACCAAGTGAAACTTTCATGATAAGTCTGTCTTTGATTCAGCACCATTCCGGACCTGTCTCCTGCTTCTAAACAGGATGATGTAAACTCCGATATTTCCCTTTGCAGAACCAACTGTTTTCCCTGCACTTGTCCAGTATAAACTGGAGTGTCTGTTAATTAGTTTTACTGAAGTGACTAAACTGACCATTGCTTGAAGGTCAGTCTTAATTCAACCATTCAGTGGTCACTGCATCGAAACTGACATAAACTTCCCCATAGAACAGGCATAGGGTAAATGTTACTATCACTACAATATAAAGAGGAACCAATAGCAGTATAACATCAGCAGAGGTCAGGGCAGTCTGATTAACCCTTTCCTTACATCCTCTGCTACATCACAACACAATCTTTCTCTTTCCTTTGCTCCATCTCAGGTTTTCTGCTGGCTTTTGCTGGTTTTTGGCACTCCCTTGGTTTGACTTGCTCCTCCTGGGCTTTGCTGTGAAGTTTATGCTCCCTCTTTACCTCTTTTTTGATCATCAATTCCCTGATTTTCTCTTCCAGCCTCCTGATATCATCCTGATGCTCTTCTGCATCGCTGGCAGTTACTTGGAGCTTGCCCTGCAGCATATTTTTACATTCCTGTCACATACTTCAACGTCAACAGTCACATTGGCTCTCAGTCTCTTTTTTATGCTTTCTGGATGTGTTTCTTTTATCCTATGTATCTCATCCCCCTTCCCCCTTCCTGACTCAGGCAGGGATGGTATCCCACAGGGGCAGGCTGTCCCCAGTAATTCTTCCCAGGCACCACTCTTCAGTTGTGGGGGGAGGGGATGCCAATCATGCCAGCGTCCGTGTCCACCGTGACAGTTGACATAGCAAACATGAATGGGAAGTGTTACCTCCTCTACTCTCCCAGCTGCTGTTCTGTACTATGAGCCTCAGGCCTACAACTATCATCATCTCCTTCACTATCACAAAACAAATACATCAATCGCTTTTCACAAACAGTGTTTAAATAATTATCTCAAAATGGTCAGCCATGGCTCAGTGGCAGTTCACTCGCCTCGGAGTCAGAAGGTTGTGGGTTCAAGCCCCACTCCAGAGACTTCAGCCCATAATCCAGACTGACATTCTAGTCCAGTGCTGAGGGAGTACTGCACTGTCAGAGGTGCCGCCTTTCAGATGAGACGTTAAACCGAGGCCCCATGTGCCTTTTCTGGTGGATGTAAAAGATCCCATGGCACTAGTCAAAGAAGAACAGGGGAGTTCTCCCCTCAATCAACATCACCAAAACAGATTATTTGGTCATTTATCTCACTGCTGATTGTGGGACCTTGCTGTGGCCAAATTCGCTGCCGTGTTTCCTACATTAATCAAGGACAGCATGGATTTTTTAAGGGAAGCTCATGTCTGAATAACTTGATTGAATTTTTTGAGGTGGTAACAAGGAGGGTTGATGAGGGTAGTGCATTTGATGTAGTCTACATGGGTTTTAGCAAGGCTTTTGACAAAGTCCCACAAGGCAGACTGGTTAGTAAAGTAAAAGCCCATGGGATCCAGGACAAAGTGCCAAGTTGGATCTAAAATTGGTTCAGTGGCAGGAAGCAAAGGATAATGGTCAACAGATGTTTTTGTGACTGGAAAGTGGTTTCCAGTGGGGTTCTGAAGGGCTCAGTAATGGGTCCCTTGCTTTTTGTGGTATATATTAAATGATGTAGACTTCAATGAAGGGGGCATGATTAAGAAGTTTGCAGATGATACAAAAATTGGCCGATAATGAGGAAGAAAGCTGCAGACTGCAGGAAGATATCAATGGACTGGTCAGGTGGGCAGAAAAGTGGCAAATGGCATTCAATCCGGAGAAGTGTGAGGTAATGCATTTGGGGAGGGCTAACAAGGCAAGGGAATACACAATTAATGGTAGGATACTGAGAAGCGTAGAGGAACAGAGGGACCTTGGAGTGCATGTCCACAAATCCCTGAAGGTGGCATGACAGGTAGATAAGGTGGTTAAGAGGGCATACGGGATGCTTTCCTTTATTAGCCGAGGCATAGAATATAAGAGCAGGGAGTTATGCTTGAACTGTATAAAACACTAAGTTAGGCCACAGCTAGAGTAATGTGTACATTTCCGGTCACCACATTACAGGAAAGATGTGATTGCACTGGAGAGGGTACAGAGGAGATTTACGAGGATGTTGCCAGGACTGGAGAATTTTAGCTATGAGGAAAGATTGGATAGGCAGGGCTGTTTTCTTTGGAACAGAGGAGGCTGAGCGGAGACTTGATTGAGGTGTATAAAATTATGAGTGGCCTAGATAGAGTGGATAGGAAGGACATATTTCCCCTAGCAGAGGGGCCAATAACCAGGAGGCATGGATTTAAAGTAATGGGTAGAAGGATTAGATCTATGTTTCTATGTTTCTATGTTTCTAGGAGAGTTGAGGAGAACTTTTTTCACCCAAAGGGTGGTGGGGTCTGGAATTCACTGCCTGAAAGGGTGGGAGAGGCAGAAACCCTCACTGCATTTAAAAAGTACTTGGATATACACGTGAAGTGCCATAACCTGCAGGGCTATGGACCAAGAGCTGGAAAGTGGTATTAGGCTGGATAGCTCTTGTTCGACCAGCACAGACCCGATGGGTCGAATGGCCTCCTTCTGTGCAGGAAAGTTCTATGATTCTATGATTACAAGTGACGACACTTCAAAAGTACTTAATTGGCTGTAAAGCGCTTTGGGATGTCCTGAGGTCATGAAAGACACTGTATAAATGCAAGTCTTTCTTTCATAGGGAGTGTATTTCCTGTCCACAAACTCACTTCCACTTGTCATGATTTTTGCTCACTCTTCTGTATCAACATTCATCACAGGAAAATTACAATGACAGCAGTTCCCATTTATTTCTGTAATATCAACTGCTATGGTGTATTTACAGGCTGTTGGCACTGGGTGACTCTATAGAGTGATTTTCAGAAGCCTCTCTCCCAACTCCGTAACCATCCTGTCTAGAAACAAACTTCTATCCATCAGCTGACTGCAGGCAATGATTTCCAAGGAATCCTGCCGTCCTTTCCTGGTCTGGTCTGTCTCCGACTCCTTTCCCACAGCAATGAGGTTGACTCTTAACTGCCCTCTGAAGTGGCCCAGCAAACCACTCAGTTGTATCAAACCGCTACGACGATTGCAACCTTTCAGGACAGTTCACCACCACCTTCTCAGGGCAACTGAGGATGAACAATCAATGCCAGCCTCGCCAGCAAGACCCACATCCCAAAGATTCACAGGTTAATCCAGGTTATTTTGTCCTTATCCGAATGGCTTCTGCAACTCCTTACCTGGTACTGGTTTTGCAGAGACTGGATTGTCCTGTTCATCTGCTTCATTTTCTCCTGAGCCGCCCTCTGTTCTTGCTCGGCTAGTCTGCGATCACGTTCCTGCTCTGAAGAGCAAAGGAGAGGCGGTTGGATGATGCGCAGCAGATGAGCTGCCCTAAAAATGAACCCAATCAGATGGCAAATGGAAGCAGTTGGGGTCTAAGTGTGGAGTTTGGGCTCGAGGTTTGCACAAAGTATGAGAGTAAATGGCAACTGCAGATTATGAAAATAACGGACAAGGGTCGTGGGGTCAAATTAGTAAAAGGCTGATTTAGGACTGATGACAGGAAGTTCTTCACACCGGATCAACACTGGAATTGACTCTGTGGTAGGGCAGTGGCAGTGAAAATCCCGGGAATCAGTTAAAGACCAATTGAATGGTGCAGTGTGGCCACTGGAGCATTATTCTGGATGGGTGAAGTAAGATGGGCTGAAGGCCTGCCTCATCTTTAATTATCTTGCGATCTGCATTGTGTTAAAAAAGGTGAGGTTGATAGGTAAGATCGATAGACAGATAAAATAGATTAGACAGATTGGATAGATTAGACCAATTGGATAAATTAGACAGATTGGATAGATTAGACAGATTGGATAGATTAGATATAGATAGAGAGAGATGGATGGAGAGATCGGTAGACAGCAATAGATAGAGAGATATAGACATAGATGAATAAACAACTAGATAGACAGGAATAGATGGATAGAGATAGACCGATAGATAAAGAGACAGAGAGAAGGATGGATGGATAGATAAATCTTTATTGCAAGGGGGTTGGAGTATAAGAATATGGAAGTCTTGCTGCAGTTATATAGGGCTTTTGTGAGACCACACCTGGAGTACTGTGCACAGTTTTGGTCTCCATACCTAAGGAAGGATATACTTGCCTTAGAGGGGGCTCAACAAAGGTTCACTAGATTGATTCCTGGGGTGAGAGGGCTGTCCTATGAGGAGAGATTGAGTAGAATGGGCTTGTATTCACTGGAGTTTAGAAGAATGAGAGGTGATCTCATTGAAATGTATAACATTCTGAGAGGGCTTGACAGGGTAGATGCTGAGAGGCTGTTTCCCCCTAGCTGATGAGTCCAGAACTAGGGGTCATAGACTCAGGATAAGGGGTCGGCCATTTAGGACTGAGATGAGGAGAAATTTCTTCACTCAGTGGGTTGTGAATCTTTGGAATTCTCTTCCCCAGAGGGGTGTGGATGCTTAGTTGATGAGTATATTCAAGGCTGAGATAGTTAGATTTTTGGGCTCTAAAGGAATCAAGGGATATGGGAATTGGGCGAGAAAGTGGTGTAGAGGTAGAAAATCAGCCCTGATTTTATTGAAAGGTGGAGCAAGCTCGATGGGCCGTATGGCCTACTCCTCCTCCTATTTCTTGTGTTTCTTATGTTCTTAAATCGATCAATATGAAAATGGAGAGATGGACAAAATAAATATTCTTACCTTGTTTTAGTTTCTCAAATTCTGAAAATGCTAAGTCCACATGCAGAATATCTTCTTCATCCTGCTCCAATTTCCGCACAAATGTTGACAAAACTTCTTGTGCCTGCAATTTAATAATAAGATAAATGAAGACATGTCACTGATTGAGTCAGACACAGTCCCAGATTCCACTCCACTTCTCAATTGTTTGATGATCTTTTCCAGGGCTGGAGTTGGGGCATTACATATGAAGAGGGCAAAAGCCAGCCAGGGTCCCATCTGTTGATTGGTATCCGGTGAAAGCCGCTGGAAAGCATTTATATCCACGATGGCAGTCCCAATAAAAAGCAGATATTCACCTTTCCACATCATCAGCGATTAAAGGCTGGTTGCCCCAGCTTGTGTCAAATCTTTCACGGGATGGAAAAAGGCGGGGGAAGATATCAATGGATCAACAGATGTAAGGGCTTAATTTCAATTTCTGTGTTACCTTGGGCCTTTGTTTGAAGTACAGGAGTGTGTTACCTTGGACCCTTTGTTTGAAGTACAGGAGTGTGTTACCTTGGGGCCTTTGTTTGAAGTACAGGAGTGTGTTACCTTGGGGCCTTTGTTTGAAGTACAGGAGTGTGTTACCTTGGACCCTTTGTTTGAAGTACAGGAGTGTGTTACCTTGGGGCCTTTGTTTGAAGTACAGGAGTGTGTTACCTTGGGGCCTTTGTTTGAAGTACAGGAGTGTGTTACCTTGGGGCCTTTGTTTGAAGTACAGGAGTGTGTTACCTTGGGGCCTTTGTTTGAAGTACAGGAGTGTGTTACCTTGGGGCCTTTGTTTGAATTACAGGAGTGTGTTACCTTGGGGTCTTTGTTTGAAGGACAGGAGTTTGTTACCTTGGGGTCTTTGTTTGAAGTATAGGAGTGTGTTACCTTGGGCCCTTTGTTTGAAGTACAGGACTGTGTTACCTTGGGGTCTTTGTTTGAAGTACAGGAGTGTGTTACCTTGGACCCTTTGTCTGAAGTACAGGAGTGTGTTACCTTGTACCCTTTGTTTGAAGCACAGGAGTGTGTTACCTTGTACCCTTTGTTTGAAGTACAGGACTGTGTTACCTTGGGGTCTTTGTTTGAAGTACAGGAGTGTGTTACCTTGGACCCTTTGTCTGAAGTACAGGAGTGTGTTACCTTGTACCCTTTGTTTGAAGTACAGGAGTGTGTTACCTTGGACCCTTTGTTTGAAGTACAGGAGTGTGTTACCTTGGGGCCTTTGTTTGAAGTACAGGAGTGTGTTACCTTGGGGCCTTTGTTTGAAGTACAGGAGTGTGTTACCTTGGGGCCTTTGTTTGAAGTACAGGAGTGTACTATCTTGGGGCATTTGTTTGAAGTACAGGAGTGTGTTACCTTGGGGCCTTTGTTTGAAGTACAGGAGTGTGTTACCTTGGACCCTTTGTTTGAAGTACAGGAGTGTGTTACCTTAGACCCTTTGTTTGAAGTACAGGAGTGTGTTACCTTGGACCCTTTGTTTGAAGTACAGGAGTGTGTTACCTTGGGGCCTTTGTTTGAAGTAAAGGAGTGTGTTACCTTGGACCCTTTGTTTGAAGTACAGGAGTGTGTTACCTTGGGGCCTTTGTTTGAAGTACAGGAGTGTGTTACCTTGGACCCTTTGTTTGAAGTACAGGAGTGTGTTACCTTGGGGCCTTTGTTTGAAGTAAAGGAGTGTGTTACCTTGGACCCTTTGTTTGAAGTACAGGAGTGTGTTACCTTGGGGCCTTTGTTTGAAGTACAGGAGTGTGTTACCTTGGGGCCTTTGTTTGAAGTACAGGAGTGTGTTACCTTGGGGCCTTTGTTTGAAGTACAGGAGTGTGTTACCTTGGGGCCTTTGTTTGAAGTACAGGAGTGTGTTACCTTGGGGCCTTTGTTTGAAGTAAAGGAGTGTGTTACCTTGGGGCCTTTGTTTGAAGTACAGGAGTGTGTTACCTTGGACCCTTTGTTTGAAGTACAGGGGTGTGTTACCTTGGGGCCTTTGTTTGAAGGACAGGAGTGTGTTACCTTAGACCCTTTGTTTGAAGTACAGGGGTGTGTTACCTTGGGGCCTTTGTTTGAAGTACAGGAGTGTGTTACCTTAGACCCTTTGTTTGAAGTACAGGAGTGTGTTACCTTGGACCCTTTGTTTGAAGTACAGGGGTGTGTTACCTTGGGGCCTTTGTTTGAAGTACAGGAGTGTGTTACCTTAGACCCTTTGTTTGAAGTACAGGAGTGTGTTACCTTGGAACCTTTGTTTGAAGTACAGGAGTGTGTTACCTTGGACCCTTTGTTTGAAGTACAGGGGTGTGTTCCCTTGGACCCTTTGTTTGAAGTACAGGAGTGTGTTCCCTTGGACCCTTTGTTTGAAGTACAGGAGTGTGTTACCTTGGGGCCTTTGTTTGAAGTACAGCAGTGTGTTACCTTGGAACCTTTGTTTGAAGTACAGGAGAGTGTTACCTTGGGGCCTTTGTTTGAAGTACAGGAGTGTGTTACCTTGGGGCCTTTGTTTGAAGTACAGGAGTGTGTTACCTTGGGGCCTTTGTTTGAAGTACAGGAGTGTGTTACCTTGGGGCCTTTGTTTGAAGTACAGGAGTGTGTTACCTTGGGGCCTTTGTTTGAAGTACAGGAGTGTGTTACCTTGGGGCCTTTGTTTGAAGTAAAGGAGTGTGTTACCTTGGATCCTTTGTTTGAAGTACAGGAGAGTGTTACCTTGGGGCCTTTGTTTGAAGTACAGGAGTGTGTTACCTTGGACCCTTTGTTTGAAGTACAGGAGTGTGTTACCTTGGGGCCTTTGTTTGAAGTACAGGAGTGTGTTACCTTGGGGCCTTTGTTTGAAGTACAGGAGAGTGTTACCTTGGGGCCTTTGTTTGAAGTACAGGAGTGTGTTACCTTGGGGCCTTTGTTTGAAGTGCAGGAGTGTGTTACCTTGGGGCCTTTGTTTGAAGTACAGGAGTGTGTTACCTTGGACCCTTTGTTTGAAGTACAGGAGTTTGTTACCTTGGGGCCTTTGTTTGAAGTACAGGAGTGTGTTACCTTGGGGCCTTTGTTTGAAGTACAGGAGTGTGTTACCTTGGGGCCTTTGTTTGAAGTACAGGAGAGTGTTACCTTGGGGCCTTTGTTTGAAGTACAGGAGTGTGTTACCTTGGGGCCTTTGTTTGAAGTACAGGAGAGTGTTACCTTGGGGCCTTTGTTTGAAGTACAGGAGTGTGTTACCTTGGACCCTTTGTTTGAAGTACAGGAGTGTGTTACCTTGGGGCCTTTGTTTGAAGTACAGGAGTGTGTTACCTTGGGCCCTTTGTTTGAAGTACAGGAGTGTGTTACCTTGGACCCTTTGTTTGAAGTACAGGAGTGTGTTACCTTGGACCCTTTGTTTGAAGTACAGGAGTGTGTTACCTTGGACCCTTTGTTTGAAGTACAGGAGTGTGTTACCTTGGACCCTTTGTTTGAAGTACAGGAGTGTGTTACCTTGGACCCTTTGTTTGAAGTACAGGAGTGTGTTACCTTGGGGCCTTTGTTTGAAGTACAGGAGTGTGTTACCTTGGGGCCTTTGTTTGAAGTAAAGGAGTGTGTTACCTTGGACCCTTTGTTTGAAGTACAGGAGTGTGTTACCTTGGACCCTTTGTTTGAAGTACAGGAGTGTGTTACCTTGGACCCTTTGTTTGAAGTACAGGAGTGTGTTACCTTGGACCCTTTGTTTGAAGTACAGGAGTGTGTTACCTTGGGGTCTTTGTTTGAAGTAAAGGAGTGTGTTACCTTGGACCCTTTGTTTGAAGTACAGGAGTGTGTTACCTTGGACCCTTTGTTTGAAGTACAGGAGTGTGTTACCTTGGACCCTTTGTTTGAAGTACAGGAGTTTGTTACCTTGGGGCCTTTGTTTGAAGTACTGGAGTGTGTTACCTTGGACCCTTTGTTTGAAGTACAGGAGAGTGTTACCTTGGGGCCTTTGTTTGAAGTACAGGAGTTTGTTACCTTGGGGCCTTTGTTTGAAGTACAGGAGTGTGTTACCTTGGGGTCTTTGTTTGAAGTAAAGGAGTGTGTTACCTTGGACCCTTTGTTTGAAGTACAGGAGTGTGTTAGCTTGGGGCCTTTGTTTGAAGTACAGGAGTGTGTTACCTTGGGGTCTTTGTTTGAAGTACAGGAGTGTGTTACCTTGGGGCCTTTGTTTGAAGTACAGGAGTGTGTTACCTTGGACCCTTTGTTTGAAGTAAAGGAGTGTGTTACCTTGGGGCCTTTGTTTGAAGTACAGGAGTGTGTTACCTTGGGGCCTTTGTTTGAAGTACAGGAGTGTGTTACCTTGGACCCTTTGTTTGAAGTACAGGAGTGTGTTACCTTGGACCCTTTGTTTGAAGTACTGGAGTGTGTTACCTTGGAACCTTTGTTTGAAGTACAGGAGAGTGTTACCTTGGGGCCATTGTTTGAAGTACAGGAGTGTGTTACCTTGGGGCCTTTGTTTGAAGTACAGGAGTGTGTTACCTTGGACCCTTTGTTTGAAGTACAGGAGTGTGTTACCTTGGGGCCTTTGTTTGAAGTACTGGAGTGTGTTACCTTGGAACCTTTGTTTGAAGTACAGGAGAGTGTTACCTTGGGGCCATTGTTTGAAGTGCAGGAGTGTGTTACCTTGGACCCTTTGTTTGAAGTACTGGAGTGTGTTACCTTGGGGCCTTTGTTTGAAGTACAGGAGTGTGTTACCTTGGGGCCTTTGTTTGAAGTAAAGGAGTGTGTTACCTTGGACCCTTTGTTTGAAGTACAGGAGTGTGTTCCCTTGGGGCCTTTGTTTGAAGTACAGGAGTGTGTTACCTTGGACCCTTTGTTTGAAGTACAGGAGTGTGTTACCTTGGACCCTTTGTTTGAAGTACAGGAGTGTGTTACCTTGGAACCTTTGTTTGAAGTACAGGAGAGTGTTACCTTGGGGCCTTTGTTTGAAGTAAAGGAGTGTGTTACCTTGGACCCTTTGTTTGAAGTACAGGAGTGTGTTACCTTGGGCCCTTTGTTTGAAGTACAGGAGTGTGTTACCTTGGGGTCTTTGTTTGAAGTACAGGAGTGTGTTACCTTGGACCCTTTGTTTGAAGTACAGGAGTGTGTTACCTTGGAACCTTTGTTTGAAGTACAGGAGTGTGTTACCTTGGGGCCTTTGTTTGAAGTACTGGAGTGTGTTACCTTGGACCCTTTGTATGAAGTACAGGAGTGTGTTACCTTGGACCCTTTGTTTGAAGTACAGGAGTGTGTTACCTTGGGGCCTTTGTTTGAAGTAAAGGAGTGTGTTACCTTGGACCCTTTGTTTGAAGTACAGGAGTGTGTTACCTTGGGGCCTTTGTTTGAAGTAAAGGAGTGTGTTCCCTTGGACCCTTTGTTTGAAGTACAGGAGTGTGTTACCTTGGGGCCTTTGTTTGAAGTACAGGAGTGTGTTACCTTGGGGCCTTTGTTTGAAGTACAGGAGAGTGTTACCTTGGGGCCTTTGTTTGAAGTACAGGAGAGTGTTACCTTGGGGCCTTTGTTTGAAGTACAGGAGTGTGTTACCTTGGGGCCTTTGTTTGAAGTACAGGAGTGTGTTACCTTGGACCCTTTGTTTGAAGTACAGGAGTGTGTTACCTTGGACCCTTTGTTTGAAGTACTGGAGTGTGTTACCTTGGGGCCTTTGTTTGAAGTAAAGGAGTGTGTTACCTTGGACCCTTTGTTTGAAGTACTGGAGTGTGTTACCTTGGGGCCTTTGTTTGAAGTACAGGAGTGTGTTACCTTGGGGCCTTTGTTTGAAGTACAGGAGTGTGTTACCTTGGGGCCTTTGTTTGAAGTACAGGAGTGTGTTACCTTGGGGCCTTTGTTTGAAGTACAGGAGTGTGTTACCTTGGGGCCTTTGTTTGAAGTAAAGGAGTGTGTTACCTTGGGGTCTTTGTTTGAAGTACAGGAGTGTGTTACCTTGGGGCCTTTGTTTGAAGTACAGGAGTGTGTTACCTTGGGGCCTTTGTTTGAAGTACAGGAGTGTGTTACCTTGGGGCCTTTGTTTGAAGTACAGGAGTGTGTTACCTTGGACCCTTTGTTTGAAGTACAGGAGTGTGTTACCTTGGGGTCTTTGTTTGAAGTACAGGAGTGTGTTACCTTGGGGCCTTTGTTTGAAGTACAGGAGTGTGTTACCTTGGGGCCTTTGTTTGAAGTACAGGAGTGTGTTACCTTGGGGCCTTTGTTTGAAGTACAGGAGTGTGTTACCTTGGGGCCTTTGTTTGAAGTACAGGAGTGTGTTACCTTGGGGCCTTTGTTTGAAGTAAAGGAGTGTGTTACCTTGGGGCCTTTGTTTGAAGTACAGGAGTGTGTTACCTTGGGGCCTTTGTTTGAAGTACAGGAGTGTGTTACCTTGGGGCCTTTGTTTGAAGTAAAGGAGTGTGTTACCTTGGGGCCTTTGTTTGAAGTACAGGAGTGTGTTACCTTGGACCCTTTGTTTGAAGTACAGGGGTGTGTTACCTTGGGGCCTTTGTTTGAAGTACAGGAGTGTGTTACCTTAGACCCTTTGTTTGAAGTACAGGGGTGTGTTACCTTGGGGCCTTTGTTTGAAGTACAGGAGTGTGTTACCTTGGACCCTTTGTTTGAAGTACAGGAGTGTGTTACCTTGGGGCCTTTGTTTGAAGTACAGGAGTGTGTTACCTTGGACCCTTTGTTTGAAGTACAGGGGTGTGTTACCTTGGGGCCTTTGTTTGAAGTACAGGAGTGTGTTACCTTAGACCCTTTGTTTGAAGTACACGAGTGTGTTACCTTGGAACCTTTGTTTGAAGTACAGGAGTGTGTTACCTTGGACCCTTTGTTTGAAGTACAGGAGTGTGTTCCCTTGGACCCTTTGTTTGAAGTACAGGAGTGTGTTCCCTTGGACCCTTTGTTTGAAGTACAGGAGTGTGTTACCTTGGGGCCTTTGTTTGAAGTACAGCAGTGTGTTACCTTGGAACCTTTGTTTGAAGTACAGGAGAGTGTTACCTTGGGGCCTTTGTTTGAAGTACAGGAGTGTGTTACCTTGGGGCCTTTGTTTGAAGTACAGGAGTGTGTTACCTTGGGGCCTTTGTTTGAAGTACAGCAGTGTGTTACCTTGGAACCTTTGTTTGAAGTACAGGAGTGTGTTACCTTGGGGCCTTTGTTTGAAGTACAGCAGTGTGTTAACTTGGAACCTTTGTTTGAAGTACAGGAGAGTGTTACCTTGGGGCCTTTGTTTGAAGTACAGGAGTGTGTTACCTTGGACCCTTTGTTTGAAGTACAGGAGTGTGTTACCTTGGGCCTTTGTTTGAAGTACAGGAGTGTGTTACCTTGGGGCCTTTGTTTGAAGTACAGGAGTGTGTTACCTTGGGGTCTTTGTTTGAAGTAAAGGAGTGTGTTACCTTGGGGCCTTTGTTTGAAGTACAGGAGTGTGTTACCTTGGACCCTTTGTTTGAAGTACAGGAGTGTGTTACCTTGGGGCCTTTGTTTGAAGTACAGGAGTGTGTTACCTTGGACCCTTTGTTTGAAGTACAGGAGTGTGTTACCTTGGGGTCTTTGTATGAAGTACAGGAGTGTGTTACCTTGGGGCCTTTGTTTGAAGTACAGGAGTGTGTTACCTTGGGGCCTTTGTTTGAAGTACAGGAGAGTGTTACCTTGGGGCCTTTGTTTGAAGTACAGGAGTGTGTTACCTTGGACCCTTTGTTTGAAGTACTGGAGTGTGTTACCTTGGACCCTTTGTTTGAAGTACTGGAGTGTGTTACCTTGGAACCTTTGTTTGAAGTACAGGAGAGTGTTACCTTGGGGCCTTTGTTTGAAGTACAGGAGTGTGTTACCTTGGACCCTTTGTTTGAAGTACAGGAGTGTGTTACCTTGGACCCTTTGTTTGAAGTACAGGAGTGTGTTACCTTGGGGCCTTTGTTTGAAATACAGGAGTGTGTTACCTTGGGGCCTTTGTTTGAAGTACAGGAGTGTGTTACCTTGGACCCTTTGTTTGAAGTACAGGAGTGTGTTACCTTGGAACCTTTGTTTGAAGTACAGGAGTGTGTTACCTTGGGGCCTTTGTTTGAAGTACAGGAGTGTGTTACCTTGGACCCTTTGTTTGAAGTACAGGAGTGTGTTACCTTGGGGCCTTTGTTTGAAGTACAGGAGTGTGTTACCTTGGACCCTTTGTTTGAAGTACAGGAGTGTGTTACCTTGGGCCCTTTGTTTGAAGTACAGGAGTGTGTTCCCTTGGGGCCTTTGTTTGAAGTACAGGAGTGTGTTACCTTGGACCCTTTGTTTGAAGTACAGGAGTGTGTTACCTTGGAACCTTTGTTTGAAGTACAGGAGAGTGTTACCTTGGGGCCTTTGTTTGAAGTACAGGAGTGTGTTACCTTGGGGCCTTTGTTTGAAGTACAGGAGTGTGTTACCTTGGGGCCTTTGTTTGAAGTAAAGGAGTGTGTTACCTTGGACCCTTTGTTTGAAGTACTGGAGTGTGTTACCTTGGGGCCTTTGTTTGAAGTGCAGGAGTGTGTTACCTTGGGGTCTTTGTTTGAAGTACAGGAGTGTGTTACCTTGGGGCCTTTGTTTGAAGTACAGGAGTGTGTTACCTTGGGGCCTTTGTTTGAAGTACAGGAGTGTGTTACCTTGGACCCTTTGTTTGAAGTACAGGAGTGTGTTACCTTGGGGTCTTTGTTTGAAGTACAGGAGTGTGTTACCTTGGGGTCTTTGTTTGAAGTACAGGAGTGTGTTACCTTGGACCCTTTGTTTGAAGTACAGGAGTGTGTTACCTTGGGGTCTTTGTTTGAAGTACAGGAGTGTGTTACCTTGGGGCCTTTGTTTGAAGTACAGGAGTGTGTTACCTTAGACCCTTTGTTTGAAGTACAGGAGTGTGTTACCTTGGACCCTTTGTTTGAAGTACAGGAGTGTGTTACCTTAGACCCTTTGTTTGAAGTACAGGAGTGTGTTACCTTGGGGCCTTTGTTTGAAGTACAGGAGTGTGTTACCTTAGACCCTTTGTTTGAAGTACAGGAGTGTGTTACCTTGGGGCCTTTGTTTGAAGTTCAGGAGTGTGTTACCTTGGGGCCTTTGTTTGAAGTACAGGAGTGTGTTACCTTAGACCCTTTGTTTGAAGTACAGGAGTGTGTTACCTTGGACCCTTTGTTTGAAGTACAGGAGTGTGTTACCTTGGGGCCTTTGTTTGAAGTACAGGAGTGTGTTACCTTGGACCCTTTGTTTGAAGTACAGGAGTGTGTTACCTTGGGGCCTTTGTTTGAAGTACAGGAGTGTGTTACCTTGGACCCTTTGTTTGAAGTACAGGAGTGTGTTACCTTGGGGCCTTTGTTTGAAGTACAGGAGTGTGTTACCTTGGACCCTTTGTTTGAAGTACAGGAGTGTGTTACCTTGGTCCCTTTGTTTGAAGTACAGGAGTGTGTTACCTTGGACCCTTTGTTTGAAGTACAGGAGTGTGTTACCTTGGGGCCTTTGTTTGAAGTACAGGGGTGTGTTACCTTGGGGTCTTTGTTTGAAGTACAGGAGTGTGTTACCTTGGACCCTTTGTTTGAAGTACAGGAGTGTGTTACCTTGGACCCTTTGTTTGAAGTACAGGAGTGTGTTACCTTGGGGCCTTTGTTTGAAGTACAGGGGTGTGTTACCTTGGGGTCTTTGTTTGAAGTACAGGAGTGTGTTACCTTGGGGCCTTTGTCTGAAGTACAGGAGTGTGTTACCTTGGACCCTTTGTTTGAAGTACAGGAGTGTGTTACCTTGGGGCCTTTGTTTGAAGTACAGGAGTGTGTTACCTTGGGCCCTTTGTTTGAAGTACAGGAGTGTGTTACCTTGGGGTCTTTGTTTGAAGTACAGGAGTGTGTTACCTTGGACCCTTTGTTTGAAGTACAGGAGTGTGTTACCTTGGACCCTTTGTTTAAAGTACAGGAGTGTGTTACCTTGGAACCTTTGTTTGAAGTACAGGAGTGTGTTACCTTGGACCCTTTGTTTGAAGTACAGGAGTGTGTTACCTTGGACCCTTTGTTTCAAGTACAGGAGTTTGTTACCTTGGGGCCTTTGTTTGAAGTACAGGAGTGTGTTACCTTGGACCCTTTGTTTGAAGTACAGGAGTGTGTTACCTTGGACCCTTTGTTTGAAGTACAGGAGTGTGTTACCTTGGACCCTTTGTTTCAAGTACAGGAGTTTGTTACCTTGGGGCCTTTGTTTGAAGTACAGGAGTTTGTTACCTTGGGGCCTTTGTTTGAAGTACAGGAGTGTGTTACCTTGGACCCTTTGTTTGAAGTACAGGAGTGGGTTACCTTGGACCCTTTGTTTGAAGTACAGGAGTGTGTAACCTTGGGGTCTTTCTTTGAAGCACAGCAGTGTGTTACCTTGGACTCTTTGTTTGAAGTACAGGAGTGTGTTACCTTGGGGCCTTTGTTTGAAGTACAGGAGTGTGTTACCTTGGGGCCTTTGTTTGAAGTACAGGAGTGTGTTACCTTGGACCCTTTGTTTGAAGTACAGGAGTGTGTTACCTTGGACCCTTTGTTTGAAGTACAGGGGTGTGTTACCTTGGACCCTTTGTTTGAAGTACAGGAGTTTGTTACCTTGGACCCTTTGTTTGAAGTACAGGAGTGTGTTACCTTGGACCCTTTGTTTGAAGTACAGGAGTTTGTTACCTTGGACCCTTTGTTTGAAGTACAGGAGTGTGTTACCTTGGACCCTTTGTTTGAAGTACAGGAGTGTGTTACCTTGGACCCTTTGTTTGAAGTACAGGAGTGTGTTACCTTGGACCCTTTGTTTGAAGTACAGGAGTGTGTTACCTTGGACCCTTTGTTTGAAGTACAGGAGTGTGTTACCTTGGACCCTTTGTTTCAAGTACAGGAGTTTGTTACCTTGGGGCCTTTGTTTGAAGTACAGGAGTGTGTTACCTTGGACCCTTTGTTTCAAGTACAGGAGTTTGTTACCTTGGGGCCTTTGTTTGAAGTACAGGAGTTTGTTACCTTGGGGCCTTTGTTTGAAGTACAGGAGTGTGTTACCTTGGACCCTTTGTTTGAAGTACAGGAGTGGGTTACCTTGGACCCTTTGTTTGAAGTACAGGAGTGTGTAACCTTGGGGTCTTTCTTTGAAGCACAGCAGTGTGTTACCTTGGACTCTTTGTTTGAAGTACAGGAGTGTGTTACCTTGGGGCCTTTGTTTGAAGTACAGGAGTGTGTTACCTTGGGGCCTTTGTTTGAAGTACAGGAGTGTGTTACCTTGGACCCTTTGTTTGAAGTACAGGAGTGTGTTACCTTGGACCCTTTGTTTGAAGTACAGGGGTGTGTTACCTTGGGGTCTTTCTTTGAAGCACAGCAGTGTGTTACCTTGGGGCCTTTGTTTGAAGTACAGGAGTGTGTTACCTTGGACCCTTTGTTTGAAGTACAGGAGTGTGTTACCTTGGACCCTTTGTTTGAAGTACAGGAGTTTGTTACCTTGGACCCTTTGTTTGAAGTACAGGAGTGTGTTACCTTGGACCCTTTGTTTGAAGTACAGGAGTGTGTTACCTTGGACCCTTTGTTTGAAGTACAGGAGTTTGTTACCTTGGACCCTTTGTTTGAAGTACAGGAGTGTGTTACCTTGGACCCTTTGTTTGAAGTACAGGAGTTTGTTACCTTGGGGCCTTTGTTTGAAGTACAGGAGTGTGTTACCTTGGGGCCTTTGTTTGAAGTACAGGAGTGTGTTACCTTGGACCCTTTGTTTGAAGTACAGGAGTGTGTTACCTTGGACCCTTTGTTTGAAGTACAGGAGTGTGTTACCTTGGGGTCTTTCTTTGAAGTACAGGAGTGTGTTACCTTGGGGCCTTTGTTTGAAGTACAGGAGTGTGTTACCTTGGGGCCTTTGTTTGAAGTACAGGAGTGTGTTACCTTGGACCCTTTGTTTGAAGTACAGGAGTGTGTTACCTTGGGGCCTTTGTTTGAAGTACAGGAGTGTGTTACCTTGGGGCCTTTGTTTGAAGTACAGGAGTGTGTTACCTTGGACCCTTTGTTTGAAGTACAGGAGTGTGTTACCTTGGACCCTTTGTTTGAAGTACAGGAGTGTGTTACCTTGGGGCCTTTGTTTGAAGTACAGGAGTGTGTTACCTTGGGGCCTTTGTTTGAAGTACAGGAGTGTGTTACCTTGGGGCCTTTGTTTGAAGTACAGGAGTGTGTTACCTTGGACCCTTTGTTTGAAGTACAGGAGTGTGTTACCTTGGACCCTTTGTTTGAAGTACAGGAGTGTGTTACCTTGGACCCTTTGTTTGAAGTACAGGAGTGTGTTACCTTGGGGCCTTTGTTTGAAGTACAGGAGTGTGTTACCTTGGACCCTTTGTTTGAAGTACAGGAGTGTGTTACCTTGGGGCCTTTGTTTGAAGTACAGGAGTGTGTTACCTTGGACCCTTTGTTTGAAGTACAGGAGTGTGTTACCTTGGACCCTTTGTTTGAAGTACAGGAGTGTGTTACCTTGGTCCCTTTGTTTGAAGTACAGGAGTGTGTTACCTTGGACCCTTTGTTTGAAGTACAGGAGTGTGTTACCTTGGGCCCTTTGTTTGAAGTACAGGAGTGTGTTACCTTGGGGCCTTTGTTTGAAGTACAGGAATGTGTTACCTTGGGGTCTTTGTTTGAAGTACAGGGGTGTGTTACCTTGGGGCCTTTGTTTGAAGTACAGGAGTGTGTTACCTTGGGGCCTTTGTTTGAAGTACAGGAGTGTGTTACCTTGGACCCTTTGTTTGAAGTACAGGAGTGTGTTACCTTGGACCCTTTGTTTGAAGTACAGGAGTGTGTTACCTTGGACCCTTTGTTTGAAGTACAGGAGTGTGTTACCTTGGACCCTTTGTTTGAAGTACAGGAGTGTGTTACCTTGGGGCCTTTGTTTGAAGTACAGGAGTGTGTTACCTTGGGCCCTTTGTTTGAAGTACAGGAGTGTGTTACCTTGGACACTTTGTTTGAAGTACAGGAGTGTGTTACCTTGGACCCTTTGTTTGAAGTTCAGGAGTATGTTACCTTGGGGCCTTTGTTTGAAGTACAGGAGTGTGTTACCTTGGACCCTTTGTTTGAAGTACAGGAGTGTGTTACCTTGGACCCTTTGTTTGAAGTACAGGAGTGTGTTACCTTGGACCCTTTGTTTGAAGTACAGGAGTGTGTTACCTTGGACCCTTTGTTTGAAGTACAGGAGTGTGTTACCTTGGACCCTTTGTTTGAATTACAGGGGTGTGTTACCTTGGGGCCTTTGTTTGAAGTACAGGAGTGTGTTACCTTGGACCCTTTGTTTGAAGTACAGGAGTGTGTTACCTTGGACCCTTTGTTTGAAGTACAGGAGTGTGTTACCTTGGGGCCTTTGTTTGAAGTACAGGAGTGTGTTACCTTGGGGCCTTTGTTTGAAGTACAGGAGTGTGTTACCTTGGACCCTTTGTTTGAAGTACAGGAGTGTGTAACCTTGGGCCCTTTGTTTGAAGTACAGGAGTGTGTTCCCTTGGACCCTTTGTTTGAAGTTCAGGAGTATGTTACCTTGGGGCCTTTGTTTGAAGTACAGGAGTGTGTTACCTTGGACCCTTTGTTTGAAGTACAGGAGTGTGTTACCTTGGACCCTTTGTTTGAAGTACAGGAGTGTGTTACCTTGGACCCTTTGTTTGAAGTACAGGAGTGTGTTACCTTGGACCCTTTGTTTGAAGTACAGGAGTGTGTTACCTTGGACCCTTTGTTTGAATTACAGGGGTGTGTTACCTTGGGGCCTTTGTTTGAAGTACAGGAGTGTGTTACCTTGGACCCTTTGTTTGAAGTACAGGAGTGTGTTACCTTGGACCCTTTGTTTGAAGTACAGGAGTGTGTTACCTTGGGGCCTTTGTTTGAAGTACAGGAGAGTGTTACCTTGGGGCCTTTGTTTGAAGTACAGGAGTGTGTTACCTTGGGGCCTTTGTTTGAAGTACAGGAGTGTGTTACCTTGGACCCTTTGTTTGAATTACAGGAGTGTGTTACCTTGGGGCCTTTGTTTGAAGTACAGGGGTGTGTTACCTTGAGGCCTTTGTTTGAAGTACAGGAGTGTGTTACCTTGGGGCCTTTGTTTGAAGTACAGGGGTGTGTTACCTTGGGGCCTTTGTTTGAAGTACAGGAGTGTGTTACCTTGGACCCTTTGTTTGAAGTACAGGAGTGTGTTACCTTGGGGCCTTTGTTTGAAGTACAGGAGTGTGTTACCTTGGACCCTTTGTTTGAATTACAGGAGTGTGTTACCTTGGGGCCTTTGTTTGAAGTACAGGAGTGTGTTACCTTGGGGCCTTTGTTTGAAGTAAAGGAGTGTGTTACCTTGGGGCCTTTGTTTGAAGTACAGGGGTGTGTTACCTTGAGGCCTTTGTTTGAAGTACAGGAGTGTGTTACCTTGGACCCTTTGTTTGAAGTACAGGAGTGTGTTACCTTGGATCCTTTGTTTGAAGTACAGGAGTGTGTTACCTTGGGGCCTTTGTTTGAAGTACAGGAGTGTGTTACCTTGGAACCTTTGTTTGAATTACAGGAGTGTGTTACCTTGGACCCTTTGTTTGAAGTACAGGAGTGTGTTACCTCGGACCCTTTGTTTGAATTACAGGAGAGTGTTACCTTGGACCCTTTGTTTGAATTACAGGAGTGTGTTACCTTGGACCCTTTGTTTGAAGTACAGGAGTGTGTTACCTTGGGGCCTTTGTTTGAAGTTCAGGAGTGTGTTACCTTGGGGCCTTTGTTTGAAGTACTGGAGTGTGTTACCTCGGACCCTTTGTTTGAATTACAGGAGAGTGTTACCTTGGACCCTTTGTTTGAATTACAGGAGTGTGTTACCTTGGACCCTTTGTTTGAAGTACAGGAGTGTGTTACCTTGGGGCCTTTGTTTGAAGTTCAGGAGTGTGTTACCTTGGGGCCTTTGTTTGAAGTACAGGAGTGTGTTACCTTGGGGCCTTTGTTTGAAGTACAGGAGTGTGTTACCTTGGACCCTTTGTTTGAAGTACAGGAGTGTGTTACCTTGGGGCCTTTGTTTGAAGTACAGGAGTGTGTTACCTTGGGGCCTTTGTTTGAAGTACAGGAGTGTGTTACCTTGGACACTTTGTTTGAAGTACAGGAGTGTGTTACCTTGGACCCTTTGTTTGAAGTACAGGAGTGTGTTACCTTGGACCCTTTGTTTGAAGTACAGGAGTGTGTTACCTTGGACCCTTTGTTTGAAGTACAGGAGTGTGTTACCTTGGGGCCTTTGTTTGAAGTACAGGAGTGTGTTACCTTGGACCCTTTGTTTGAAGTACAGGAGTGTGTTACCTTGGGGCCTTTGTTTGAAGTTCAGGAGTGTGTTACCTTGGACCCTTTGTTTGAAGTACAGGAGTGTGTTACCTTGGGGCCTTTGTTTGAAGTACAGGAGTGTGTTACCTTGGGGCCTTTGTTTGAAGTACAGGGGTGTGTTACCTTGGGGCCTTTGTTTGAAGTACAGGAGTGTGTTACCTTGGACCCTTTGTTTGAAGTACAGGGGTGTGTTACCTTGGGGCCTTTGTTTGAAGTACAGGAGTGTGTTACCTTGGACCCTTTGTTTGAAGTTCAGGAGTGTGTTACCTTGGACCCTTTGTTTGAAGTACAGGAGTGTGTTACCTTGGGGCCTTTGTTTGAAGTACAGGAGTGTGTTACCTTGGACCCTTTGTTTGAAGTACAGGAGTGTGTTACCTTGGGGCCTTTGTTTGAAGTACAGGAGTGTGTTACCTTGGGGCCTTTGTTTGAAGTACAGGAGTGTGTTACCTTGGGGCCTTTGTTTGAAGTACAGGAGTGTGTTACCTTGGACCCTTTGTTTGAAGTACAGGAGTGTGTTACCTTGGGGCCTTTGTTTGAAGTACAGGAGTGTGTTACCTTGGACCCTTTGTTTGAAGTTCAGGAGTGTGTTACCTTGGACCCTTTGTTTGAAGTACAGGAGTGTGTTACCTTGGACCCTTTGTTTGAAGTACAGGAGTGTGTTACCTTGGACCCTTTGTTTGAAGTACAGGAGTGTGTTACCTTGGACCCTTTGTTTGAATTACAGGAGTGTGTTACCTTGGACCCTTTGTTTGAAGTTCAGGAGTGTGTTACCTTGGACCCTTTGTTTGAATTACAGGAGTGTGTTACCTTGGACCCTTTGTTTGAAGTTCAGGAGTGTGTTACCTTGGACCCTTTGTTTGAAGTACAGGAGTGTGTTACCTTGGACCCTTTGTTTGAAGTACAGGAGTGTGTTACCTTGGACCCTTTGTTTGAATTACAGGAGTGTGTTACCTTGGGGCCTTTGTTTGAAGTACAGGAGTGTGTTACCTTGGGGCCTTTGTTTGAATTACAGGAGTGTGTTACCTTGGGGTCTTTGTTTGAAGTACAGGAGAGTGTTACCTTGGACCCTTTGTTTGAATTACAGGAGTGTGTTACCTTGGACCCTTTGTTTGAAGTACAGGAGTGTGTTCCCTTGGGTCCTTTGTTTGAAGTACAGGAGTGTGTTACCTTGGACCCTTTGTTTGAAGTACAGGAGTGTGTTACCCTGGGGCCTTTGTTTGAAGTTCAGGAGTGTGTTACCTTGGACCCTTTGTTTGAAGTACAGGAGTGTGTTACCTTGGACCCTTTGTTTGAAGTACAGGAGTGTGTTACCTCGGACCCTTTGTTTGAAGTACAGGAGTATGTTACCTTGGGGCCTTTGTTTGAAGTACAGGAGTGTGTTACCTTGGACCCTTTGTTTGAAGTACAGGAGTGTGTTACCTTGGACCCTTTGTTTGAAGTACAGGAGTGTGTTACCTTGGGGCCTTTGTTTGAAGTACAGGAGTGTGTTACCTTGGACCCTTTGTTTGAAGTACAGGAGTGTGTTACCTTGGACCCTTTGTTTGAAGTACAGGAGTGTGTTACCTTGGGCCCTTTGTTTGAAGTACAGGAGTGTGTTACCTTGGACCCTTTGTTTGAAGTACAGGAGTGTGTTACCTTGGACCCTTTGTTTGAAGTACAGGAGTGTGTTACCTTGGACCCTTTGTTTGAAGTACAGGAGTGTGTTACCTTGGACCCTTTGTTTGAAGTACAGGAGTGTGTTACCTTGGACCCTTTGTTTGAAGTACAGGAGTGTGTTACCTTGGGCCCTTTGTTTGAAGTACAGGAGTATGTTACCTTGGGGCCTTTGTTTGAAGTACAGGAGTGTGTTACCTTGGACCCTTTGTTTGAAGTACAGGAGTGTGTTACCTTGGACCCTTTGTTTGAAGTACAGGAGTGTGTTACCTTGGGGCCTTTGTTTGAAGTACAGGAGTGTGTTACCTTGGGGTCTTTGTTTGAAGTACAGGAGTGTGTTACCTTGGGGCCTTTGTTTGAAGTACAGGAGTGTGTTACCTTGGAACCTTTGTTTGAAGTACAGGAGTGTGTTACCTTGGACCCTTTGTTTGAAGTACAGGAGTGTGTTACCTTGGACCCTTTGTTTGAAGTACAGGAGTGTGTTACCTTGGGCCCTTTGTTTGAAGTACAGGAGTGTGTTACCTTGGGGCCTTTGTTTGAAGTACAGGAGTGTGTTACCTTGGGGTCTTTGTTTGAAGTACAGGAGTGTGTTACCTTGGGGCCTTTGTTTGAAGTACAGGAGCGTGTTACCTTGGACCCTTTGTTTGAAGTACAGGAGTGTGTTACCTTGGGGCCTTTGTTTGAAGTACAGGAGTGTGTTACCTTGGGGCCTTTGTTTGAAGTACAGGAGTGTGTTACCTTGGACCCTTTGTTTGAAGTACAGGAGTGTGTTACCTTGGACCCTTTGTTTGAAGTACAGGAGTGTGTTACCTTGGGGCCTTTGTTTGAAGTACAGGGGTGTGTTACCTTGGGGCCTTTGTTTGAAGTACAGGAGTGTGTTACCTTGGGGCCTTTGTTTGAAGTACAGGAGTGTGTTACCTTGGACCCTTTGTTTGAAGTACAGGAGTGTGTTACCTTGGGGCCTTTGTTTGAAGTACAGGAGTGTGTTACCTTGGGGCCTTTGTTTGAAGTACAGGAGTGTGTTACCTTGGACCCTTTGTTTGAATTACAGGAGTGTGTTACCTTGGGGCCTTTGTTTGAAGTACAGGAGTGTGTTACCTTGGGGCCTTTGTTTGAAGTAAAGGAGTGTGTTACCTTGGGGCCTTTGTTTGAAGTACAGGGGTGTGTTACCTTGGGGCCTTTGTTTGAAGTACAGGGGTGTGTTACCTTGAGGCCTTTGTTTGAAGTACAGGAGTGTGTTACCTTGGGGCCTTTGTTTGAAGTACAGGGGTGTGTTACCTTGGGGCCTTTGTTTGAAGTACAGGAGTGTGTTACCTTGGACCCTTTGTTTGAAGTACAGGAGTGTGTTACCTTGGGGCCTTTGTTTGAAGTACAGGAGTGTGTTACCTTGGGGCCTTTGTTTGAAGTACAGGAGTGTGTTACCTTGGACCCTTTGTTTGAAGTACAGGAGTGTGTTACCTTGGGGCCTTTGTTTGAAGTACAGGAGTGTGTTACCTTGGACCCTTTGTTTGAAGTTCAGGAGTGTGTTACCTTGGACCCTTTGTTTGAAGTAAAGGAGTGTGTTACCTTGGACCCTTTGTTTGAAGTACAGGAGTGTGTTACCTTGGACCCTTTGTTTGAAGTACAGGAGTGTGTTACCTTGGACCCTTTGTTTGAAGTACAGGAGTGTGTTACCTTGGACCCTTTGTTTGAATTACAGGAGTGTGTTACCTTGGACCCTTTGTTTGAAGTTCAGGAGTGTGTTACCTTGGACCCTTTGTTTGAATTACAGGAGTGTGTTACCTTGGACCCTTTGTTTGAAGTTCAGGAGTGTGTTACCTTGGACCCTTTGTTTGAAGTACAGGAGTGTGTTACCTTGGACCCTTTGTTTGAAGTACAGGAGTGTGTTACCTTGGACCCTTTGTTTGAATTACAGGAGTGTGTTACCTTGGGGCCTTTGTTTGAAGTACAGGAGTGTGTTACCTTGGGGCCTTTGTTTGAATTACAGGAGTGTGTTACCTTGGGGTCTTTGTTTGAAGTACAGGAGAGTGTTACCTTGGACCCTTTGTTTGAATTACAGGAGTGTGTTACCTTGGACCCTTTGTTTGAAGTACAGGAGTGTGTTCCCTTGGGTCCTTTGTTTGAAGTACAGGAGTGTGTTACCTTGGACCCTTTGTTTGAAGTACAGGAGTGTGTTACCCTGGGGCCTTTGTTTGAAGTTCAGGAGTGTGTTACCTTGGACCCTTTGTTTGAAGTACAGGAGTGTGTTACCTTGGACCCTTTGTTTGAAGTACAGGAGTGTGTTACCTCGGACCCTTTGTTTGAAGTACAGGAGTATGTTACCTTGGGGCCTTTGTTTGAAGTACAGGAGTGTGTTACCTTGGACCCTTTGTTTGAAGTACAGGAGTGTGTTACCTTGGACCCTTTGTTTGAAGTACAGGAGTGTGTTACCTTGGGGCCTTTGTTTGAAGTACAGGAGAGTGTTACCTTGGACCCTTTGTTTGAAGTACAGGAGTGTGTTACCTTGGACCCTTTGTTTGAAGTACAGGAGTGTGTTACCTTGGACCCTTTGTTTGAAGTACAGGAGTGTGTTACCTTGGACCCTTTGTTTGAAGTACAGGAGTGTGTTACCTTGGACCCTTTGTTTGAAGTACAGGAGTGTGTTACCTTGGGGCCTTTGTTTGAAGTACAGGAGTGTGTTACCTTGGACCCTTTGTTTGAAGTACAGGAGTGTGTTACCTTGGACCCTTTGTTTGAAGTACAGGAGTGTGTTACCTTGGACCCTTTGTTTGAAGTACAGGAGTGTGTTACCTTGGACCCTTTGTTTGAAGTACAGGAGTGTGTTACCTTGGGCCCTTTGTTTGAAGTACAGGAGTGTGTTACCTTGGACCCTTTGTTTGAAGTACAGGAGTGTGTTACCTTGGACCCTTTGTTTGAAGTACAGGAGTGTGTTACCTTGGACCCTTTGTTTGAAGTACAGGAGTGTGTTACCTTGGACCCTTTGTTTGAAGTACAGGAGTGTGTTACCTTGGACCCTTTGTTTGAAGTACAGGAGTGTGTTACCTTGGGCCCTTTGTTTGAAGTACAGGAGTATGTTACCTTGGGGCCTTTGTTTGAAGTACAGGAGTGTGTTACCTTGGACCCTTTGTTTGAAGTACAGGAGTGTGTTACCTTGGACCCTTTGTTTGAAGTACAGGAGTGTGTTACCTTGGGGCCTTTGTTTGAAGTACAGGAGTGTGTTACCTTGGGGTCTTTGTTTGAAGTACAGGAGTGTGTTACCTTGGGGCCTTTGTTTGAAGTACAGGAGTGTGTTACCTTGGAACCTTTGTTTGAAGTACAGGAGTGTGTTACCTTGGACCCTTTGTTTGAAGTACAGGAGTGTGTTACCTTGGACCCTTTGTTTGAAGTACAGGAGTGTGTTACCTTGGGCCCTTTGTTTGAAGTACAGGAGTGTGTTACCTTGGGGCCTTTGGTTGAAGTACAGGAGTGTGTTACCTTGGGGTCTTTGTTTGAAGTACAGGAGTGTGTTACCTTGGGGCCTTTGTTTGAAGTACAGGAGTGTGTTACCTTGGACCCTTTGTTTGAAGTACAGGAGTGTGTTACCTTGGGGCCTTTGTTTGAAGTACAGGAGTGTGTTACCTTGGGGCCTTTGTTTGAAGTACAGGAGTGTGTTACCTTGGACCCTTTGTTTGAAGTACAGGAGTGTGTTACCTTGGACCCTTTGTTTGAAGTACAGGAGTGTGTTACCTTGGGGCCTTTGTTTGAAGTACAGGGGTGTGTTACCTTGGGGCCTTTGTTTGAAGTACAGGAGTGTGTTACCTTGGGGCCTTTGTTTGAAGTACAGGAGTGTGTTACCTTGGACCCTTTGTTTGAAGTACAGGAGTGTGTTACCTTGGGGCCTTTGTTTGAAGTACAGGAGTGTGTTACCTTGGGGCCTTTGTTTGAAGTACAGGAGAGTGTTACCTTGGACCCTTTGTTTGAATTACAGGAGTGTGTTACCTTGGGGCCTTTGTTTGAAGTACAGGAGTGTGTTACCTTGGGGCCTTTGTTTGAAGTAAAGGAGTGTGTTACCTTGGGGCCTTTGTTTGAAGTACAGGGGTGTATTACCTTGGGGCCTTTGTTTGAAGTACAGGGGTGTGTTACCTTGAGGCCTTTGTTTGAAGTACAGGAGTGTGTTACCTTGGACCCTTTGTTTGAAGTACAGGGGTGTGTTACCTTGGGGCCTTTGTTTGAAGTACAGGAGTGTGTTACCTTGGACCCTTTGTTTGAAGTACAGGAGTGTGTTACCTTGGGGCCTTTGTTTGAAGTACAGGAGTGTGTTACCTTGGGGCCTTTGTTTGAAGTACAGGAGTGTGTTACCTTGGGGCCTTTGTTTGAAGTAAAGGAGTGTGTTACCTTGGGGCCTTTGTTTGAAGTACAGGAGTGTGTTACCTTGGGGCCTTTGTTTGAAGTAAAGGAGTGTGTTACCTTGAGGCCTTTGTTTGAAGTACAGGAGTGTGTTACCTTGGACCCTTTGTTTGAAGTACAGGAGTGTGTTACCTTGGATCCTTTGTTTGAAGTACAGGAGTGTGTTACCTTGGGGCCTTTGTTTGAAGTACAGGAGTGTGTTACCTTGGAACCTTTGTTTGAATTACAGGAGTGTGTTACCTTGGACCCTTTGTTTGAAGTACAGGAGTGTGTTACCTCGGACCCTTTGTTTGAATTACAGGAGAGTGTTACCTTGGACCCTTTGTTTGAATTACAGGAGTGTGTTACCTTGGGGCCTTTGTTTGAAGTACAGGAGTGTGTTACCTTGGACCCTTTGTTTGAAGTACAGGAGTGTGTTACCTTGGGGCCTTTGTTTGAAGTACAGGAGTGTGTTACCTTGGACCCTTTGTTTGAAGTACAGGAGTGTGTTACCTTGGACCCTTTGTTTGAAGTACAGGAGTGTGTTACCTTGGACCCTTTGTTTGAAGTACAGGAGAGTGTTACCTTGGACCCTTTGTTTGAAGTTCAGGAGTGTGTTACCTTGGACCCTTTGTTTGAAGTACAGGAGTGTGTTACCTTGGGGCCTTTGTTTGAAGTACAGGAGTGTGTTACCTTGGACCCTTTGTTTGAAGTACAGGAGTGTGTTACCTTGGGGCCTTTGTTTGAAGTACAGGAGTGTGTTACCTTGGGGCCTTTGTTTGAAGTACAGGAGTGTGTTACCTTGGACACTTTGTTTGAAGTACAGGAGTGTGTTACCTTGGACCCTTTGTTTGAAGTACAGGAGTGTGTTACCTTGGGGCCTTTGTTTGAAGTACAGGAGTGTGTTACCTTGGGGCCTTTGTTTGAAGTACAGGAGTGTGTTACCTTGGACACTTTGTTTGAAGTACAGGAGTGTGTTACCTTGGACCCTTTGTTTGAAGTACAGGAGTGTGTTACCTTGGACCCTTTGTTTGAAGTACAGGAGTGTGTTACCTTGGGGCCTTTGTTTGAAGTACAGGAGTGTGTTACCTTGGACCCTTTGTTTGAAGTACAGGAGTGTGTTACCTTGGGGCCTTTGTTTGAAGTTCAGGAGTGTGTTACCTTGGACCCTTTGTTTGAAGTACAGGAGTGTGTTACCTTGGGGCCTTTGTTTGAAGTACAGGAGTGTGTTACCTTGGGGCCTTTGTTTGAAGTACAGGAGTGTGTTACCTTGGGGCCTTTGTTTGAAGTACAGGGGTGTGTTACCTTGGGGCCTTTGTTTGAAGTACAGGAGTGTGTTACCTTGGACCCTTTGTTTGAAGTACAGTGGTGTGTTACCTTGGACCCTTTGTTTGAAGTTCAGGAGTGTGTTACCTTGGACCCTTTGTTTGAAGTACAGGAGTGTGTTACCTTGGGGCCTTTGTTTGAAGTACAGGAGTGTGTTACCTTGGACCCTTTGTTTGAAGTTCAGGAGTGTGTTACCTTGGACCCTTTGTTTGAAGTTCAGGAGTGTGTTACCTTGGACCCTTTGTTTGAAGTACAGGAGTGTGTTACCTTGGGGCCTTTGTTTGAAGTACAGGAGTGTGTTACCTTGGACCCTTTGTTTGAAGTTCAGGAGTGTGTTACCTTGGACCCTTTGTTTGAAGTACAGGAGTGTGTTACCTTGGACCCTTTGTTTGAATTACAGGAGTGTGTTACCTTGGACCCTTTGTTTGAAGTTCAGGAGTGTGTTACCTTGGACCCTTTGTTTGAAGTACAGGAGTGTGTTACCTTGGACCCTTTGTTTGAATTACAGGAGTGTGTTACCTTGGACCCTTTGTTTGAAGTTCAGGAGTGTGTTACCTTGGACCCTTTGTTTGAATTACAGGAGTGTGTTACCTTGGACCCTTTGTTTGAAGTTCAGGAGTGTGTTACCTTGGACCCTTTGTTTGAAGTACAGGAGTGTGTTACCTTGGACCCTTTGTTTGAAGTACAGGAGTGTGTTACCTTGGACCCTTTGTTTGAATTACAGGAGTGTGTTACCTTGGGGCCTTTGTTTGAAGTACAGGAGTGTGTTACCTTGGGGCCTTTGTTTGAATTACAGGAGTGTGTTACCTTGGGGTCTTTGTTTGAAGTACAGGAGAGTGTTACCTTGGACCCTTTGTTTGAATTACAGGAGTGTGTTACCTTGGACCCTTTGTTTGAAGTACAGGAGTGTGTTACCTTGGGGTCTTTGTTTGAAGTACAGGAGAGTGTTACCTTGGACCCTTTGTTTGAATTATAGGAGTGTGTTACCTTGGACCCTTTGTTTGAATTACAGGAGTGTGTTACCTTGGGGTCTTTGTTTGAAGTACAGGAGAGTGTTACCTTGGACCCTTTGTTTGAATTACAGGAGTGTGTTACCTTGGACCCTTTGTTTGAAGTTCAGGAGTGTGTTACCTTGGACCCTTTGTTTGAAGTACAGGAGAGTGTTACCTTGGACCCTTTGTTTGAATTACAGGAGTGTGTTACCTTGGACCCTTTGTTTGAAGTACAGGAGAGTGTTACCTTGGACCCTTTGTTTGAATTACAGGAGTGTGTTACCTTGGACCCTTTGTTTGAAGTACAGGAGTGTGTTACCTTGGGGCCTTTGTTTGAATTACAGGAGTGTGTTACCTTGGGGTCCTTTGTTTGAAGTTCAGGAGTGTGTTACCTTGGACCCTTTGTTTGAAGTACAGGAGTGTGTTACCTTGGACCCTTTGTTTGAAGTACAGGAGTGTGTTACCTTGGACCCTTTGTTTGAATTACAGGAGTGTGTTACCTTGGGGCCTTTGTTTGAAGTACAGGAGTGTGTTACCTTGGGGCCTTTGTTTGAAGTACAGGAGTGTGTTACCTTGGGGCCTTTGTTTGAAGTACAGGAGTGTGTTACCTTGGACCCTTTGTTTGAAGTACAGGAGTGTGTTACCTTGGGGCCTTTGTTTGAAGTACAGGAGTGTGTTACCTTGGGGCCTTTGTTTGAAGTACAGGAGTGTGTTACCTTGGACCCTTTGTTTGAAGTTCAGGAGTGTGTTACCTTGGACCCTTTGTTTGAAGTACAGGAGTGTGTTACCTTGGACCCTTTGTTTGAATTACAGGAGTGTGTTACCTTGGACCCTTTGTTTGAAGTTCAGGAGTGTGTTACCTTGGACCCTTTGTTTGAAGTACAGGAGTGTGTTACCTTGGACCCTTTGTTTGAAGTACAGGAGTGTGTTACCTTGGACCCTTTGTTTGAAGTTCAGGAGTGTGTTACCTTGGACCCTTTGTTTGAAGTACAGGAGTGTGTTACCTTGGACCCTTTGTTTGAATTACAGGAGTGTGTTACCTTGGGGCCTTTGTTTGAAGTACAGGAGTGTGTTACCTTGGACCCTTTGTTTGAAGTACAGGAGTGTGTTACCTTGGGGCCTTTGTTTGAAGTACAGGAGTGTGTTACCTTGGACCCTTTGTTTGAAGTACAGGAGTGTGTTACCTTGGACCCTTTGTTTGAAGTACAGGAGTGTGTTACCTTGGACCCTTTGTTTGAAGTACAGGAGTGTGTTACCTTAGGGCCTTTGTTTGAAGTATAGGAGTGTGTTACCTTGGGGCCTTTGTTTGAAGTACAGGAGTGTGTTGCCTTGGACCCTTTGTTTGAAGTACAGGAGTGTGTTACCTTGGGGCCTTTGTTTGAAGTACAGGAGTGTGTTACCTTGGGGCCTTTGTTTGAAGTACAGGAGTGTGTTACCTTGGACCCTTTGTTTGAAGTACAGGAGTGTGTTTCCTTGGGGCCTTTGTTTGAAGTACAGGAGTGTGTTACCTTGGACCCTTTGTTTGAAGTACAGGAGTGTGTTTCCTTGGGGCCTTTGTTTGAAGTACAGGAGTGTGTTACCTTGGGGCCTTTGTTTGAAGTACAGGAGTGTGTTACCTTGGGGCCTTTGTTTGAAGTACAGGAGTGTGTTACCTTGGGGCCTTTGTTTGAAGTACAGGAGTGTGTTACCTTGGGGCCTTTGTTTGAAGTACAGGAGTGTGTTACCTTGGGGCCTTTGTTTGAAGTACAGGAGTGTGTTACCTTGGGGCCTTTGTTTGAAGTACAGGAGTGTGTTACCTTGGGGCCTTTGTTTGAAGTACAGGAGTGTGTTACCTTGGAACCTTTGTTTGAATTACAGGAGTGTGTTACCTTGGACCCTTTGTTTGAAGTACAGGAGTGTGTTACCTTGGGGCCTTTGTTTGAAGTACAGGAGTGTGTTACCTTGGACCCTTTGTTTGAAGTTCAGGAGTGTGTTACCTTGGACCCTTTGTTTGAAGTACAGGAGTGTGTTACCTTGGACCCTTTGTTTGAATTACAGGAGTGTGTTACCTTGGACCCTTTGTTTGAAGTTCAGGAGTGTGTTACCTTGGACCCTTTGTTTGAAGTACAGGAGTGTGTTACCTTGGACCCTTTGTTTGAAGTACAGGAGTGTGTTACCTTGGACCCTTTGTTTGAAGTTCAGGAGTGTGTTACCTTGGACCCTTTGTTTGAAGTACAGGAGTGTGTTACCTTGGACCCTTTGTTTGAATTACAGGAGTGTGTTACCTTGGGGCCTTTGTTTGAAGTACAGGAGTGTGTTACCTTGGACCCTTTGTTTGAAGTACAGGAGTGTGTTACCTTGGACCCTTTGTTTGAAGTACAGGAGTGTGTTACCTTGGACCCTTTGTTTGAAGTACAGGAGTGTGTTACCTTAGGGCCTTTGTTTGAAGTATAGGAGTGTGTTACCTTGGGGCCTTTGTTTGAAGTACAGGAGTGTGTTGCCTTGGGGCCTTTGTTTGAAGTACAGGAGTGTGTTACCTTGGGGCCTTTGTTTGAAGTACAGGAGTGTGTTACCTTGGACCCTTTGTTTGAAGTACAGGAGTGTGTTTCCTTGGGGCCTTTGTTTGAAGTACAGGAGTGTGTTACCTTGGACCCTTTGTTTGAACTACAGGAGTGTGTTTCCTTGGGGCCTTTGTTTGAAGTACAGGAGTGTGTTACCTTGGGGCCTTTGTTTGAAGTACAGGAGTGTGTTACCTTGGGGCCTTTGTTTGAAGTACAGGAGTGTGTTACCTTGGGGCCTTTGTTTGAAGTACAGGAGTGTGTTACCTTGGGGCCTTTGTTTGAAGTACAGGAGTGTGTTACCTTGGGGCCTTTGTTTGAAGTACAGGAGTGTGTTACCTTGGGGCCTTTGTTTGAAGTACAGGAGTGTGTTACCTTGGACCCTTTGTTTGAAGTACAGGAGTGTGTTACCTTGGGGCCTTTGTTTGAAGTACAGGAGTGTGTTACCTTGGACCCTTTGTTTGAAGTAAAGGAGTGTGTTACCTTGGAACCTTTGTTTGAAGTACAGGAGTGTGTTACCTTGGGGCCTTTGTTTGAAGTACAGGAGTGTGTTACCTTGGGCCCTTTGTTTGAAGTACAGGAGTGTGTTACCTTGGAACCTTTGTTTGAAGTACAGGAGTGTGTTACCTTGGGGCCTTTGTTTGAAGTACAGGAGTGTGTTACCTTGGGGCCTTTGTTTGAAGTAAAGGAGTGTGTTACCTTGGGGCCTTTGTTTGAAGTAAAGGAGTGTGTTACCTTGGACCCTTTGTTTGAAGTAAAGGAGTGTGTTACCTTGGGGCCTTTGTTTGAAGTAAAGGAGTGTGTTACCTTGGGGCCTTTGTTTGAAGTACAGGAGTGTGTTACCTTGGGGCCTTTGTTTGAAGTAAAGGAGTGTGTTACCTTGGGGCCTTTGTTTGAATTACAGGGGTGTGTTACCTTGAGGCCTTTGTTTGAAGTACAGGAGTGTGTTACCTTGGACCCTTTGTTTGAAGTACAGGAGTGTGTTACCTTGGACCCTTTGTTTGAAGTACAGGGGTGTGTTACCTTGAGGCCTTTGTTTGAAGTACAGGAGTGTGTTACCTTGGGGCCTTTGTTTGAAGTACAGGAGTGTGTTACCTTGGGGCCTTTGTTTGAAGTACAGGAGTGTGTTACCTTGGGGCCTTTGTTTGAAGTACAGGAGTGTGTTACCTTGGGGTCTTTGTTTGAAGTACAGGAGTGTGTTACCTTGGACCCTTTGTTTGAAGTACAGGAGTGTGTTACCTTGGACCCTTTGTTTGAAGTACAGGAGTGTGTTACCTTGGGGCCTTTGTTTGAAGTACAGGAGTGTGTTACCTTGGACCCTTTGTTTGAAATACAGGAGTGTGTTACCTTGGGCCCTTTGTTTGAAGTACAGGAGTGTGTTACCTTGGACCCTTTTTTTGAAGTACAGGAGTGTGTTACCTTGGACCCTTTGTTTGAAGTACAGGGGTGTGTTACCTTGGGGCCTTTGTTTGAAGTACAGGAGTGTGTTACCTTGGGTCCTTTGTTTGAAGTACAGGGGTGTGTTAACTTGGGGTCTTTGTTTGAAGTACAGGAGTGTGTTACCTTTGGTCCTTTGTTTGAAGTACAGGGGTGTGTTATCTTGGGGTCTTTGTTTGAAGTGCAGGGGTGTGTTAACTTGGGGCCTTTGTTTGAAGTACAGGAGTGTGTTACCTTGTGTCCTTTGTTTGAAGTACAGGGGTGTGTTAACTTGGGGTCTTTGTTTGAAGTACAGGAGTGTGTTACCTTTGGTCCTTTGTTTGTGGTCGTTTCGTAGCTTTCCAATATTTCTTTCTTCATCTGTTTAAATTGTGCGTATCCTCCGGCACACAGAAATTTCCTTCGAGGATGGTATTTCCTGTTTAACAAGTTATCGCACAAATCTGCTGATTTTTTGTTGTTCTCTTCTATCCACTGGTGAAGCTGCTTCTCGAGGTAATCCTGAACAAAGGACATTTGGTTAAAATTTGGTTAATGTAAGATGGGGCACACAAGCACTGATCTGTTTTGACGCGCAGGTTCGTGAATGTGTTGTAGGTACATTGCACATTAGAATTAACTGCCTCTACTCATATGCAACTACAATCCTTCAAGTATATTAACTACCTCTTCTGTAGTGCTTTCGTTTTTGCATAAAGCATTTCCTGGTCAGGTATGACATGGTGAGAGGTAAAGTGAAGTTGTAACTGCACTGTGCAATCACACGTTATCCCTTTCGATTCCTTACATTTCAGAGCATCTACCCATCAGGGAGAGGAGATCCCCTCGGTCTGGGCCTTAATTGGACTGGGGCCCAGGGGGTGAAAGGTCAGTGCCTGACCCACAGCCCTACTCACACCCCTTTCCACGGCACAGTGTTATTTGACAACGCCAATACTTACGTTCAGCATCACTGCCTACTTCTTTTCTTTGTCCAGGACGCACTTATCCTGAAAAAGAGTCAGAACATTCTTTGTTGCGTTCTCATGGTACGCTGCCAGATCATGGATCTCCATGGGTAGTTTCGTCCTCAGTCTGTTCATTTCGTGGGTGTACCATTGTTGACTCTCCTCCAATGCTTGCTTGTTAACCGTCTCTAACATCTGCATCAACGAGCTCTCAATGCAGGGGATGCTATTTGGCCTCTGTGCATTCGTGTAGGCTTGTGCCAATGTGACCCACGCTGGTGAGGAACAGAGGGAGATCTCCAATTGGTCAAGACAAATTCCCTCAAGCAGCAATCTTTAAAAACTCTTAGCACAACATTTTGTACGTTACTTTTTACTTTATTGATTAAAGATCAAAGCTCACATTGCAAGGCACAATCAGAGAGAGGAGAGAGAGACAGCGGGAGAGGGAGGGAGGGAGGGAGGAAGAGAGCACAATGAGAGAAAGCAAAGTTAGAAGCTAGAGGTGACATGAGGATTGCTTAGGGCATGAGATCATTTAAATGTATTTGAAAAGGAAGAATACAAATACAGGGAAAGGGCAAGGAGACGGGATCAGAGTCGGTAGTGCTCCAGTGGAAGATCTAGGACCAGGACAGGCACCATAGGACATATTACCTCCTTTGGTAGGGCTCTGAGTTCTGCAATTCTACAAGTTCTTTCTTTTGGAGAGCTGGAGGCTGTTGATGGGAGGGGAGGGGTGAAAAGGATATATGGAGTGGTTAGAGAGAGCTCCAACAAATCAGGAGACTGCAGTTTACCCTCCTTTCCAATAGATTTATGTTCATCAGTTGTAATAATAGTGGTACAGGAGCTCGGAGCAGAGACAGAGAGGGCGAGAGATGATTCGCACTTTGGGAGATAAAGGAGTGGCAGGTATGATTGAGTCAAGGCACAGTATCACATTGGGCAGAATGAGGAAAGCCTTGGAGAGGGTGCCAAGGAGATTTACTGGAATGCTACCAGGGATGCGGGACTTCAGTTATGTGAGGAGAGGCTAGAGAAGCTAGGGTTTTCCTCTTTAAAGCAGAGAATGTTATAGGGAGATTTAATGGAGGCGTTCAAAATGATGAGGGGTTTTGATAGAGTAGCTGCGGAGAAACTGTTTCCAGTGGCAGGAGGGTCAGTAGCAGCAGGCACAAATTTTAGGTCATTGGCAAAAGAACGAGAGGGGAGGGGAGGAGAAAATGTTTATGCGGAGAGTTGTTGTGAGCTGGAATTCATAGCCTGAAAGGACGGTCGAAGCAGATTCAATAATAACATTCAAAAGGAAATTGGACAAATACTTGAAGGAACATTTTGCAGGGCTATGGGGAAAGAGCAAGGGAATGGAAATAATTGGATAGCTCTTCCAAAGAGCCGGCACAGGCATGATGGGCCGAATGGCCTCCTTGGGCGTTGTATAATTCTGTGATTCTTTGAATGAAACCTACTCAGTCCCTGGAACACAGAGGAACAGGAGTAGCCCATTCAACCCCTCCAGTCTGTTCTGCCATTCAATTAGATCTGTAATTTAACTCCGTTCACCCGCCAGTTACTTTAGAAACTTGCTTCAAGGCTCCACCTACTGGTCGGAGCTGCAATTGCAGGTATCTTTTTCCGTACAAGACTCTATTCTGAGGGCTATAAATTCATCGGCGTAGCTCCCATCGCGCTCCCCCTCTCTCTGAGGGTCACTGCTGGCCGCCCTCAACCCCAAGGGGCACTTACTGCCGCTTACCCCTCCCACTCCCCCCACGACACTGGTCTCATGTTGTGATGTTCTGCTCTGATGTAGGGATGTTCTGGTCTGATGTAGTGATGTTCTGGTATGATGTAGAGATGTTCTGGTCTGATGTTGTGATGTTCTGCTCTGATGTAGAGATGTTCTGCTCTGATGTAGAGATGTTCTGGTGTGATGTAGAGATGTTCTGGTCTGATGAAGTGATGTTCTGCTCTGATGAAGTGATGTTCTGGTCTGATGTAGTGATGTTCTGCTCTGATGTAGGGATGTTCTGCTCTGATGAAGTGATGTTCTGGTCTGATGTAGAGATGTTCTGGTCTGATGTTGTGATGTTCTGCTCTGATGTAGAGATGTTCTGGTGTGATGTAGAGATGTTCTGGTGTGATGTAGAGATGTTCTGGTCTGATGTTGTGATGTTCTGGTCTGATGTAGAGATGTTCTGGTCTGATGTAGTGATGTTCTGGTCTGATGTAGTGATATTCTGCTCTGATGAAGTGATATTCTGGTCTGATGAAGTGATGTTCTGGTCTGATGTAGTGATGTTCTGCTCTGATGTAGTGATGTTCTGGTCTGATGAAGTGATGTTCTGGTCTGATGTAGTGATGTTCTGGTCTGATGTAGTGATGTTCTGGTCTGATGTAGTGATGTTCTGGTCTGATGTAGAGATGTTCTGGTCTGATGTAGAGATGTTCTGGTCTGATGAAGTGATGTTCTGGTCTGATGTAGTGATGTTCTGGTCTGATGTTGTGATGTTCTGGTCAGATGTAGAGATGTTCTGGTCTGATGTAGAGATGTTCTGGTCTGATGTTGTGATGTTCTGGTCTGATGTAGTGATGTTCTGGTCTGATGTTGTGATGTTCTGGTCTGATGTAGAGATGTTCTGGTCTGATGTTGTGATGTTCTGGTGTGATGTAGAGATGTTCTGGTGTGATGTAGAGATGTTCTGGTGTGATGTAGAGATGTTCTGGTGTGATGTAGAGATGTTCTGGTCTGATGTTGTGATGTTCTGGTCTGATGTAGAGATGTTCTGGTCTGATGTAGTGATGTTCTGGTCTGATGTAGTGATATTCTGCTCTGATGTAGTGATGTTCTGGTCTGATGTAGTGATATTCTGCTCTGATGTAGTGATGTTCTGGTCTGATGAAGTGATGTTCTGGTCTGATGTAGAGATGTTCTGGTCTGATGTAGAGATGTTCTGGTCTGATGAAGTGATGTTCTGGTCTGATGTTGTGATGTTCTGGTGTGATGTAGAGATGTTCTGGTCTGATGTTGTGATGTTCTGGTCTGATGAAGTGATGTTCTGGTCTGATGTAGTGATGTTCTGGTCTGATGTAGTGATGTTCTGCTCTGATGTAGTGATGTTCTGGTCTGATGAAGTGATGTTCTGGTCTGATGTAGTGATGTTCTGGTCTGATGTAGTGATGTTCTGCTCTGATGTAGTGATGTTCTGGTCTGATGAAGTGATGTTCTGGTCTGATGTAGAGATGTTCTGGTGTGATGTAGAGATGTTCTGGTCTGATGTTGTGATGTTCTGGTCTGATGAAGTGATGTTCTGGTCTGATGTAGTGATGTTCTGGTCTGATGTAGTGATGTTCTGCTCTGATGTAGTGATGTTCTGGTCTGATGAAGTGATGTTCTGGTCTGATGTAGTGATGTTCTGGTCTGATGTAGTGATGTTCTGCTCTGATGTAGTGATGTTCTGGTCTGATGAAGTGATGTTCTGGTCTGATGTAGTGATGTTCTGGTCTGATGTAGTGATGTTCTGGTCTGATGTAGTGATGTTCTGGTCTGATGTTGTGATGTTCTGGTCTGATGTAGTGATGTTCTGCTCTGATGTAGTGATGTTCTGGTCTGATGAAGTGATGTTCTGGTCTGATGTAGTGATGTTCTGGTCTGATGTAGTGATGTTCTGCTCTGATGTAGTGATATTCTGGTCTGATGAAGTGATGTTCTGGTCTGATGTAGTGATGTTCTGGTCTGATGAAGTGATGTTCTGGTCTGATGTAGAGATGTTCTGCTCTGATGTAGTGATGTTCTGGTCTGATGTAGAGATGTTCTGGTCTGATGTAGAGATGTTCTGGTCTGATGAAGTGATGTTCTGGTCTGATGTTGTGATGTTCTGGTCAGATGTAGAGATGTTCTGGTCTGATGTAGAGATGTTCTGGTCTGATGTTGTGATGTTCTGGTCTGATGTAGTGATGTTCTGGTCTGATGTTGTGATGTTCTGGTCTGATGTAGAGATGTTCTGGTCTGATGTAGAGATGTTCAGGTCTAATGTAGAGATGTTCTGGTGTGATGTAGAGATGTTCTGGTCTGATGTAGTGATGTTCTGGTCTGATGTTGTGATGTTCTGGTCTGATGTTGTGATGTTCTGGTCTGATGTAGTGATGTTCTGGTCTGATGTAGTGATGTTCTGGTCTGATGTAGTGATGTTCTGGTCTGATGTAGTGATGTTCTGGTCTGATGTTGTGATGTTCTGGTCTGATGTAGTGATGTTCTGGTCTGATGTAGAGATGTTCTGGTCTGATGTAGAGATGTTCTGGTCTGATGTTGTGATGTTCTGCTCTGATGTAGTGATGTTCTGGTCTGATGTAGAGATGTTCTGGTCTGATGTAGAGATGTTCTGGTCTGATGAAGTGATGTTCTGGTCTGATGTTGTGATGTTCTGGTCAGATGTAGAGATGTTCTGGTCTGATGTAGAGATGTTCTGGTCTGATGTTGTGATGTTCTGGTCTGATGTAGTGATGTTCTGGTCTGATGTTGTGATGTTCTGGTCTGATGTAGAGATGTTCTTGTCTGATGTAGAGATGTTCTGGTCTGATGTAGAGATGTTCTGGTGTGATGTAGAGATGTTCTGGTCTGATGTAGTGATGTTCTGGTCTGATGTTGTGATGTTCTGGTCTGATGTTGTGATGTTCTGGTCTGATGTAGTGATGTTCTGGTCTGATGTAGTGATGTTCTGGTCTGATGTAGTGATGTTCTGGTCTGATGTAGTGATGTTCTGGTCTGATGTTGTGATGTTCTGGTCTGATGTAGTGATGTTCTGGTCTGATGTAGAGATGTTCTGGTCTGATGTAGAGATGTTCTGGTCTGATGTTGTGATGTTCTGCTCTGATGTAGTGATGTTCTGGTCTGATGTAGAGATGTTCTGGTCTGATGTAGAGATGTTCTGGTCTGATGTTGTGATGTTCTGGTCTGATGTAGTGATGTTCTGGTCTGATGTTGTGATGTTCTGGTCTGATGTAGTGATGTTCTGGTCTGATGTAGAGATGTTCTGGTCTGATGTAGAGATGTTCTGGTCTGATGTTGTGATGTTCTGCTCTGATGAAGTGATGTTCTGGTCTGATGTAGAGATGTTCTGGTCTGATGTTGTGATGTTCTGGTGTGATGTAGAGATGTTCTGGTCTGATGTAGTGATGTTCTGCTCTGATGTAGTGATGTTCTGGTCTGATGTTGTGATGTTCTGCTCTGATGTAGTGATGTTCTGGTCTGATGTAGAGATGTTCTGGTCTGATGAAGTGATGTTCTGGTCTGATGTAGTGATGTTCTGGTCTGATGTTGTGATGTTCTGGTCTGATGTTGTGATGTTCTGGTCTGATGTAGTGATGTTCTGGTGTGATGTAGAGATGTTCTGGTCTGATGTAGTGATATTCTGCTCTGATGAAGTGATGTTCTGGTCTGATGAAGTGATGTTCTGGTCTGATGTAGAGATGTTCTGGTCTGATGTAGTGATGTTCTGGTCTGATGAAGTGATGTTCTGGTCTGATGTAGAGATGTTCTGGTGTGATGTAGATATGTTCTGGTCTGATGTAGAGATGTTCTGGTCTGATGTAGTGATGTTCTGGTCTGATGTAGAGATGTTCTGGTCTGATGTAGTGATGTTCTGGTCTGATGAAGTGATGTTCTGGTCTGATGTAGAGATGTTCTGGTGTGATGTAGATATGTTCTGGTCTGATGTAGAGATGTTCTGGTCTGATGTAGAGGTGTTGTGGTCTGAGGTAGTGATGTTCTGGTCTGATGTAGAGATGTTCTGGTCTGATATAAAGATGTTCTGCTCTGATGTAGAGGTGTTCTGGTCTAATGTAGTGAAGTTCTGGTCTGATGTAGTGATGTTATGATCTGATGTAGTGAGGTTCTGATCTGATGTAGTGAGGTTCTGATCTGATGTAGTGATGTTATGATCTGATGTAGTGAGGTTCTGATCTGATGTAGAGATGTTCTGATCTGATGTAGTGATGTTCTGCTCTGATGTAGTGATGTTCTGGTCTGATGAAGTGATGTTCTGGTCTGATGTAGTGATGTTCTGGTCTGATGTAGTGATGTTCTGGTCTGATGAAGTGATCTTCTGGTCTGATGTAGTGATGTTCTGCTCTGATGTAGAGATGTTCTGGTCTGATGGAGAGATGTTCTGGTCTGATGTAGTGATGTTCTGGTCTGATGAAGTGATGTTCTGGTCTGATGTAGTGATATTCTGCTCTGATGAAGTGATGTTCTGGTCTGATGAAGTGATGTTCTGGTCTGATGTAGAGATGTTCTGGTCTGATGTAGTGATGTTCTGGTCTGATGAAGTGATGTTCTGGTCTGATGTAGAGATGTTCTGGTGTGATGTAGATATGTTCTGGTCTGATGTAGAGATGTTCTGGTCTGATGTAGAGGTGTTGTGGTCTGAGGTAGTGATGTTCTGGTCTGATGTAGAGATGTTCTGGTCTGATATAAAGATGTTCTGCTCTGATGTAGAGGTGTTCTGGTCTAATGTAGTGAAGTTCTGGTCTGATGTAGTGATGTTATGATCTGATGTAGTGAGGGTCTGATCTGATGTAGTGAGGTTCTGATCTGATGTAGTGATGTTATGATCTGATGTAGTGAGGTTCTGATCTGATGTAGAGATGTTATGATCTGATGTAGTGAGGTTCTGATCTGATGTAGTAAGGTTCTGATCTGATGTAGTGATGTAATGATCAGATGTAGTGAGGTTCTGATCTGATGTAGTGATGTTATGATCTGATGTAGTGAGGTTCTGATCTGATGTAGTGAGGTTCTGATCTGATGTAGTGATGTTATGATCTGATGTAGTGAGGTTCTGATCTGATGTAGTGATGTTCTTGTCTGATGTAGAGATCTTCCGATCTGATGTAGTGATGTTCTAGTCTGATGTGGTGATGTTCTGGACTGATGTAGTGATGTTCTGGACTGGTGTATAGATGTTTTAGTCTGATGTAGGGATGTTCTGAATTGATGTAGAGATGCTGTGGACTGATGTAGAGATGTTCTGAATTGATGTAGAGATGTTGTGGACTGATGTAGAGATGTTCTGAACTGATGTAGAGATGTTGTGGACTGATGTAGTGATGTTCTGGTCTGATGTAAAGATGTTCTGAACTGATGTTGTGATGTTCTGGTCTGATGTAGTGCAGTCCTGAACTGATGTAGAGATGTTGTGTACTGATGTAGAGATGTTCTGCTCCAATGTAGAGGTGTTCTGGTCTGATGTAGAGATGTTCTGGTCTGATGTAGTGAAGTCCTGAACTGATGTAGAGATGTTGTGTACTGATGTAGAGATGTAGAGATGCCGAGCTGAGCGATCGCGGCCGGCACCCCGAAGCAAAAAGTGAAAGGGGGCAGGTGCTGGCAGTCGGCCAAAATAAAAATGGCCGCCTGACACCTGCCCTTTAACTAGCGCCTCCTCCACTGCAAAAACGCCCCCTAATCCTGTCGGACATATCGTCCGGCGATAGGTCAGGGGGCGCAGGGGAAGTTTGCGGCCAGGGCGCAAGCGGGGCGCAACACGCGGCGATAGCGGCTACCGTCGCCGCTCACCTCCAGCTGAATTTTACGGGAGGTGTTAGCGACGCCGTGCCCGGCCACTATGGGATTTGCACCCCGTTAGAACCCCCGGGGGTGCTAACGAGAGGCACAAATCAACCCACTTTTTACCCCGAAGTCTTGTCTTCACACCGAGGACACCCTCCATCGTGTTGTGTGGGACAGACTCAGAACAGATGTAGCAGATCAAAACTGGGCATTCATGAGGTGCTGTGGGCCATCAGCAGCAGCAGAATCTGTAACCTCATGGCCCAGCATATCCCTCACTCTACCATTTACAGCAAACCAGGCAACCAACCCTGGTTCAATGAGGAGTGTAGAAGAGCATGCCAGGAGCAGCACCAACTTGCCAACCTGGGGAAGGTACAACACACAACTACATGCATGCTAAACAGCGGAAGCAGCATGCTATAGACAGAGCTAAGCAATCCCACAACCAATGGATCAGATCAAAGCTCTGCAGTCCTGCCACATCCAGTCATGGTGGTGGACCATTAAACAACTAACGGGAGGAGGAGGCTCCATGACCCTCACCATCCTCAGTGATGGCGGAGCCCAGCACCTGAGTGCAAAAGACAAGGCTGACGTGTTTGCAACCCTCTTCAGGTGAGTGAATGATCCATATCGGCCTCCTCCCGAGGTCCCCACCATCACAGAAGCCAGTCTTCAGCCAATTCGATTCACTCCACATGATATCAAGAAGCGGCTGAGCCCACTGGATACAGCAAAGGCTATGGGCTCTAACAACTTCCTGACTGTAGTGCTGAACACTTGTGCTCCAGAACTAGCCACACCTCTAGCCAAGCTGTTCCAGTACAGCTACAACACTGGCATCCACCGACAAAGTGGAAAATTGCCCGCGTATGTCCTGACCACAAAAAGCAGGATAAATCCAATCTGCCCATCTACCCCCATCAGTCTACTCTCAATCATCAGCAAAGTGATGGAAGGTGTCATCGACAGTGCTATAAGCGGCACTTACTCACCAATAACTTGCTAACCGATGCCCAGTTTGGGTTCCGCCAGGATCACTCTGCTCCAGACCTCATTACAGCCTTGGTCCAAACATGGACAAATGAGCTGAATTCCAGAGGTGAGGTGAGAGTGACTGCCCTTGACATCAAGGCAGCATTTGACCGAGTGTGGCACCAAGGAGCCCTAGTAAAATTGAAGTCAATGGGTATCAGGGGGAAAATTCTCCACTGACTGGAGTCATACCTAGCACAAAGGAAGATGGTTGTGGTTGTTGGAGGCCAATCATCTCAGCCCCAGGACATTGCTGCAGGAGTTCTTAAGGCCCAACCAACTTCAGCCGCTTAATAAATGATCGTCCCTCCATCATAAGGTCAGAAGTAGAGATGTTCACTGATGATTGCACAGTGTTCAGTTCCATTTACAATTCCTCAGATAATGAAGCATTCCGTGCCCAGATACACCAAGACCTGGATGAGATTCAAGCTTGGGCTAATAAGTGGCAAGTAACATTTGGGCCACACAGGTGCCAGGCAATGACTATCTCTAACAAGAGAGAATCTAACCACCTCCCCTTGACATACAATGGCATTACCATTGTTGAATCCCCCACCATCAACATTCTGGGGTCACCATTGACCAGAAACGTAAGTGTACCAACTATATAAATACGGTGGCTAGAAGATGGCACACACTTGATGGGGCAAATGGCCTCCTTCTGTGCCGTTATGACTCTGTTATGACTCTAAGAGCACATCAGAGGCTGGATATTCTGCAATGACTGAATCACCTCCGACTCCCCAAAGCCTTTCCATCACCTACAAGGCACAAGCCAGGAGTGTGATGGAATACTCTCCACTTGCCTGGATGAGTGCAGCTCCAACAACTCCGAAGAAGCTCAACACCATCCAGGACAAAGCAGCCCGCTTGATCGGCACCCCATCCACCACCTTAAATATTTACTCCCTTCATCACCGGCGCAACGTGGCTGCAGTGTGTACCATCTAAAGATGCACTACAGCAAATCTCCAAGGCTTCTTCGACAGCAACTCCCAGGACAAGGGCAGCAGGCGCATGGGAACACCACCACCTCCAAGTTCCCCTCCAAGTCGCACACCATCCTTGAGTTCGAAATATATTGTTATTCCTTCATCGTCGCTGGTTCAAAATCCGAGAACAAACTACCGAACAGCACTGTGGGGGTACCTTCACCACATGGACTGCAGCAGTTCAAGAAGACGGCTCACCACCACCTTCTCAAGGGCAATTAGGAATGGGCAATAAATGCTGCCAATGTCAGTGATGCCCACATCCCGTGAAGGATACAGGCCATTCAGCCCAACCAGTCCATGCCGGCGTTTACGCTCCACTCGAGCCTCTTCCCATCCTCCCTCATCTAACTCTCTCAGCATAACCCTCTATTCCCTTCTCCCTCATATGTTTATCTAGCCTCCCCTTAAATGCATCTATACTATTTGCTTCAACCACTCCCTGTGGTAGCGAATTCCACATTCTCACCACTCTCTGGGTAAAGAAGTTTCTTCTGAATTCCCTATTTGATTTCTTGGTGACTATCTTATATTGATGGCCTCTAGTTTTACTTTGCCCCACAAGTGGAAAGACTCTCTGTGTGTCTATTCTGTCAAAATCTTTCATAATTTTAGGTTACCCATCAGCCTTCTCTTTTCAATAGAAAAGAGACCCACTCTGTTCATCCTTTCCTCATAGGTATAACCTCGCAGTTCTGGTATCATCCTTCTAAATCTTTTATGCACCCTCTCCAGTGCCTCTATATCTTTTTTATAATATGGCGATCAGTAATGTACACAGTACTCTAAGTGTGGTCCAACCAAGGTTCGATACAAGTTTAGCATAATTTCTCTACTTTTCAATTCTATCCACAAAAAGATTGATTAAGAAAGGGAAGATAGATTATGAAAGTAAATTAGCAAAAAATATAAAAACAGATAGTAAGAGTTTTTATAGTTATATAAAAAGAAAAAGGGTGGCTAAAGTAAATGTTGGTCCCTTAGAGGATGAAACCGGGAAATTAATGGTGGGAAATATGGAGATGGCAAAAACACTGAATGAATATTTTGTATCAGTCTTTACAGTAGAGGACACTAAGAATATCCCAACACTGGACAAACAGGGGGCTATAGGGGGAGAGGAGCTAAACACGATCAAAATCACTAAGGAAGTGGTACTCGGTAAAATAATGGGACTCAAGGCGGATAAATCACCTGGACCTGATGGCTTACATCCTAGAGTCTTGAAGGAAGTGGCGGTAGGGATTGTAGATGCATTGGTAATAATTTTTCAAAACTCCCTGGATTCCGCTAAGGTCCCGGCAGACTGGAAAACTGCTAATGTAATACCCTTATTTAAAAAGGGCAGCAGACAGAAGGCTGGTAACTATAGCCTAACATCTGTGGTAGGTAAAATTTTGGAGTCCATTATTAAGGAAACAGTAACAGGACATTTGGATCATCATAATTTAATAGGACAAAGTCAGCATGGTTTTACGAAGGGGAAGTCATGTTTGACAAATTTGCTGGAGTTCTTTGAGGAAGTAACATATAGAGTGGATAAAGGGGAACCAGTGGACGTAGTGTATTTAGACTTCCAAAAGGCATTTGACAAGGTGCCACACAAAAGATTATTGCTTAAGGTAAAAAATCACGGGATTGGGGGTAATATTCTGGCATGGATAGAGGATTGGCTATCTAACAGAAAGCAAAGAGTTGGGATAAATGGTTCATTCTCAGACTGGCAATCAGTAACTAGTGGTGTTCCACAGGGGTCAGTGCTGGGTCCCCAACTCTTTACAATCTATATTAACGATTTGGAGGAAGGGACCAAGTGTAACATATCAAAATTTGCAGATGATACAAAGATGGGAGGGAAAGTAGTGAGTGAGGAGGACATAAAAAACCTGCAAGGGGACATAGACAGGCTAAGTAAGTGGGCAGAGATTTGGCAGATGGAATACAACACTGGAAAGTGTGAGGTGATGCACTTTGGCAGGAAAAATCCTAGAGCAATTTATTATCTTAATGGCAAGAAACTGGAGAGTACTGAAGTGCAAAGAGATCTGGGGGTCCTGGTGCACGAAACTCAAAAGGTTAGTATGCAGGTGCAGCAAGTGATTAAGAAGGCAAATGGAATGTTGGCTTTCATTGCTAGGGGGATAGAATATAAAAATAGGGAGGTATTGCTTCAGTTGTACAAGGTATTGGTGAGACCGCACCTGGAATACTGCATACAGTTTTGGTGTCCTTACTTAAGGAAAGACATCCTTGCTCTCGAGGCAGTGCAAAAAAGGTTCACTCGGTTAATCCCGGGGATGAGGGGGTGGTCATATGAGGAGAGGTTGGGTAGATTGGGACTCTACTCATTGGAGTTCAGAAGAATGAGAGGCGATCTTATTGAAACATATAAGATTGTGAAGGGGTTGGATCGGGTGGATGCGGGGAGGATGTTCCCGATGACGGGTGAGACTAGAACTAGGGGACATAGTCTTAGAATAAGGGGCTGCTCTTTCAAAACTGAGATGAGGAGGAACTACTTCACTCAGAGGGTGGTAGGTCCATGGAATATGCTGCCACAAAAAGCTGTAGAAGCTACATCATTAAATAAATTTAAAACAGAAATAGACAGTTTCCTAGAAGTAAAGGGCATTAAGGGTTACGGGGAGCGGGCAGGAATTTGGACATGAGTCTAGGTTCGGATCGGTCATGGCCCTGTGGGTAGTGGAGCGGGCCCAGGGACCGTGTAGCCTGATTCTGCTCCTATTTCGTGTGTGCAATTCTGTTAGATGCAGGAGATGGTTCTGTGATAGATAGTAGATTGGCGGTTAGGATCAGATCAGCCATGATCTTATTGAATGGCGGAGCAGGCTCGAGGGGCCGATTGGCCTACTCCTGCTCCTATTTCTTATGTTCTTATGTTCTATCCCTCTAGAAATAAACCCTAGTGCTCTGTTTGCTTTTATGGCCTTGTTAACCTGCATCACTACTTTTAGTGATTTGTGTATTTATACTCCAAGATCCCTTTGCTCCTCTACCCCATTTAGATTCTTATTCTCTAAGAAATATGTGACCTTATTTTTCTTAACACAATGGGCCAAAAATTCGGCCCTTGCCGGGTGAGTACGTCCTGAAGCGCCGATTTCCTGCATGCAGTGCGCATGCGCGGGAAACCGGAACTTCCGGTCTGGTGAAGGAAGCAGTTCCTAGGTGAACCACGTGCGCGGTAGAGGCTGCGCGCACGCAGCAAACGTAGTTTTTTTTCAGGTTTCTCCAGGAGGGTAAGTATTGAAGAACCTGCGCTTTTAAAAAGGAGGCGCAGGACCCATTTTCAACAAGTTAAGTGGTTAATTAATTATAATTTAAAAAAATTTTCAACAGGTTTATCTTTTTTAGATACTTTAAAGAAAGGTAAGTTTATTTTTAGCACTGTTAAAAAGTATTTTAATTTTTTCAAAAATTTAAGTTTTTATTTAAAGTAGTTAATTTATTTAACTTATAGTTATTTTATAAATGTGATGGTTTTTTAAAAATTTATTTTAAGTTTAGCTGTTCTTTTGGGGCCGATTTCAATTCATAGATTTGACAGGTCTTCCTGTCAAATCTATGAATGAAAGATGGTCTGCTGCCATTGGCTCTCCATGGCCCACGTGATCCCAGGGTACGCATCACACTAACTGCGCCCCTGGGACACGCAAGCACTGCGCGCCGGCACTTGGAGCAGGCCCAGGAGCTGAAGTTCCCGTGGGCCCAGATGTCAACGGCAGGCGCGGTAGGTAAGTGCGCGTGCGATCCTTACCCCCGCGGCAAGCCGTAGAGGCGAATTTCAGGGCCATTGTAATGCCTCATTTGCCAATTATATGCCCATTCTTCAAGTTTATTAATGTTTTCTTGTAATTTGTTGCAGTCCTCCTCAGTATTAACTACCCCACCCCCCCACCATGTGTTTTTGATTCCAATGTCTAAATCATTAATATAAATTGTGAACAACAGTGGTCCCAGCACTGATCCTTGTGGGACTCCATTTCCCACTCTGAATAGCTGCCCTTTACCCCTACTCTCTGCTTTCTGTCTTGCAACCAGCTAGCTATCGATTCTGTTACTTTTCCCCTGACTCCGCATGCTCTGACCTTATTCATTAGTCTATTATGTGGGGCCTTTTGGAAATCTAGATATATTACATCTAATGCATTATCCTTGTCTACACTCTCTGTTACCTCTTCAAAGAATTAAATGAGGTTGGGCAAGCAAGACTTTCCCTTTTGAAATCATGCTGAATATTTATTATTATATAATATACACATATATGGTGAAGGGTCATCAACCTGAAAGGTTTCTCTCTCTACAGATGCTGCCTGACCTGCTCAGTATTTCCAGCATTTTCTGTTTTTAATTCATTATTGTATTTTTGGTTTCTAGATGTTTTTCTATTTTCTCCTTTAGTAGGGATTCCATTATCTTTCCTACCAACGATGTTAAGCTGACTGGTCTATAGTTCCCTGGCATGTTCTATCTCCCTTTTTAAATATAGGTATAATGTTAACTATCCGTCAACAACAACAACAACTTGTATTTATATAGTGCCTTTAACATAGCAAAATGTCCCAAGGTGCTTCACAGGAGTATTATAAGACAAAACATTTGACACCGAGCCACATAAGGAGAAATTAGGACATGTGACCAAAAGCTTGGTCAAAGAGGTAGGTTTTAAGGAGTGTCTTAAAGAAGGAAAGAGAGTTAGAAAGGCAGCAAGGTTTAGGCAGGGAGTTCCAGAGCTTAGGGCCTAGGCAACAGAAGGCACGGCCACCAATAGTTGAGCGATTATAATCAGGGATGCTCAAGAGGACAGAATTAGAGGAGCGCAGATATCTCGTGGGGTTGTACACCTTTTTTAATGAATTATTAAATATGTGTAATCTCTTCTCTGGTTACTTGTAAAATGCGAGGATGCAATCCGTCCGGATCAGGGATTTTATCCTCTTTGAGTTTGATTAGTTTATTTAATAGTTTTCCTCTTTTTATTTTAAATGCAGTTGTATCATTTCTAATCTCATCTTCTGATGTCATGTCCATCTGATCTGTCTCCCTGGTAAATACTGAAGAAAAATAATTATTTAATATTTTTGCTATTTTTCTATCGCTTCCTGTGATTTTATCCTGTCCATCCCATAGTAGCCCTATTCCCATCCCAACTTTTCTTTTTTTATTTATGTGCTTGTAGAATATTTTACAATTTTGTTTTATGTTCCTTTATAATTTAATTTCATAGTTCCTCTTTGCCTGTCTAATTGATTTTCTGACTTCTCTCCTAATCTCTTCATATTCTCTCGTTATGCTCTCCCCCACTGTCCATGTATTTACTGTATGCCCCTTTCCTTACTCTAAATTTTTCCCTTATGTCCTTATTCATCCATGGAGTCTCATTGGTGTTTAGCTTGTTTTTGATTTTTAGCGGAATATATTTTTCCTGGACTCTGTTGAACATCATTTTAAATGTTTCCCATTGCTGTTCTACATCATTGTTTGCCAATATTGTTGTCCATTTTATTTTCCCAAGTTCTATTCTCACCCTCTCAAAATCAGCTTTTCTCCAATCTATTACCCTAGTCTTTGTCATGCTTATATTCTTCTCAATTATTATCTTAAAGCGTATTATATTATGGTCACTATTGTCTAGATGTTGCCCTATTTTTACTTCTCTTATCTGCTCTGATTCATTCCCCATTACTAGATCCGGTAGAAAATCCTCCCTTGTTGGGCTTCTTAGATACTGGGTTAGAAAGGGGTCCTGTACACATTGCAGGAACTCCATTCCCTTATGAGCCATGATCTCATTGAATGGCAGAACAGGCTCAAGGGGCTGAATGGCCTACACCTGTTCCTAGGTTCCTCAGTCACTCTGTTGAGCAAGTCACTCCATTTCGCAGATTCACCCAACTCCCACCAAGCTCTGTGCTTTTACAAATATCCCTCTAATATATACCTTTAGAAACATACTAGATACAACTGGTGAGTCAACATCCAGCCACAATAATTAACACCTCGACAGGGTGCAGCTGATTGATGTTAACTGCCACTGACTGGCAGATTTTTTAAAGTTAGAAAACAAAGTTAAATTTCAGTTTGATAACACACTTTCTGTACTTTTCACCCATTGCGTACCAGTGAATTCCCACTCTCTCCAAAATCCCATCGCCACTCTGTTTTGCAAATTCACCCAACTCTCAGCAAGCACTGTGCTTAAACTCTTTCTCTTTCACTCTCGCTCCCTCTCTCACTCTCACTCACTCACTCTCTCTTACTTTCATTCTGACTCTCACTCTGTCCCTTTCACTCTCTGTCTCTCTGTGTCTGTCTCTGTCTCTCTCTCTCTGTCTGTCTCTCTCTGGCTGTCGCGCTCTCTCTCTCTCTCTCTCTCTCTCTCTGTCTGTCTCTCTTTCTTTCTGTCTCTGTCTCTCTCTCTCTTTCTTTCTGTCTCTGTCTCTCTTTCTCTCTCTGTCTCTGTCTCTGTCTCTCTTTCTCTGTCTCCCTCTCTCAGGCCGCGATTCTCCCTATCTTGTCGGTCTGGTGCGGCGGGGATCAGTGGCGGGTCCCGACCTCGCTGATGTCTCCAGCCTGCTGTCCAAAGTGATTTTACGTTGATTTGGCATGTTAAGCCCGCCCAGTGCGTTTGCCAGCCAATTGAAGGAAGCGGGTCTGATGATGTCACTTCAGGACGCATCATTAGCTAGTTTCCTTAAAGTGACCATGCGCAAAATGATTTTGACATTTGTGCTGTCAGTGTTGTACAGCATTGAGGTGCTGCAAACACTGACAAGCACTGCACAGAGGCAGAGGTCTGCACCCAGGCTCTCCCATGCCCGCAGCACGTAGGGAGGTTCTCTTCCCTTCCAACGGGTGGAAGAGACCGCCCCAGGAGCTCAATGCAGCCTGGTTGCACATTGCAGGGATGTCATCGGGAGGACCAGGCTGCAGTGGCACAAACCTTTCAATTATCTCAGTAGATCACGAAACGTTACTGCCAAGCCACACTCAACCTCATCCTGCTGTGCCACTCATCACATCCCCATCACTCTGTCTTCCCTACTCTACTCCTGCACATCCTTCTCACACCAAATTACCTTGCACCTCCACCCATCTCTCTCTATCTACATTATCGCTTCTCCATCTCAGTAGGCACCCCTCACACTCACCCTCATCCTAGTCCAATCATACCAACTAACAACACACAAGGGTAAGCACTTGGGTGTATTAGCCAATGTTCATGTGAAGTTTCTGTTAACGTGCTGCCAAACATTGAAATCTTTATTTTCAACACTTTGCGTTCTTGGATAGATTTGTGTGCACCTTTGGAAGTGGCTCAGTGAGTTGCAGTGAATGGTGAGACATAACAGTACCCCCCACAATGGTGATGAGTGTGAAAGGAATGGCTTGGGCATTGTAGGGATGCTTTATGATATTGGTGTGGAGTGGTGCCAACCTGGTGCATCATGTGGCAGCCAGGGTGTACAGCATCAAGTGAAGTAAATCTGGCCATGGTGAGGCCATCCCTGGCCTCTTGGACAGCAATGTGGTCGGGTGCTTATGCTCTGTGTCCTGTGCAGCATCAATTGATTGTGGAGAAGGTTGGTGTTGTTGTTGGTGCTGCTGGTGAGCCTGGTGCTGCTGTTAGAACATAGAACATAGAACAGTACAGCACAGTACAGGCCCTTCGGCCCTCGATGTTGTGCCGAGCATTGTCCGAGACCAAGATCAAGCTATCACACTCCCTATCACTCTGGTGTGCTCCATGTGCTTATCCAATAACCGCTTGAAAGTTCCTAAAGTGTCCGACTCCACTATCACAGCAGGCAGTCCATTCCACACCCCAACCACTCTCTGAGTAATGAATCTACCTCGGACATCCCTTCTATATCTCCCCCCATGCACCTTATAGTTATGCCCCCTTGTAACAGCTGCCTCTACCCGAGGAAATAGTCTCTGAACATCCACTCTATCTATCCCCCTCATCATCTTATAAACCTCTATTAAGTCGCCTCTCATCCTCCTCCGCTCTAAAGAGAAAAGCCCCAACTCCCTCAATCTTTCCTCATAAGACCTCCCCCCAAAACCAGGCAGCATCCTGGTAAATCTCCTTTGCACTCTTTCCAATGCTTCCACGTCCTTCCTATAGTGAGGTGACCAGAACTGCACACAATATTCCAAATGTGGTCTCACCAAGGTCCTGTACAGTTGCAGCATAACCTCACGGTTCTTAAACTCAAACCCTCTGTTAATAAACGCCAACACACCATAGGCCTTCTTTACTGCTCTATCCACTTGAGTGGCAACCTTCAGAGATCTGTGGATATGAACCCCCAGATCCCTCTGCTCCTCCACGTTCCTCAGAACCCTGCCGTTGACCCTGTAATCCTTATTCAAATTTGCCCTACCAAAATGAATCACCTCGCACTTATCAGGGTTAAATTCCATCTGCCATTTTTCGGCCCAGCTCTGCATCCTATCAATGTCTCTTTGCAGCCTACAACTGCCCTCCACCTCATCCACTACTCTACCAATCTTGGTGTCATCAGCAAATTTACTGATCCACCCTTCAGTCCCCTCCTCCAAGTCATTGATAAAAATCACAAACAGCAGAGGACCCAGCACCGACCCCTGTGGCACACCGCTGGTAACTGGTCTCCAGTCCGAAAATGTTCCATCCACCACCACCCTCTGCCTTCTATGAGATAGCCAGTTACTTATCCAATCGGCCAAATTTCCCTCTATCCCACAACTCCTTACTTTCTTCATGAGACGACCATGGGGAACCTTATCAAACGCCTTACTAAAATCCATGTATACGACATCAACTGCTCTACCTTCATCTACACACTTAGTTACCTCCTCAAAGAATTCAATCAAATTTGTTAGGCAAGACTTACCCTTCACGAATCCGTGTTGACTATCCCTGATTAAGTTGCCCCTTTCCAAATGGTCATAAATCCTATCCCTCAGGACCTTTTCCATTATTGTTGTTGGGGCTGATCATGGTGGGACTCTGAGGATCAAGGTAAGAGAGTTTCAAGGGCACCGATGCTAATGTAATAGATGGCAGGTGAACTTGAGATGACAGAAGCGATCTGTCAATGGTGAGAGAGGTTGTTCCAATGAGGTGACACTGGATAGAGAGTTTACTCCAAACACTTGCAACCTATATAAAGCTCAGTCTGTCTTTCAAATGCAGTAAGCAATAGCTTCTGAGCTTGGAAAGTGAACAGCTGTGAGATGGGAGCTTTTATAGCACATTTGCAGCTGTCAAATAAAGAGATCATTTCACGTTAACACAACTTCCGACCTCTTTATCTGATGTGATCCCCGAGCAGCGTGGAACCCATGGGCGACCTCGTAAAATTTAAAGGTGAGCTCAAAATACTTTTTAAGTAGCTCTTAACAAGGTCATAATGACCTAAATTTCTTCCCCCGCTGCTGCGTGTTGGGTCTGTTCAGCATTGACAGGCCCGACATCTGGGAAAGTCGTGTGGCGGCGGGTTGACAGCAGCCACCCGACCCGTCACCAAACGCACCCGCTGACCCCCGCGAAAAATTCCCCCGATGTCTCTCACCCTCACACACTCGCTCTGTCTCCCGCTCTCTGTCTCTCTATCACTCTCTCACTCTTCTCTCTCAGTCTCTCTCTCTGTGTCTCTCGCTCTCACTCTTGTCTCTCTGTCTGTCACTCTGTCACTTTCTCTCTCTCTATCACTCTCACTCTCTCTTTCACTCTCGCTCTCTCTCGCTCTCACTCTCTCTTTCACTCTCGCTCTCTCTCACTCTCACTCTCTCTTTCACTCTCGCTCTCTCTCGCTCTCACTCTCTCAGTCTCTCTCTCTGTGTCTCTCGCTCTCACTCTCTCTGTTGTCCTACCTTGTCCATTCAGTGGCACCTTCTCCACAGACTTTGGCTGGATTTCTGACAGGGTTTGTTTGCAAAACTCCCTTAGTGACCTGACAAAACTCGGATCGAACTCTGGGTCTCCCAGCGATTCCAAATGCTGCATCTTGTGACTGGGAGCGGGTGGTGGGAAGACAAAGCACTGTTGGCTCTAGGGCAAAATAAAGACATGTCAAGGACCAGTGCGCCGACTGTTTCATAGAAATCATAAAAACTTACAGCACAGGAGGCCATTCGGCCCATCGTGCCTGTGCTGGCTCTTTGAAAGAGCTGTCATGCTTAGTCCCACATCCCCGGTCCGTAACCCTGTAAGTTCCTTATCCTCAGGTACCTGTCCAACTCCAATTTAAAATTATTGATGGAATCAGCTTCCACCACCTTTTCAGATTGAGCATTCCAGAGCCCCACAACTCCCTGAGTGAAAATATTTCTCCTCATCTCCCCTCTAGATCTTTTACCAATGATTTTTAATCTGTGACCTCTGGTTATTGATCCACTCATCAGAGGGAATAGTTTTTCTCTATCTACTCTATCAAAATCTCTCATTATCTTGAAAACCTCTATTAGGTCACCGCTTAACCTTATCTTTTCCAAGGAGTGCAGTCCTAACTTTTCCAACCTCTCCTCATAACTGAAGCCCCTCATCCCTGGTAAACCTCCTCTGTACCCTTTCTTAATGCCTTTACCTCTTTCCTGAAGTGTGGTGCCCAGAATTGTTCACAATACTCCAGCTGAGCCCTAGCCAGTGATTGGAGAACCATGTCTACCCCAATTCAATTCATGTGTCATACTGAACACTGGAGATTCTGTCTCCAGGAACGGAGCCATTGGGACATGGGTCCGTCAGTATAAGGAAGGCTTGAACTATTAATGGCTCTTTTCATGAGAACAATGCAGATTACATGGCCATATCATAGAAGTGTTTAAAATTCTGAAATAATGGGACAGGATGATAGAAGCCGACTGTTTCCAATAGTCAAAGGGTCAAAAGCAAGGAGCCATAGATACAAGATTAAATGTAAGATTTAGAACAGTGATCGAGATCAGCCCACCTTCTGGAAAAGAAGAGGACCACTCACGGGGCACGTGTTTGACCAGAGTGTCCAGTTCACACAATGAGGGTCTTATTGTTACGAACCCCTCCCTCTCACCAGATAGAATATCGAGTGCGGACCTCAAACTTGGAATGTGCAGAAGAAACAGACTTCAATGTTCACAGGACAGACAAACAATGGATTATTGCATTGGGTCACTTACGGGGAAGAAGGCTGCGATGCTTTCTCTCAGTTGGTTGAACTCACGGCAGGCTGTGGTCTTGCCTTGCTTCCTCTGCTCCAGGCAGTGTTCCAGGTACTGATCTGCAGTCAATTTCTGTCCATTCACCTCCAGCTGCAGCGTGAAGTCTCTCAGGCAGATCACCAACTTGGGGAAGAAATGATGGAAATCGCAGCCCTCGGTGTCAGGGTTGGAGTTGACCGTCGTCCTCAGGTGCTCCGTCATACAGGACACAAATGTGTTTGGGAGTCAAGGAAAGTAACAGTGATCAGACCAAGGAGAACTGTGAGCATTAATGGAATCAGAAAGATTACCTCCTTTTCATCTAAGCAACTATGAGCCACATTTCTCTCGCTCTTCCTTTCTCTGTCTCTTTCTGTCTTCATCCGAAAACACGTCAGTTTCCACATGTACGTCGACGACACTCAGCTCTACCAACACCTCTCTCCACACCTCCACTGTTTCTGATTTGTCACGCTACTTGTCCGACATCCAGTACTGGATGAACGGAAATTTCCTCCATCTATTGGGAATACTGAAGCCATTGTCTTCGGTCCCTCCACGATCTCCGTTTCCTCGCCACTAACTCCATCACCCTCCCATGCCATTGTCTGAGGCTGAACCAGACTGTTCACAACCTTGGGCGGAGCTTCCGACCCTATATCGTCTCCATCACCAAGACCGACTATTTCCACTTCCATAACATCACACGCCACTGCCCCTGCCCCTGGTCATCTGCTGCTGAAACCCTCATCCATGCCTTTGTTACCACCAGACTATTCCAATGCTCTCCCAGATGGCATCCCATCTTGTGGCCTCTGTAAATTTGAGCTCATCCAAACCTCTGCTGCCCGTGTCCTAACTCGGACCAAGTCCCATCAGCCCTGTGCTCGCTGACCTACATTGGCTCCCGTCTTAACTTTAAAATTCTCATCCTTGTTTTCAAATCCCTCCATGGCCCTGCCCCTCCCTAGCTCTGTAACCTCCTCCGGCCTTGGGAAATCTAACATGCAGTGTGTAAAGCGAGAGGATATCCTAGCTGCTCGAATCCTTCCTGCGACAGTGCCCCTAGCGTGTTGTACACCAGGACGTTCGAAAGGAGGAGTGCAAGGACAAAGATCCAAGTATCATGGTGCCGGCTGCCCTGGAGAGCCAGATAACAAACAGCCAGTTCAGAACTCGGCAATCCTGTATAAAATCAGAGTGCTTGTAAAATCTCCCCCAAACACATGTGCCCTTTCTGTCCCAGTCTATCTCTGTCGCTTGCTCATTCCCTCTCTCTCTGTGTCTCTGTTTATTTCAGTCATTCCCTCTCTCTGTGTTTCTGTTTCTTTCACTCATTCCCTCTCTGTGTCTCTGTTTCTCTCACTCACCCCCTCTCTCTGTCTCTGTTTCTCTCACTCATTCCCTCTCTCTGTGTCTCTGTTTCTCTCACTCATTCCCTCTCCCTGTCTCTGTTTCTCTCACTCATTCCCTCTCTCTCTGTCTCTGTTTCTCTCACTCATTCCCTCTCTCTCTGTCTCTGTTTCTCTCACTCATTCCCTCTCTCTCTCTGTCTCTGTTTCTCTCACTCATTCCCTCTCTCTGTGTTTCTGTTTCTCTCAATCAGTCCCTCTCTCTATGTCTCTGTTTCTCTCACTCATTCCCTCTCTCTCTCTGTCTCTGTTTCTCTCACTCATTCCCTCTCTCTCTGTCTCTGCTTCTCTCACTCATTCCCTCTCTCTGTCTCTGTTTCTCTCACTCATTCCCTCTCTCTCTGTGTCTCTGTTTCTCTCACTCATTCCCACTCTCTCTGTCTCTGTTTCTCTCACTCATTCCCTCTCTCTCTCTCTGTCTCTGTTTCTCTCACTCATTCCCTCTCTCTGTCTCTGTTTCTCTCACACATTCCCTCTCTGTGTTTCTGTTTATTTCACTCATTCCCTCTCTGTGTCTCTGTTTCTCTCACTCACTCCCTCTCTCTGTCTCTGTTTCTCTCATTCATTCCCTCTCATCTTTCTCTGTTTCTCTCACACATTCCCTCTCTCTGTCTATTTCTCTCACTCATTCCCTCTCTCTGTGTCTCTGTCACTCACTCATTCCCTCTCTCTGTCTCTCTTTCTCTCACTCATTCCCTCTCTCTGTCTCTGTTTCTCTCACACATTCCCTCTCTCTGTCTCTGTTTCTCTCACTCATTCCCTCTCTCTGTCTATTTCTCTCACTCATTCCCTCTCTCTGTGTTTCTGTTTCTCTCACTCATTCCCTCTCTCTGTCTCTGTTTCACTCACACATTCCCTCTCTCTTTTTCTGTTTCTCTCACTCATTCCCTCTCTCTCTGTCTCTGTTTCTCTCACTCATTCCCTCTCTCTCTGTCTCTGTTTCTCTCAGTCATTCCCTGTCTCTGTCTCTGTTTCTCTCACTCATTCCCTCTCTCTCTCTCTCTCTCTCTGTTTCTCTCACTCATTCCCTCTCTCTCTGTCTCTGTTTCTCTCACTCATTCCCTCTCTCTGTCTCTGTTTCTCTCACTCATTCCCTCTCTCTCTCTGTCTCTGTTTCTCGCACTCATTCCCTCTCTCTCTCTCTCTCTGTTTCTCTCACTCATTCACTCTCTCTGTGTCTCTGTCACTCATTCATTCCCTCTCTCTGTGTTTCTGTTTCTTTCACTCATTCCCTCTCTCTGTCTCTGTTTTTCTCACTCATTCCCTCTCTCTCTCTCTCTCTGTTTCTCTCACTCATTCCCTCTCTCTCTCTGTCTCTGTTTCTCTCACTCATTCCCTCTCTCTGTCTCTGTTTCTCTCATCATTCCCTCTCTCTGTGTTTCTCTTTCTCTCACTCACTCCCTCTCTGTGTTTCTGTTTATTTCACTCATTCCCTCTCTCTGTGTCTCTGTTTCTCTCACTCATTCCCTCTCTCTGTCTCTGTTTCTCTCACTCATTCCCTCTCTCTCTGTGTTTCTCTCACTCATTCCCTCTCTCTGTCTCTGTTTCTCTCATCATTCCCTCTCTCTGTGTTTCTCTTTCTCTCACTCATTCCCTCTCTCTCTCTGTCTCTGTTTCTCTCACTCATTCCCTCTCTCTCTCCGTCTCTGTTTCTCTCACTCATTCCCTCTCTCTGTCTCTGTTTCACTCACTCATTCCCTCTCTCTTTTTCTGTTTCTCTCACTCATTCCCTCTCTCTGTGTCTCTGTTTCTCTCACTCATTCCCTCTCTCTTTTTCTGTTTCTCTCACTCATTCCCTCTCTCTCTGTCTCTGTTTCTCTCACTCATTCCCTCTCTCTGTCTCTGTTTCACTCACTCATTCCCTCTCTCTCTGTCTCTGTTTCCCCTGAGGACTGGACGTTCAAAGCGGGCGGCCACACCTCTGGGAACCACATTGGTACTCTCTGTGCTCCTATAGCGGCTGGCCCTGCCTCCTCTAGCTCCTCCCTCCTGTCCTCGGGACCTGCAGCTTGTGTGTCCACCCCGTGTGGATCTCTACCTATCGGCCCCAATCCTCCCAGACCGTTCCTCAGGAACCACCCGTCATCATCACTATGCTCATCTGCACTATCCTCATCTGACCAGGGTACCCTGGGTTCTTCGTCATCTAACCCCCAACTCCAGAAAAACGCTGCATGATCGTCCGGGATGTCCCTTCCCCTGATGCAAGCTGCTACGCCTGCCTGTGTGCCTTGTGGTCCTACCTGGGGCTGTGTTTTCCCATTGGCGGGATTTACCCCTGTAGTTTTCCCCTGCGCACCCGGCTGGTACAGTTTGCATTGGTTTATGTGGAACCACTTAGTGCGCCGAGGTACTTTTACGGCGTAAACCATGGGACTCGCCTTGTCTACAATGTTGTAGGGTCCCATATACAGTGGTTCCAGACTCCCTACTCTGGCGTAGTTTCTGACCATGACCTGGTCTCCTACTTCCCATTCCCGCGTTTTGCGGGGTTCCAGCAACAAGCGATTGCCCTGATGCTGCCTTCCCATGTTCCCAGCCGCCTGCTCATAAACTTGCTTCAGGCGCTCCAAGAGAGTTTGGGCGAACTTGTCCCTGCTGATCTCTTGAAGCTGACCCTCAGTGAGCACCGGGGCTAGCACATGGGTGGGGGTTCGCATGAGCCTGCCGGTCATTACCTCGTGCGGGGAGTACCCCGTACTTTTTGACTGACTGGCCCGGACCCCCATGAGGACTAAAGGCAGAACTTCCGTCCATTTTTGGGGCGAGTTCCTAGTCTCTTTCCTCAATTTCTCCTTCAGGGTCCGGTTCATACGTTCAACAATCCCGGATGACTGGGGATTGTGTGCTACGTGCCACTTCCCTTCAATGCCCAAAAGCATGAGGGTGTTCTGCATCACCTGGCCGGTGAAATGACTCCCTTGGTCTGACTCCACAAAACGGGGGAGTCCCCACCGCGAGAACACTTCCCGGACCAAGATTTTTGCTGTACCCAGTGCCGTAGCTGTTCGACAAGGGAAGGCTTCCACCCACTTGGAAAACACATCCACCAGGACGAGGCAGTACTTATAACCTCCCTGGGTGGTGGGCAGGGGTCCTACATAGTCGATCTGTATCGACTGCCATGGTCCCTCTACCCTTCTTACGTGCCCCATGGGCACCTTCCTTTTCTGGGGGTCTGGGTTGTTTGCAGCGCACACAAGACAGTTAGCGCAGAACTCGCGGACTTGTTCCCTGAGCCCTGGCCACCATCCCGCTTGCTCTACCCGTTGCCAGGTAACCTCGGGCCCGGGGTGCCCTGCCCCTGGTCCCTCGTGAGCCAACTGGAGGAATTCCCTCCTGTGCTGCTGCGGCACAACCCACTGCTCCCCGCGGAACAGCATGCCTTCCTTAACTGAGAGGGTTGCCGTACTGTACGGACCTTCTACCTGCCTCCCCTCAGCAATCGTTTTTAGGACTGCTTTTAGGGCGGGATCCTGGGCTTGGACGGTCTTAAGGTCTAGGGGCAATGCTACCCTGGTGTTCCCGGTATTCCCGTCCCCGCCTCGGACCGCTGCTATGGGTCCGGTCCTATAGGGGTTCCAGAAAGTGCCGTCGCGGGCACCCTCCCTGGCTAGCGCATCCGCCTGCTGGTTGCCCTCCCCACGGGGCTCTGCGGAGGAGTGAGCTTTCACCTTATGGATGAAAATCTCCCCTTCCTCCCCTACTGCTGCTGCTAAGATCTTTTCCAGCAAGGGCTTCACCGTTAAAGGTCGCCCGTCCGCGGAGGTGTATCCGCGGCGGGACCAAATGGCCAGGTATTCCGTACACGAATTGCAGGTGAACATACTGTCCGAGCAAATCGTGTATGGGGTTGGGAAAATGTCTGGGTGGGTCACCACGTACACCACGGCAGACAGCTCAGCCTGCTGCGCGCTCATGGCGCTAGGGAGCTTGATCGCCAGGGCAAGGTCTGCCGCAGGGTCATAAACTCCACACCCTGTGAGTCGCTCGCCAGCAGACACTGTGCTAGACCCATCAACATAAATCTCGCGCCCAGTGGGATGTATCCCGGCCCGTAAACCTATGTTGACGTCCCACACCCCTTCCACCGAACACCGGTGGGCTGTACCGGGGTATACCAAATTGGCCGCAAGCCTGGGCTCACAAAGACCTTTTACTCTAAGATCCAACTGGGAGAGAAGAAGGGTCCAACGCGCAATGCGTGCGCTGCTTACGGTCCCGTCTTTAATCCTCCCATCCAGAAGCATCTTAGTTGGTGTGTGATGTGTGAGGAGAGTGATGGGAGAGAGCCCTGTGAAGATCGCTGATCTTTTCACAGCCCAATGCGTGGCTAAAAGGTGCCTTTCGCAATTGGAAAAACTTCTCTCCACATCCGTTAATACCCTGGATGAATAGACAACCGGCCTCAGCTTGCCGTGACGCTCTTGGAGCAGCACGGCGCTTAAGCTGTCTCCGCTGGCAGCTACCTCCAGGAAAAACTCCTTCCCCCCATCTATGGCCCCTAAGGCTGGCGCGGTCTGCAGATCCCTTTTTAACTTCTCGAAGGCTGCTTGGCAGCCCTCGTCCCAAAGCCACTCCACCCCCTTATGGAGGAGTCGGAGGAGCGGCGCCGCTGTGGCCGCATAATCTTCGATAAAATCCCTGCAGTAACCGGTCAGTCCCAAGAAGGACCTCACACCCCTTACGTTGTTGGGAATCGGTAATTCTTGCACCGACTCCCTCCTTGCTTTGTCTATGGCTCTTTCCCCAGCGCGTAGGGTCAGTCCCAGGAATTTTACTTCCTGCTGACCGATACGTGCTTTCTTTGGGTTTACTTTAAAACCCTTTCTCGCTAACAGCTCCAATAACTCGTCCAGTAGTGGTCCGTGCTCCTCCCTTGAGTCCGTAAATAGGAGCAAATCATCCACATACTGTACTATCTGATTGGGCTGACTAAACTCCTTTAAACTTCCTGCCATACACTGGTGAAAAATACTGGGGCTATTGTGGAAACCCTGTGGCAAACAGTTCCACGTGTACTGTTGCCCTTTAAACGTAAAGGCAAACTTGTACTGGTCCTCTCGCCGCAGCGGGATGGACCAAAAACCGTTCGAGATATCCAGCACCGTGAACGTGGTCGCGGACGCTGGGATGCTCCCTATTAGGTCAGCAACTGCTGCTACTGTGGGCGCGCAGGCGGGAATGTTACTGTTGAGGACTCTGTAGTCCACCGTGGCTCTCCACGAATTATCCGGCTTCCTAACCGGCCATAATGGGGAGTTCACGTGTGTGGCTATCGGCCTCAACACGCCCTGCTGCACCAAGGAAGACATTGCTGCCTCCATATCGGGTTCTGCTTCTTTGGGGAAGTTATACTGCTTTTGGGGTCGGGTCATGGGGTCCCCATCTACGCTGACCTCAAACCCGACCACCCTCCCACAATCGTGCTTGTGGGTTGCAAACGCGTGCATATTATCTGACACGTACGTTTGCATGTCCGTTGGGACATCTGCGGCCATAAGCCTGAGGTCGTAGCCTCCGGATGGCTGTACGGTACACAGGACCCCTGTTTCTTCCTCCCCTTGAATTACCATTACCTCGCCTTTTTCACCTTTAGCCCCCCAGAGACAGTGATTTCTGAGGTCCACGAGGATCCCGTGTCCCGCTAGGAGATCGGACCCGAGAATACCTCTTCCACCCCCCTTTTGCCATGCCATCAGTATACACTTCCACTTAAGGCGAAGTGTTCCTAAACGAATGGATAGCGGGAGGGAAAACGTGCCAGCCTGTTCTTTCCCTGTGAACCCTGCTAGCGTGAATGGGACCTTGGTAGATAGCGGCGAGTCAAAAGGGTCATCTGTATGGATTATGGTGCAAGAAGCTCCCGTGTCCAACAAATAACTGCCCTTCTGTTTCTCTACCTCCATCTCCACCACAGGTCGCCTCCACGCATCATAGCTGAGCGGACACAGGTAGACGGGCTGTGCTGGTTCTAGTCATGGGGCACTATTAGACGGTCCTGCGGCACCTACGGGGCCGGTTGCGACCGCCACCTGTCCACGCGCATTCAAAACCATCTTGCGCATGACTCCTAACACTGCTTCGAGGTCGTCGGGAGAGGTGGGTGCCTTTGCTTCCTTAGGCGGGACAGGCGCCTGGGCTCGGACCGCGGGATTTTTATCCTTGGAATCCTTCCAAGGGTTCCTGCAGTGCTTGCGCCAGTGCCCTGTCTTCCCACACCCGTAACAGGCATTACTTGCCTGTGGGGCGCGATTACCCTCCTGATGCCACTCTCTCTGAGCCGGGGCTGCGGGTCGTACCTCATGTACTCTTCCCTTAAAGGGACGTGTCGTCATACCCCTTATGTTACGGTAACCTAACGTGAGTCGATTCAAGACCGACTCTTCCGTAAGGTTGAGGTCATTGGGATCGAACCAGGCTTTTGCCTGCTCTCTAACGGCTGGTAAACTGTTGGCTATTATGCACCTAAGCCAATGAATTAAAGCGGCGCCTTCCACATCTTCGCGCTCGGGCGCACCTAGACAGCTGCGCTCATATACTGGCCACAGCCTGTCGGCAAAAACCTTCGGGGGTTCTCCCTCCATCTGCACTGTCTGTCCCACTCTAGCAAACGGACCTCCGTCGTTCGCTCCCACTACTTCTAGGACCTCATTTTTCAATTCCTCATAACTTTTATTTCCCCTCTTGCTCTCGCCTGAGAGACACTGAAGGACCGAGCTGTCTAATGAGAACAGCAGCATTTTTGCTGTCTCCCCATCATCGCAGCCGTTAATGGCTGCGGCTTGCTCAACTTCCCTGAAATGTACGGAAGGGTCGTCTATCTCGGTCAGCTTCCTTACGTGGTTTATCATGGCTCTCAGCTGATGTGAACTGTGAGGCAACACCAGCTGTCCGAGGAGATCCCCCGGTTCTTCCCCACCGTTTCTGCTTGGGCCCCTTTTAATCCCCGTTACTGGATACAACGATCCCTTTTCTACTTCCTTTTCAACGGGCTCTTTTGTTTCTTCCGTTGCTTCCTCCCTAACCCAGGTTTCTGAATAGCTGGGTGGCGCGGAGGGCGCAGCGGCTACTACTTCTTCTGCTTTACTTGGTGGGGAATTTCTAAATCTCTCATTTACTAGCGGCTGGCGCGCCGACGGATTGATAAGGCACACCATGCCGTTCGCATTATTCACGGCCTTTTTGAGGCTCTCTATCTCTTTTTGGCAGGCGCTATGGTCGGCTCCCTGAAACTTATCCTCAAGGGCCAACTTATACGCCGACCTAACCCCCATTAAGCTCTCTTCTTGAGTTCTTATCTGGGCAGCTTGACGGTTACATCTTTCCTTCATCCTACTCTCGTTCAATTTTGCTTCAGTGATCTGGCACTCGAGATACTCTACCCTTGTTTTAAGGTAACTGGAGACTTCCTGGCTTTCCTGGCGTAACTCATTTAAACTCTTAATGAGCACCTCCCCTCCAGAAACCTTCTCCTCCATTTCCTCCTCTAAATGCCTGATTCGAGCTGTTAGCGCTGTATTGGTCTGGTTTGAAATCTGAACCTGCCTTTTGTAGCACATAAGCCAGACTGCTTTCTCAACTGCCTTTTTATGCTCCTTACTATCAGTCCACCTTTCAGCTGCCTCTAGTGGGCTCTTATCCGCTAACAACTCACTTATCCACTTTTTAGTTAGATTAACCTTTCCAAACACATAATCCGCTATCTTTTCCTGCATAACATTTCGTACAGTCATTCCAAAGTCTAACACACTACCCTCTCGCTGCCAGTGTCCTGCCGCGGTCGCCATTTTCTGTAAGGGATTCTCTCCTGACCCTGCGTGTCTCGTAGCCTGTGAGATTCACGCGGCTCTGTGCAGCCTGTATGTCAGTGCGGGTCTAGGCCTGGTCTCCAGCCAGTCTGGGAACACTAGACACACCTGTGAGTGGTTCGAATCACTCTCCCTTACGGTTCTAGACACTGGACTTAGATGCGAGAGCAGTAATGGAGATAAAACTCATGTAGACTTGGTTTGAACGGTACGAAATGGAAAATCTTTATTGCATGATACTTAAGATTATGAAATACATGTCATACGCACAGATTAATGACAGTACAATCTTACAAACGGTTATAATCACTCTTAGGGAAACGAGGAACGAACGGCACAACGTGAATAGGGCACACATTACAAATATCCTTAATCTTTACACCCTCCCCTATCAATATCTATCCTAAACTAGCTTCGTAGGATCTCGAGACTCATGCTCACCACTCGTAATAACTCGGAGAAATCCCGAATAGCTGATCGGATGTTTTTCACCGCAGCACCCACGTGTCGGTCAGGAGATCTCCTGGTCCCACTTGTTTACTGGCTTCTGCTGCTCGGGCTAGTAGGCTGGACCGTCTGCTGTAGTGAAGACCTCTGTTGGTTGACTTCACAGTTTAGTTGAGGAGCACCGTTGTCAATATCACTGATACGATGTGTTTGCACAGTCCAGTTATCATTGATGCAATATGTCTTGTTAGAAGTTTAAAGAAGAAAACTTCCTGTCGAGAAGACTTGGCTGATCGACCTACAGGCGCGGTCGGGATTTACTGACCGTGGCGATGGATATGGTCTTCTTCTCTTCTCCTCTCATCTCATCTCATCTCATCTCATCTCGGGCCTTTGGTTCCGCTGCCAGTTACCAACATAGGTCTTCGTTACGCGACACGAGGTAGATCCGAACGGATCAGAAAGTTCAACAGTCTTTTACACAGGAGCAGCCACGAGGTTACGAACCGACCGGATAAAACACAGGAGCAGCCACGATGATAAAAGCAGCAAGCGGGCAAGAGCAAGAGGCAAGAGTCAAGAGAGCGAATGGACGGTTTGGGGCCTGCAATTATAGTGCAAAAATCTTCCGTTTCCCGCCCAACTATAATGTCCATTCTTTTGTTTAGGGTTTGGCGCCCAAATGTCTTGTATGGGTGATCTCCGTTCTTAATGGGTTTCGGGGCTACTCATGAATGTTTGAGTACCTGTTAATACTTCTCCCATTGTTAAATCGGTCGGTGTTCTCCCTGGAGGGGTTTGGGGCTTCCAAGTGTCCTGTATAACTACCTGCTAACGGCTCTCTCATCGTAGAGCCGTTGGGAGTTTACATATTAATGTCCTTTGGATGGGCCCTTGATTACTCGGTACAATGGCTTTCCTTTGTACCTGGGAGACCGATTCCAGTATCTATGTTTATACTGTAAACCCATAATGTCTCGTGTATTATCTTCACTGTGCTGAATCGTTATCGATCTTGCAAAAATGTTTATTGGAACGCCATCTTGTCTGCCTGTTGAAAAGTCTAGAATGTTCTGTCACGAGGTGCGGCGGCCATTTTACAGGCTGCTTGTGTCCAATTTAAACCTGACAGCATTCTGCTGAAATAAAAGCTGTTTGAACGAAACTTTGTGTTTTCTCCTTATTAAACAAATCGCGATAATTGCGAATTCTACAGTCCCTCCTGTTGATGCGAATAACTCCGCTTATCGTATCAAAATCTCAGTGGTGAGCAATCTTATCTCGATTTCACTCCGAATCCAGTAAATTAATCCCATAAATTTTAACTTGACTAGGGTCTCTGTGTCGTCCTTATTTCCCAAGAAAATCACATTTTTTATCACCGTAGGCATCATTTGCCCTTAAACTTACACCACTTGTTTTCCTTTCCGGCGTAACCAGGCCGATACCTCACGCATCACCTGTATATTTGTCTTTTATTCAGGGAAAGGAAAAACAAAACCCAAAATCAAACAATCAACACCATCACCAAAATAAACAAATCCCAACTCTTAAACATATCGAGTTTCCAACGTATTTACAATGAGTACAAACTTCCGCGGCGCCCGTGGCGAGCGGGAGTGACGCCATTTTCCTATTACACGGTGCTCTCATCGTGCACGCGCACGTAACGTTCTCGCCACTCTCCCGTGTTCTCATGCTTGGTGAGGCGCTTGTCTCTTTTACAATGTATGAACAATAGGTACACTACTATAAACACTTGACAGACGACTAAAATGTGGGAGGCTATTCGGATCCATGAAGGCACTTCAATATTAGTGAACAGATTCCACCACGGTGGAACCACTATGTCCAAAATGTCTGTTCCAATCTCGACAGTTTTCTGCTCTAACGTATAAAAATGCTTCTGTGATACCGCGACGGCTTTCAGAAGTTTGGTGAGGTGTTCAGGGAGAGGGGGAATGAGGTATCCAAAATGCGCGACAAATCGCTGCAAGTCGGTGAAATTCTCTTTTACTGTGAGATGAACGGTGGATGGTTCAGGGATTGGGATAATTCGCTGTTGTGCTACTTGAACTTCAGCCCTGGGTTTAAAACAGAAACTGCTGTCACTCACCGGACACCGGCTACGGTTTCCATGCTGGTAGTGTTGCGCTGCAGTGGTAACACAATATGTTCCACCCCCGATGTATGCTACCTGCGGAGGCACATGATCTTGTGCCATTGCCTCCATGGTGCAATTCATGGACTTGGCGCCAGCCGTTCTGAACCCGCACTGTGGTGTTAAAAAGGCATTCAAGTGCTGGGGGCACAGTATTATGTGTGCTCCCCTGCCACGACAACCAGAGAGATCTGTACCTGTCATCGTTTGCTCCCAGCGGATGACGTAAGGTGGAACCGCAGCATAACGAATGTGGGCTCCCCCCTGAATGACACCAATGTTCTCTACCCGATATACCGGGGCGGGCTTTGCTGTGTTGCCCAAAACCGGCATGCGTAATACTATTCCCATAATAGTATGGTTTGAACGTCCGCAGTCCACGGGGACTGGGTAAGCTTCTGAAGCTAGCCTGAGCTGGCACGGACTTAATGCGTTCTGAAAAGGGTGGAGCGCCCGCAGGTGTTTGTTACTTATCCAGGACGGAACCAAACCTTGTTTTAAATCCTCCAAATTACTGCGGCCCTCGCCCAGTAACCACGCCCCGTAAAGCACGCACACCTCGTTCTGCGCAGCTTGATCGGATGCATTCCGATCTTCCCTGATCAGGGCATTTACCGTACGCGCATGTTTCTCCAGCTCTGCTATAATCTCCTTTAAATGGAGAGTCATGGCTTGGTCCTCATGCAGACCTGACCCTACCACTTTATTCTCATCTGTTAGAATGTCTTTTAACTGTGTTTTTAAACCATTAATCTGGGTCTGCAGCTCCACACTGTCTAGAGCGTTGACCACAGATGTCCCTGTATTAAAAGCAGTGAACGCATCGTTCACCAAACCCCTTCTTTGCCTCCCTACTTGATCCAAAACTTCCTGCGGTGCGGTATACAAACTTGCCTTATCAATTTCTGCAAAATCAAACTCGTAAAATTGTCTGAACATCTTGGTCAACAGGACCTGATACAACTGTTCCGTCTTTTTGGGGCACCACTCTGGTAACCGTACCTCAGTGAGATTTAAAATCACTGAGGCCACCGCGTGATGTACCCCCTGAAATAGTATCTGGTCTGTGGGGACCAGTACCAAACCGTTCCCGGGTCCCTTACTAGTTTTAGGGCACCCTTCTTCCTCAGCTAGAACCACCGGAATCGTGGGCGGGGCTTTGCGTGGGCGCGTAATGAGCTCAGTGGCATTTACTGGGATCGGGGAGAATGGGGCTCTGCACCCCCTGGTGCTCGCATCCCACCTCATCCCCTGTCCGTTATCCTGCCACTGATTAATAAAAAATATGGAGATGCCTTTGGGGCAAACGTACTTTGACCCCCACATACAAACATAAATCCCCTCATCCGGTTCCCACCATTTGTCCCAACAGACTTTCACTTGTCCGTCTGTCCCCGTAATTGTCCGATGGGTATTATTACCCAGTCGTTCCCACTCGACCGAAGAGTTCCTCATAGTTTTGCTCAGCTTTCGCAGCCACCACCATCGGCTCAATGGGACATCCCCACTACAGGTCAAACAAATCCGTTTGCCGACGGTGACGCTGATCCTGGGTGCGATGATCCGTACTTTGGGGCACATTAAAGAAGTCTCTTTGTAGGCGAACCCCGATGTGCTGGAATACTCCGTTGAGTTCGTTCCCAGCCATCCTGGCCACCTTCCCTTGTGGAAATAGGTGCTGGTCCCCTCTGCCTTCCGTCTTCCGGTCCCATCCACCGCGATGGGGGCCGTGTCCCCGGAACATCCAAACACCACGACATCCTTGGTGTGGCCTCGATAGGCCAATCCACATCCGATTGCCACGAGCAATACTATAAGTCGTTCCATCCTTCCTTGGTTCCTGTGATCAGATAGAATGAGGTAGCCAGCCTCGCAAAAAGTCTCTGGCTTTTGTGAAAGGTGAGCGGGTCCCCTGACCTCGCCTCACGTAAACTTCAACGTTTGCTGAATAGACTTCCTCTAAAACCTAGCCTTAAAACTCCCACCATTTTATCGTTATCTGTTAAAACACTACAAACTTAACCTTGAACTAATAAACTTAAAACTTAACCTTGAACTATAAACTTAAAACCTTAAACTAATAACTTTACAGTGCCGCCCGTTCTCAGGGCGGCCCCTTTAAATTCTGAGAAGGCTGCTGCGAGCTCTTCCCGACGGTGGGAGGGCACTGACCCTTCCCTCTGATCTGCCGCAGCCTGTTGCTGCGCTGACCCTTTCCTCTGATCTGCCGCAGCCTGTTACTGCTGCGATGTGGCCTGTCTCTACCCGGGTTATCTTAACCTGAATTTTACGCCTTGGGGCAGTCTGGGGACATGACCACATCCTCCTGGGCTGGGGTTCTCTACTTGACCTACGGGGAGTTGCTATGGGCGGGGGTTCCGTGACGGACGGACCGGGTTCCGAGACCTCCAACGGGATGACCTGGGGTTCCATCCCAGTCGCCGGCTCCGCCTCCGCTGACTCCGCCTCCCTAACCTCGGGGCTGGCATTTCGTGGCTCCGCCCTGCTCGGCCCAGCAGGCGGCCCTTCACTCGTGATCTCTGCCTCCCCTGAGGACTGGACGTTCAAAGCGGGCGGCCACACCTCTGGGAACCACATTGGTACTCTCTGTGCTCCTATAGCGGCTGGCCCTGCCTCCTCTAGCTCCTCCCTCCTGTCCTCGGGACCTGCAGCTTGTGTGTCCACCCCGTGTGGATCTCTACCTATCGGCCCCAATCCTCCCAGACCGTTCCTCAGGAACCACCCGTCATCATCACTATGCTCATCTGCACTATCCTCATCTGACCAGGGTACCCTGGGTTCTTCGTCATCTAACCCCCAACTCCAGAAAAACGCTGCATGATCGTCCGGGATGTCCCTTCCCCTGATGCAAGCTGCTACGCCTGCCTGTGTGCCTTGTGGTCCTACCTGGGGCTGTGTTTTCCCATTGGCGGGATTTACCCCTGTAGTTTTCCCCTGCGCACCCGGCTGGTACAGTTTGCATTGGTTTATGTGGAACCACTTAGTGCGCCGAGGTACTTTTACGGCGTAAACCATGGGACTCGCCTTGTCTACAATGTTGTAGGGTCCCATATACAGTGGTTCCAGACTCCCTACTCTGGCGTAGTTTCTGACCATGACCTGGTCTCCTACTTCCCATTCCCGCGTTTTGCGGGGTTCCAGCAACAAGCGATTGCCCTGATGCTGCCTTCCCATGTTCCCAGCCGCCTGCTCATAAACTTGCTTCAGGCGCTCCAAGAGAGTTTGGGCGAACTTGTCCCTGCTGATCTCTTGAAGCTGACCCTCAGTGAGCACCGGGGCTAGCACATGGGTGGGGGTTCGCATGAGCCTGCCGGTCATTACCTCGTGCGGGGAGTACCCCGTACTTTTTGACTGACTGGCCCGGACCCCCATGAGGACTAAAGGCAGAACTTCCGTCCATTTTTGGGGCGAGTTCCTAGTCTCTTTCCTCAATTTCTCCTTCAGGGTCCGGTTCATACGTTCAACAATCCCGGATGACTGGGGATTGTGTGCTACGTGCCACTTCCCTTCAATGCCCAAAAGCATGAGGGTGTTCTGCATCACCTGGCCGGTGAAATGACTCCCTTGGTCTGACTCCACAAAACGGGGGAGTCCCCACCGCGAGAACACTTCCCGGACCAAGATTTTTGCTGTACCCAGTGCCGTAGCTGTTCGACAAGGGAAGGCTTCCACCCACTTGGAAAACACATCCACCAGGACGAGGCAGTACTTATAACCTCCCTGGGTGGTGGGCAGGGGTCCTACATAGTCGATCTGTATCGACTGCCATGGTCCCTCTACCCTTCTTACGTGCCCCATGGGCACCTTCCTTTTCTGGGGGTCTGGGTTGTTTGCAGCGCACACAAGACAGTTAGCGCAGAACTCGCGGACTTGTTCCCTGAGCCCTGGCCACCATCCCGCTTGCTCTACCCGTTGCCAGGTAACCTCGGGCCCGGGGTGCCCTGCCCCTGGTCCCTCGTGAGCCAACTGGAGGAATTCCCTCCTGTGCTGCTGCGGCACAACCCACTGCTCCCCGCGGAACAGCATGCCTTCCTTAACTGAGAGGGTTGCCGTACTGTACGGACCTTCTACCTGCCTCCCCTCAGCAATCGTTTTTAGGACTGCTTTTAGGGCGGGATCCTGGGCTTGGACGGTCTTAAGGTCTAGGGGCAATGCTACCCTGGTGTTCCCGGTATTCCCGTCCCCGCCTCGGACCGCTGCTATGGGTCCGGTCCTATAGGGGTTCCAGAAAGTGCCGTCGCGGGCACCCTCCCTGGCTAGCGCATCCGCCTGCTGGTTGCCCTCCCCACGGGGCTCTGCGGAGGAGTGAGCTTTCACCTTATGGATGAAAATCTCCCCTTCCTCCCCTACTGCTGCTGCTAAGATCTTTTCCAGCAAGGGCTTCACCGTTAAAGGTCGCCCGTCCGCGGAGGTGTATCCGCGGCGGGACCAAATGGCCAGGTATTCCGTACACGAATTGCAGGTGAACATACTGTCCGAGCAAATCGTGTATGGGGTTGGGAAAATGTCTGGGTGGGTCACCACGTACACCACGGCAGACAGCTCAGCCTGCTGCGCGCTCATGGCGCTAGGGAGCTTGATCGCCAGGGCAAGGTCTGCCGCAGGGTCATAAACTCCACACCCTGTGAGTCGCTCGCCAGCAGACACTGTGCTAGACCCATCAACATAAATCTCGCGCCCAGTGGGATGTATCCCGGCCCGTAAACCTATGTTGACGTCCCACACCCCTTCCACCGAACACCGGTGGGCTGTACCGGGGTATACCAAATTGGCCGCAAGCCTGGGCTCACAAAGACCTTTTACTCTAAGATCCAACTGGGAGAGAAGAAGGGTCCAACGCGCAATGCGTGCGCTGCTTACGGTCCCGTCTTTAATCCTCCCATCCAGAAGCATCTTAGTTGGTGTGTGATGTGTGAGGAGAGTGATGGGAGAGAGCCCTGTGAAGATCGCTGATCTTTTCACAGCCCAATGCGTGGCTAAAAGGTGCCTTTCGCAATTGGAAAAACTTCTCTCCACATCCGTTAATACCCTGGATGAATAGACAACCGGCCTCAGCTTGCCGTGACGCTCTTGGAGCAGCACGGCGCTTAAGCTGTCTCCGCTGGCAGCTACCTCCAGGAAAAACTCCTTCCCCCCATCTATGGCCCCTAAGGCTGGCGCGGTCTGCAGATCCCTTTTTAACTTCTCGAAGGCTGCTTGGCAGCCCTCGTCCCAAAGCCACTCCACCCCCTTATGGAGGAGTCGGAGGAGCGGCGCCGCTGTGGCCGCATAATCTTCGATAAAATCCCTGCAGTAACCGGTCAGTCCCAAGAAGGACCTCACACCCCTTACGTTGTTGGGAATCGGTAATTCTTGCACCGACTCCCTCCTTGCTTTGTCTATGGCTCTTTCCCCAGCGCGTAGGGTCAGTCCCAGGAATTTTACTTCCTGCTGACCGATACGTGCTTTCTTTGGGTTTACTTTAAAACCCTTTCTCGCTAACAGCTCCAATAACTCGTCCAGTAGTGGTCCGTGCTCCTCCCTTGAGTCCGTAAATAGGAGCAAATCATCCACATACTGTACTATCTGATTGGGCTGACTAAACTCCTTTAAACTTCCTGCCATACACTGGTGAAAAATACTGGGGCTATTGTGGAAACCCTGTGGCAAACAGTTCCACGTGTACTGTTGCCCTTTAAACGTAAAGGCAAACTTGTACTGGTCCTCTCGCCGCAGCGGGATGGACCAAAAACCGTTCGAGATATCCAGCACCGTGAACGTGGTCGCGGACGCTGGGATGCTCCCTATTAGGTCAGCAACTGCTGCTACTGTGGGCGCGCAGGCGGGAATGTTACTGTTGAGGACTCTGTAGTCCACCGTGGCTCTCCACGAATTATCCGGCTTCCTAACCGGCCATAATGGGGAGTTCACGTGTGTGGCTATCGGCCTCAACACGCCCTGCTGCACCAAGGAAGACATTGCTGCCTCCATATCGGGTTCTGCTTCTTTGGGGAAGTTATACTGCTTTTGGGGTCGGGTCATGGGGTCCCCATCTACGCTGACCTCAAACCCGACCACCCTCCCACAATCGTGCTTGTGGGTTGCAAACGCGTGCATATTATCTGACACGTACGTTTGCATGTCCGTTGGGACATCTGCGGCCATAAGCCTGAGGTCGTAGCCTCCGGATGGCTGTACGGTACACAGGACCCCTGTTTCTTCCTCCCCTTGAATTACCATTACCTCGCCTTTTTCACCTTTAGCCCCCCAGAGACAGTGATTTCTGAGGTCCACGAGGATCCCGTGTCCCGCTAGGAGATCGGACCCGAGAATACCTCTTCCACCCCCCTTTTGCCATGCCATCAGTATACACTTCCACTTAAGGCGAAGTGTTCCTAAACGAATGGATAGCGGGAGGGAAAACGTGCCAGCCTGTTCTTTCCCTGTGAACCCTGCTAGCGTGAATGGGACCTTGGTAGATAGCGGCGAGTCAAAAGGGTCATCTGTATGGATTATGGTGCAAGAAGCTCCCGTGTCCAACAAATAACTGCCCTTCTGTTTCTCTACCTCCATCTCCACCACAGGTCGCCTCCACGCATCATAGCTGAGCGGACACAGGTAGACGGGCTGTGCTGGTTCTAGTCATGGGGCACTATTAGACGGTCCTGCGGCACCTACGGGGCCGGTTGCGACCGCCACCTGTCCACGCGCATTCAAAACCATCTTGCGCATGACTCCTAACACTGCTTCGAGGTCGTCGGGAGAGGTGGGTGCCTTTGCTTCCTTAGGCGGGACAGGCGCCTGGGCTCGGACCGCGGGATTTTTATCCTTGGAATCCTTCCAAGGGTTCCTGCAGTGCTTGCGCCAGTGCCCTGTCTTCCCACACCCGTAACAGGCATTACTTGCCTGTGGGGCGCGATTACCCTCCTGATGCCACTCTCTCTGAGCCGGGGCTGCGGGTCGTACCTCATGTACTCTTCCCTTAAAGGGACGTGTCGTCATACCCCTTATGTTACGGTAACCTAACGTGAGTCGATTCAAGACCGACTCTTCCGTAAGGTTGAGGTCATTGGGATCGAACCAGGCTTTTGCCTGCTCTCTAACGGCTGGTAAACTGTTGGCTATTATGCACCTAAGCCAATGAATTAAAGCGGCGCCTTCCACATCTTCGCGCTCGGGCGCACCTAGACAGCTGCGCTCATATACTGGCCACAGCCTGTCGGCAAAAACCTTCGGGGGTTCTCCCTCCATCTGCACTGTCTGTCCCACTCTAGCAAACGGACCTCCGTCGTTCGCTCCCACTACTTCTAGGACCTCATTTTTCAATTCCTCATAACTTTTATTTCCCCTCTTGCTCTCGCCTGAGAGACACTGAAGGACCGAGCTGTCTAATGAGAACAGCAGCATTTTTGCTGTCTCCCCATCATCGCAGCCGTTAATGGCTGCGGCTTGCTCAACTTCCCTGAAATGTACGGAAGGGTCGTCTATCTCGGTCAGCTTCCTTACGTGGTTTATCATGGCTCTCAGCTGATGTGAACTGTGAGGCAACACCAGCTGTCCGAGGAGATCCCCCGGTTCTTCCCCACCGTTTCTGCTTGGGCCCCTTTTAATCCCCGTTACTGGATACAACGATCCCTTTTCTACTTCCTTTTCAACGGGCTCTTTTGTTTCTTCCGTTGCTTCCTCCCTAACCCAGGTTTCTGAATAGCTGGGTGGCGCGGAGGGCGCAGCGGCTACTACTTCTTCTGCTTTACTTGGTGGGGAATTTCTAAATCTCTCATTTACTAGCGGCTGGCGCGCCGACGGATTGATAAGGCACACCATGCCGTTCGCATTATTCACGGCCTTTTTGAGGCTCTCTATCTCTTTTTGGCAGGCGCTATGGTCGGCTCCCTGAAACTTATCCTCAAGGGCCAACTTATACGCCGACCTAACCCCCATTAAGCTCTCTTCTTGAGTTCTTATCTGGGCAGCTTGACGGTTACATCTTTCCTTCATCCTACTCTCGTTCAATTTTGCTTCAGTGATCTGGCACTCGAGATACTCTACCCTTGTTTTAAGGTAACTGGAGACTTCCTGGCTTTCCTGGCGTAACTCATTTAAACTCTTAATGAGCACCTCCCCTCCAGAAACCTTCTCCTCCATTTCCTCCTCTAAATGCCTGATTCGAGCTGTTAGCGCTGTATTGGTCTGGTTTGAAATCTGAACCTGCCTTTTGTAGCACATAAGCCAGACTGCTTTCTCAACTGCCTTTTTATGCTCCTTACTATCAGTCCACCTTTCAGCTGCCTCTAGTGGGCTCTTATCCGCTAACAACTCACTTATCCACTTTTTAGTTAGATTAACCTTTCCAAACACATAATCCGCTATCTTTTCCTGCATAACATTTCGTACAGTCATTCCAAAGTCTAACACACTACCCTCTCGCTGCCAGTGTCCTGCCGCGGTCGCCATTTTCTGTAAGGGATTCTCTCCTGACCCTGCGTGTCTCGTAGCCTGTGAGATTCACGCGGCTCTGTGCAGCCTGTATGTCAGTGCGGGTCTAGGCCTGGTCTCCAGCCAGTCTGGGAACACTAGACACACCTGTGAGTGGTTCGAATCACTCTCCCTTACGGTTCTAGACACTGGACTTAGATGCGAGAGCAGTAATGGAGATAAAACTCATGTAGACTTGGTTTGAACGGTACGAAATGGAAAATCTTTATTGCATGATACTTAAGATTATGAAATACATGTCATACGCACAGATTAATGACAGTACAATCTTACAAACGGTTATAATCACTCTTAGGGAAACGAGGAACGAACGGCACAACGTGAATAGGGCACACATTACAAATATCCTTAATCTTTACACCCTCCCCTATCAATATCTATCCTAAACTAGCTTCGTAGGATCTCGAGACTCATGCTCACCACTCGTAATAACTCGGAGAAATCCCGAATAGCTGATCGGATGTTTTTCACCGCAGCACCCACGTGTCGGTCAGGAGATCTCCTGGTCCCACTTGTTTACTGGCTTCTGCTGCTCGGGCTAGTAGGCTGGACCGTCTGCTGTAGTGAAGACCTCTGTTGGTTGACTTCACAGTTTAGTTGAGGAGCACCGTTGTCAATATCACTGATACGATGTGTTTGCACAGTCCAGTTATCATTGATGCAATATGTCTTGTTAGAAGTTTAAAGAAGAAAACTTCCTGTCGAGAAGACTTGGCTGATCGACCTACAGGCGCGGTCGGGATTTACTGACCGTGGCGATGGATATGGTCTTCTTCTCTTCTCCTCTCATCTCATCTCATCTCATCTCATCTCGGGCCTTTGGTTCCGCTGCCAGTTACCAACATAGGTCTTCGTTACGCGACACGAGGTAGATCCGAACGGATCAGAAAGTTCAACAGTCTTTTACACAGGAGCAGCCACGAGGTTACGAACCGACCGGATAAAACACAGGAGCAGCCACGATGATAAAAGCAGCAAGCGGGCAAGAGCAAGAGGCAAGAGTCAAGAGAGCGAATGGACGGTTTGGGGCCTGCAATTATAGTGCAAAAATCTTCCGTTTCCCGCCCAACTATAATGTCCATTCTTTTGTTTAGGGTTTGGCGCCCAAATGTCTTGTATGGGTGATCTCCGTTCTTAATGGGTTTCGGGGCTACTCATGAATGTTTGAGTACCTGTTAATACTTCTCCCATTGTTAAATCGGTCGGTGTTCTCCCTGGAGGGGTTTGGGGCTTCCAAGTGTCCTGTATAACTACCTGCTAACGGCTCTCTCATCGTAGAGCCGTTGGGAGTTTACATATTAATGTCCTTTGGATGGGCCCTTGATTACTCGGTACAATGGCTTTCCTTTGTACCTGGGAGACCGATTCCAGTATCTATGTTTATACTGTAAACCCATAATGTCTCGTGTATTATCTTCACTGTGCTGAATCGTTATCGATCTTGCAAAAATGTTTATTGGAACGCCATCTTGTCTGCCTGTTGAAAAGTCTAGAATGTTCTGTCACGAGGTGCGGCGGCCATTTTACAGGCTGCTTGTGTCCAATTTAAACCTGACAGCATTCTGCTGAAATAAAAGCTGTTTGAACGAAACTTTGTGTTTTCTCCTTATTAAACAAATCGCGATAATTGCGAATTCTACACTGTTTCTCTCACTCATTCCCTCTCTCTCTCTGTCTCTGTTTCTCTCACTCATTCCCTCTCTCTCTCTGTCTCTGTTTCTCTCACTCATTCCCTCTCTCTCTGTCTCTGTTTCTCTCACTCATTCCCTCTCTCTCTCTATCTCTGTTTCTCTCACTCATTCCCTCTCTCTCTGTTTCTGTTTCTCTCACTCATTCCCTCTCTCTCTCTGTCTCTGTTTCTCTCACTCATTCCCTCTCTCTCTGTTTCTGTTTCTCTCACTCATTCCCTCTGTCTCTCTGTCTATTTCTCTCACTCATTACCTCTCTCTGTGTTTCTCTTTGTCTCACTCATTCCCTCTGTATCTCTGTCTCTGTTTCTCACACTCATTCCCTCTCTCTCTGTCTATTTCTCTCACTCATTCCCTCTCTCTCTTTCTCTTTTTCACTCACTCATTCCCTCTCTCCTTTTCTGTTTCTCTCACTCATTCCCTCTCTCTCTCTGTCTCTGTTTCTCTCACTCATTCCCTCTCTCTGTCTCTGTTTCTCTCACTCATTCCCTCTCTGTCTCTTTTTCTCTCACTCATTCCCTCTCTCTCTGTCTCTGTTTCTCTCACTCAGTCCCTCTCTCTCTGTCTATTACTCTCACTCATTCCCTCTCTCTCTCAGTCTATTTCTCTCACTCATTCCCTCTCTCTGTGTCTCTGTTTCTCTCACTCATTCCCTCTCTCTCTCAGTCTATTTCTCTCACTCATTCCCTCTCTCTGTGTTTCTGTTTCTCTCACTCATTCCCTATCACTCTCTGTCTATTTCTCTCACTCATTCCCTCTCTCTCTCAGTCTATTTCTCTCACTCATTCCCTCTCTCTGTGTCTCTGTGTCTCTCACTCATTCCCTCTCTCTCTCAGTCTGTTTCTCTCACTCATTCCCTCTCTCTGTGTTTCTGTTTCTGTCACTCTTTCCCTCTCTCCCTGTGTCTCTGTTTCTCTCACTCATTCCCTTTCTCTCTGTTTCTGTTTCTCTCACTCATTCCCTCTCTCTGTCTCTGTTTCTGTCACTCATTCCCTCTCTCTGTCTCTGTTTACATAAGAAATAGGAGCAGGAGTAGACCAATCGGCCCCTCGAGCCTGCTCCGACATTCAATGAGATCATGGCTGATCTGATCCAACCTCAACTCTAAAGAACACAAGAAGCAGGAGCAGGACCAGGCCACTCGGCACCTGGGCCCGCTCCGCCACCCACAGGGCCTTGACCGATCCGAACTCAAACTCATGTCCAATTTCCAGCCCGCTCCCCGTAACCCCTGATTCCCTTTACTTCTAGGAAATGGTCTATTTCTGTTTTAAATTTATTTAATGAAGTAGCTTCCACAGCTTCCTGGGGTAGCAAATTCCACAGACCCACTACCCTCTGAGTGAAAAAGTTTCTCCTCATCTCAGTTTTGAAAGAGGAGCCCCTTATTCTAAGATTATGTCCCCTAGTTCTAGTTTCACCCATCATTGGGAATATCCTCACCGCGTCCACCCGATCAAGCCCCTTCACAATCTTATATGTTTCAATAAGATCGCCTCTCATTCTTCTGAACTCCAATGAGTAGAGTCCCAATCTACTCAACCTCTCCTCGTATGTCCACCCCCTCATCCCCGGAATTAACCGAGTGAACCTTCTTTGTACTGCCTCGAGAGCAAGTATGTCTTTTCTTAAGTATGGACACCAAAACTGTATGCAGTACTCCAGGTGCGGTCTCACCAATACCCTATACAACTGCAGCAATACCTCCCTGTTTTTATATTCTATCCCCCTAGCAATAAAAGCCAACATTCCATTGGCTTTCTTGATCACCTGCTGCACCTGCATACTAACTTTTTGATTTTCTTGCACCAAGACCCCAGATCCCTTTGTACTGCAGTACTTTCCAGTTTCTCGCCATTAAGATAATAACTTGCTCTCTGATTTTTCCTGCCAAAGTGCATAACCTCACATTTTCCAATATTGTATTGCATCTGCCAAATCTCTGCCCACTCAACCAGCCTGTCTATATCCCCTTGTAGGTTTTTTATGTCCTCCTCACTCTCTACTTTCCCTCCCATCTTTGTATCATCTGCAAACTTTGATATGTTACACTTGGTCCCCTCCTCCAAATCGTTAATATAGATTGTAAAGAGTTGGGGACCCAGCACCGACCCCTGCGGAACACCACTGGCTACTGGTTGCCAGTCCGAGAATGAACCATTTATCCCAACTCTCTGCTTCCTGTTAGATAACCAATCCTCCACCCATGCCAGAATATTACCCCCAATACAGTGATTTTTTATCTTGAGTAGTAATCTTTTATGTGGCACCTTGTCGAATGCCTTCTGGAAGTCTAAATACACTACATCCACTGGTTCCCCTTTATCCACCCTGTACGTTATGTCCTCAAAGAACTCGAGCAAATTTGGCAGACATGACTTCCCCTTCATAAAGCCATGCTGACTTTGTCCTATTAAATTATGTTTATCTAAATGTTCCGTTACTGTCTCCTTAATAATAGACTCCAAAATTTTACTCACCACAGATGTTAGGCTAACTGGTCTATAATTTCCAGCCTTCTGCCTACAACCCTTTTTAAATAAGGGTGTTACATTAGCAGTTTTCCAATCTGCCGGGACCTTTGCTGAGTTCAGGGAGTTTTGGAAAATTATTACTAAAGCATCCACAATTCCTACTGCCACTTCCCTCAAGACCCTAGGATGTAAGCCATCAGGTCCAGGGGATTTATCCGCCTTGAGTCCCATTATTTTACTGAGTACCAATTCCTTAGTAATTTTAATCGTATTTAGCTCCTCCCCCACTAGAGCCCCCTGTTTGTCCAGTGTTGGGATATTCTTAGTGTCCTCTACCGTAAAGACTGAAACAAAATATTTGTTCAGCATTTTTGCCATCTCCATGTTTCCCACCATTAATTTCCCGGTCTCATCCTGTAAGGGACCTACGTTTGCCTTAACCACCCTTTTTCTTTTTATATAACTATAGAAACTTTTGCTATCTGTTTTTATATTTTTTGCTAATTTATTTTCATAGTCTATTTTCCCTTTCTTAATCAATCCTTTAGTTACTTTTTGTTGTCTTTTGAAGACTTCCCAATCTTCTATCCTCCCACTAACTTTGGCTACCTTATATGTCCTTGTTTTTAGTTGGATACTTTCTTTAATTTCTTTACTTAGCCATGGATGCCTGTCATTTCTTTTACACCCTTTTTTCCTCAGTGGAATATATTTATTTTGAAAGTTGTAAAATAACTCCTTGAATGAACACCACTGCTCATGTACCGTCTTACCCTTTAATCTATTTTCCCAGTCCACTTTAATCAATTCTGCTCTCATGCCATCATAGTCTCCTTTATTCAAGCTCAGTATGCTTGTTTGAGAACCAACCTTCTCACCCTCTAATTGGATATGGAATTCAACCATGTTATGGTCACTCATTCCAAGGGGATCCTTAACTAGGACATTATTAATTAATCAAGACTCATTACACAGTACCAGGTCCAAGGTTGCTTGCCCCCTTGTAGGATCAGTTACATACTGCTCAAGAAATCCATCCCTAAGACACTCAATAAACTCTTCCTCAAGGCTGCCCTGCCCAATTTGATTTGTCCAGTTAATATGATAGTTAAAATCCCCCATAATTATAGCTGTTCCCTTATTACATGCCCCAACTATTTCCTGATTAATACTTCTTCCAACAGAGTTGCAACTATTAGGAGGCCTATATACTACGCCCACCAGTGTTTTTTTCCCCTTATTATTCCTAATCTCTACCCAAACTGTTTCATTATCCTGATCTTTTGACCCAATATCATTTCTCTGTATTACAGTGATTCCTTCCTTTATTAACATAGCCACCCCCCCTTCCCTTCCTTCCTGCCTGTCCTTCCTGATTGTTAAATACCCTGGCATATTTAATTCCCAGACGTTGTCACCCTGCAGCCATGTTTCTGTAATGGCCACAAGATCATACCCATACATAGTTATTTCTGCCGTTAACTCGTCAATTTTGTTACGAATGCTACGTGCATTCAGATAAAGAACTTTCAAATGTGTTTTGCGACACTTACTTCCTGCTTTTTCCTTATTTAACACTTTACCTTTTACTCCATACCTTCTGTCCCTTCCTGACATGCTTTCCTCTGTCTCCCTGCTCAGGTTCCCAACCCCCTGCCACATTAGTTTAAATCCTCCCCAACAGCACTAGCAAACACTCCCCCTAGGACAGCGGTCCCGGCCCTGCACAGGTGCAGACCGTCCAGTTTGTACTGGTCCCACCTCCCCCAGAACCGGTTCCAATGTCCCAGGAATTTGAATCCCTCCCCCTTGCACCATTCCTCTAGTCATGTATTCATTTGAAATATCCTCCTATTTCTACTCTGACTAGCACGTGGCACTGGTAGCAATCCTGAGATTACTACCTTTGAGGTCCTATTTTTTAATTTACCTCCTAACTCCCTATATTCTGCTTTTAGGACCTCATCCCCTTTTTTACCTATATCGTTGGTGCCTATGTGCACCACGACAGCTGGCTGTTCGCCCTCCCCCTCCAAAATGTTCTGTAGCCGCTCCGAGACGTCCTTGACCCTTGCACCAGGGAGGCAACACACCATCCTGGAGTCTTGGTTGCGGCCGCAGAAACGCCTATCTATTCCCCTTACAATTGAGTCCCCTATCACTATAGCTCTTCCACTCTTTTTCCTCCCAGCCTGTGCAGCAGAGCTGCCCATGGTGCCAGGAAGTTGGCTGCTGCTGCCTTCCCCTAAGTCATCCCCCCCAACAGTATCCAAAGCGGTATATCTCTTTGAGAGGGGGATGGCCACAGGGGACCCCTGCACTACATGCCTGCACCTCCTACTCTGCCTGGTAGTCACCCATTCCCTTCCTGCCTGTACACCCTTCACCTGCGGTGTGACCAAATCACTAAACGTGCTGTCCACGAGGTTCTCAGCATCGGGAATGCTCCAATATGCATCCAGCCGCAGCTCCAGCGCCGCAATGCGGGCTGTCAGTAGCTGCAGCTGGATACACTTCCCTCTCTCTCTCTGTCTCTGTTTCTCTCACTCATTCCCTCTCTCTGTCTCTGTTTCTCTCACTCATTCCCTCTCTCTCTGTCTCTGTTTCTCTCACTCATTCCCTCTCTCTCTGTCTCTGTTTCTCGCACTCATTCCCTCTCTCTCTCTCTCTGTCTCTGGGTCTCTGTTTCTCTCATCATTCCCTCTCTGTCTCTGTTTCTCTCACTCATTCCCTCTCTCTGTCTCTGTTTCTCTCATTCAGTCCCTCTCTGTTGCCTGTTTCTCTCACTCATTCCCTCTCTCTGTGTTTCTGTTTCTCTCACTCAATTCCTCTCTCTCTCAGTCTATTTCTCTCACTCATTCCCTCTCTCTTTCTCTCTCTCTCTGTCTCTCTGTCTCTGTTTCTCTCACTCATTCCCTCTCTCTGTGTTTCTGTTTCTCTCTCTCATTCCCTCTCTCTCTCTGTCTATTTCTCTCACTCATTCCCTCTCTCTCTGTCTATTTCTCTCACTCATTTCTCTCTCTCCATGTCTCTGTTTCTATCACTCATTCCCTCTCTCTGTCTCTGTTTCTCTCACTTATTCCCTCTCTGTGTTTCTGTTTCTCTCACTCATTCCCTCTCTCCTTCTATTCCTCTCACTCATTCCCTCTCTCGCTGTGTCTCTCTTTCTCTCACTCATTCCCTCTCTCTCTGTCTCTGTTTCTCTCACTCATTCCCTATCTCTGTGTCTCTGTTTCTCTCACTCATTCCCTCTCTCTCTCTGTCTCTGTTTCTCCCACTCATTCCCTCTCCCTGTCTCTGTTTCTCTCACTCATTCCCCCTCTCCCTGTCTCTGTTTCTCTCACTCATTCCCTCTCTCTCTGTCTATTTCTCTCACTCATTTCTCTCTCTACATGTCTCTGTTTCTATCACTCATTCCCTCTCTCTGTCTCTGTTTCTCTCACTTATTCCCTCTCTGTGTTTCTGTTTCTCTCACTCATTCCCTCTCTCCTTCTATTCCTCTCACTCATTCCCTCTCTCGCTGTGTCTCTCTTTCTCTCACTCATTCCCTCTCTCTCTGTCTCTGTTTCTCTCACTCATTCCCTATCTCTGTGTCTCTGTTTCTCTCACTCATTCCCTCTCTCTCTCTGTCTCTGTTTCTCCCACTCATTCCCTCTCCCTGTCTCTGTTTCTCTCACTCATTCCCCCTCTCCCTGTCTCTGTTTCTCTCACTCATTCCCTCTCTCTCTGTCTCTGTTTCTCTCACTCATTCCCTCTCTCTCTCAGTCTATTTCTCTCACTCATTCCCTCTCTCTGTCTCTGTTTCTCTCACTCACTCCCTCTCTCTGTGTCTCTATTTCTCTCACTCATTCACTCTCTCTCCGTCTCTCTGTTTCTCTCACTCATTCCCTCTCTCTGTGTCTCTGTTTCTCTCACTCATTCCCTCTCTCTCTGTCGCTGTTTCTCTCACTCATTCTCTCTCTCTGTCTCTGTTTCTCTCACTCATTCCCTCTCTCTGTGTCTCTCACTCATTCCCTCTCTCTGTGTTTCTCTTTCTGTCACTCATTCCCTCTCTCTCAGTGTCTCTTTTTCTCTCACTCATTCCCTCTCTCTGTGTCTCTGTTTCTCTCACTCATTCCCTCTCTCTCTGTCTCTGTTTCTCTCACTCATTCTCTCTCTCTGTCTCTGTTTCTCTCACTCATTCCCTCTCTCTCAGTGTCTCTGTTTCTCTCACTAATTCCCTCTCTCTCTGCGTCTCTGTTTCTCTCACTCATTCCCTCTCTCCCTCTGTCTCTGTTTATTTCACTCATTCCCTCGCTCTCTCTCTGTCTCTGTTTCTCTCACTCATTCCCTCTCTCTCTCTGTCTCTGTTTATTTCACTCATTCCCTCTCTCTCTCTCTGTCTCTGTTTCTCTCACTCATTCCCTCTCCCTGTCTCTGTTTCTCTCCCTCATTCCATCTCTCTCTCTGTCTATTTCTCTCACTCATTCCCTCTCTCTGTCTCTGTTTCTCTCCCTCATTCCCTCTCTCTGTCTCTGTTTCTCTCACTCATTCCCTCTCTCTGTCTATTTCTCTCACTCATTCCCTCTCTCTGTCTCTTATTCTCTCCCTCATTCCCTCTCTCTGTCTCTGTTTCTCACACTCATTCCCTCTCCCTGTGTCTCTGTTTCTCTCCCTCATTCCCTCTCTCTGTCTCTGTTTCTCTCACTCATTCCCTCTCTCTGTCTCTGTTTCTCTCACTCATTCCATCTCTGTGTCTCTGTTTCTCTCACTCATTCCCTCTCTCTGTCTCTGTTTCTCTCACTCATTCCATCTCTGTGTCTCTGTTTCTCTCACTCATTCCCTCTCTCTGTGTTTCTCTTTCTCTCACTCATTCCCTCTCTCTGTGTTTCTCTTTCTCTCACTCATTCCCTCTCTCTCAGTTTCTCTGTTTCTCTCACTCATTCCCTCTCTCTCTCTGTTTATTTCTCTCACTCATTCCCTCTCTATCTCTGTCTCTTTCTCTCACTCATTCCCTCTCTCTCAGTTTCTCTGTTTCTCTCACTCATTCCCTCTCTCTCCCTGTTTATTTCTCTCACTCATTCCCTCTCTATCTCTGTCTATTTCTCTCACTCATTCCCTCTCTCTCTGGGTTTCTATCACTCAACCCCTCTCTCTCTCTCTTTGTCTCTTTTTCTCTCACTCATTCCCTCTCTCTCTGTGTTTCTCTCACTCATTCCCTCTCTCTGTCTCTGTTTCTCTCACTCATTCCCCCCTCTCTGTGTTTCTATCACTCATTCCCTCTCTCTCTGTGTCTCTTTTTCTCTCACTCATTCCCTCTCTCTCTCTGTCTCTGTTTATTTCACTCATTCCCTCTCTCTCTCTCTGTCTCTGTTTCTCTCACTCATTCCCTCTCCCTGTCTCTGTTTCTCTCCCTCATTCCATCTCTCTCTCTGTCTATTTCTCTCACTCATTCCCTCTCTCTGTCTCTGTTTCTCTCCCTCATTCCCTCTCTCTGTCTCTGTTTCTCTCACTCATTCCCTCTCTCTGTCTATTTCTCTCACTCATTCCCTCTCTCTGTCTCTTATTCTCTCCCTCATTCCCTCTCTCTGTCTCTGTTTCTCACACTCATTCCCTCTCCCTGTGTCTCTGTTTCTCTCCCTCATTCCCTCTCTCTGTCTCTGTTTCTCTCACTCATTCCCTCTCTCTGTCTCTGTTTCTCTCACTCATTCCATCTCTGTGTCTCTGTTTCTCTCACTCATTCCCTCTCTCTGTCTCTGTTTCTCTCACTCATTCCATCTCTGTGTCTCTGTTTCTCTCACTCATTCCCTCTCTCTGTGTTTCTCTTTCTCTCACTCATTCCCTCTCTCTGTGTTTCTCTTTCTCTCACTCATTCCCTCTCTCTCAGTTTCTCTGTTTCTCTCACTCATTCCCTCTCTCTCCCTGTTTATTTCTCTCACTCATTCCCTCTCTATCTCTGTCTATTTCTCTCACTCATTCCCTCTCTCTCAGGGTTTCTATCACTCAACCCCTCTCTCTCTCTCTTTGTCTCTTTTTCTCTCACTCATTCCCTCTCTCTCTCTGTGTTTCTCTCACTCATTCCCTCTCTCTGTCTCTGTTTCTCTCACTCATTCCCCCCTCTCTGTGTTTCTCTCACTCATTCCCTCTCTCTCTGTGTTTCTCTCACTCATTCCCTCTCTCTGTCTCTGTTTCTCTCATCATTCCCTCTCTCTGTGTTTCTCTTTCTCTCACTCATTCCCTCTCTCTATGTCTCTGTTTCTCTCACTCATTCCCTCTCTCTCTCTGTCTCTGTTTCTCGCACTCACTCCCTCTCTCTGTCTCTGTTTATTTCACTCATTCCCTCTCTCTGTGTCTCTTTTTCTCTCACTCATTCCCTCTCTCTGTCTCTGTTTCTCTCACTCATTCCCTCTCTCTAAGTCTCTGTTTCTCTCACTCATTCCCTCTCTCTCTCTGTCTCTGTTTCTCTCACTCATTCCCTCTCTCTAAGTCTCTGTTTCTCTCACTCATTCCCTCTCTCTCTGTGTCTCTGTTTCTCTCACTCATTCCCTCTCTCTCTCTGTCTCTGTTTCTCTCACTCATTCCCTCTCTCTCTCTGTCTCTGTTTCTCTCACTCATTCCCTCTCTCTCTCCGTCTCTGTTTCTCTCACTCATTCCCTCTCTCTCTCCGTCTCTGTTTCTCTCACTCATTCCCTCTCTGTGTTTCTGTTTATTTCACTCATTCCCTCTCTCTGTGTCTCTGTTTCTCTCACTCATTCCCTCTCTCTATCTCTGTTCCTCTCACTCATTCCCTCTCTCTGTCTCTGTTTCTCTAACTCATTCCCTCTCTCTGTGTTTCTGTTTCTCTCACTCATTCCCTCTCTCTGTCTCTGTTTCTCTCACTCATTCCCTCTCTCTCTGTTTCTCTCACTCATTCCCTCTCTCTATCTCTGTTCCTCTCACTCATTCCCTCTCTCTGTCTCTGTTTCTCTAACTCATTCCCTCTCTCTCTGTCTCTGTTTCTCTCACTCATTCCCTCTCTCTGTCTATTTCTCTCACTCATTCCCTCTCTCTCTGTTTCTCTCAGTCATTCCCTCTCTCTGTGTTTCTGTTTCTCTCACTCATTCCCTCTCTCTGTCTCTGTTTCTCTCACTCATTCCCTCTCTCTCTGTCTCTGTTTCTCTCACTCAATCCCTCTCTCTGTCTCTGTTTCTCTCACTCATTCCCTCTCTCTCTCTCTCTCTCTCTGTTTCTCTCACTCATTCCCTCGCTCTGTCTCTGTTTCTCTCAATCATTCCATCTCTCTCTCTCTCTCTGTTTCTCTCACTCACTCCCTCTCTCTGTCTCTGTTTCTCTCACTCATTCCCTCTCTCTGTGTCTCTGTTTCTCTCACTCATTCCCTCTCTCTCTGTCTCTGTTTCTCTCACTCATTCCCTCTCTCTCTGTCTCTGTTTCTCTCACTCATTCCCTCTCTCTGTCTCTGTTTCTGTCAATCATTCCATCTCTCTCTCTCTCTCTGTTTCTCTCACTCATTCCCTCTCTCTCTGTCTCTGTTTCTCTCACTCATTCCCTCTGTACCTCAGTCTATTTCTCTCACTCATTCCCTCTCTCTCTGTCTCTGTTTCTCTCACTCATTCCCTCTCTCTCTGTCTCACTTTCTCTCACTCATTCCCTCTCTCTGTGTCTCTGTTTCTCTCACTCATTCCCTCTCTCTCTGTCTCTGTTTCTCTCACTCATTCCCTCTCTCTCTGTCTCTGTTTCTCTCACTCATTCCCGTTCTCTATGTCTCTGTTTCTCTCACTCATTCCCTCTCTCTCTCTCAGTCTATTTCTCTCACTCATTCCCTCTCTCTCTGTGTCTCTGTTTCTCTCACTCATTCCCTCTCTCTGTGTTTCTGTTTCTCTCACTCATTCCCTCTCTCTCTGTCTCTGTTTCTCTCACTCATTCCCTCTCTCTGTCTCTGTTTCACTCACTCATTCCCTCTTTCTTTTTCTGTTTCTCTCACTCATTCCCTCTCTCTGTGTCTCTGTTTCTCTCACTCATTCCCTCTCTCTGTCTCTGTTTCTCTCACTCATTCCCTCTCTCTCTGTCTCTGTTTCTCGCACTCATTCCCTCTCTCTCTCTCTCTGTCTCTGGGTCTCTGTTTCTCTCATCATTCCCTCTCTGTCTCTGTTTCTCTCACTCATTCCCTCTCTCTGTCTCTGTTTCTCTCATTCAGTCCCTCTCTCTGTGTTTCTGTTTCTCTCACTCAATTCCTCTCTCTCTCAGTCTATTTCTCTCACTCATTCCCTCTCTCTCTCTCTCTCTCTCTCTGTCTCTCTGTCTCTGTTTCTCTCACTCATTCCCTCTCTCTGTGTTTCTCTTTCTCTCTCTCATTCCCTCTCTCTCTCTCTGTCTATTTCTCTCACTCATTCCCTCTCTCTCTGTCTATTTCTCTCACTCATTTCTCTCTCTCCATGTCTCTGTTTCTATCATTCATTCCCTCTCTCTGTCTCTGTTTCTCTCACTGATTCCCTCTCTGTGTTTCTGTTTCTCTCACTCATTCCCTCTCTCCTTCTATTCCTCTCACGCATTCCCTCTCTCGCTGTGTCTCTCTTTCTCTCACTCATTCCCTCTCTCTCTGTCTCTGTTTCTCTCACTCATTCCCTATCTCTGTGTCTCTGTTTCTCTCACTCATTCCCTCTCTCTCTCTGTCTCTGTTTCTCCCACTCATTCCCTCTCCCTGTCTCTGTTTCTCTCACTCATTCCCCCTCTCCCTGTCTCTGTTTCTCTCACTCTTTCCCTCTCTCTGTCTCTGTTTCTCTCACTCATTCCCTCTCTCTCTGTCTCTGTTTCTCTCACTCATTCCCTCTCTCTCTGTCTCTGTTTCTCGCACTCATTCCCTCTCTCTCTCTCTCTGTCTCTGGGTCTCTGTTTCTCTCATCATTCCCTCTCTGTCTCTGTTTCTCTCACTCATTCCCTCTCTCTGTCTCTGTTTCTCTCATTCAGTCCCTCTCTCTGTTGCCTGTTTCTCTCACTCATTCCCTCTCTCTGTGTTTCTGTTTCTCTCAATCAATTCCTCTCTCTCTCAGTCTATTTCTCTCACTCATTCCCTCTCTCTCTCTCTCTCTCTCTCTCTGTCTCTCTGTCTCTGTTTCTCTCACTCATTCCCTCTCTCTGTGTTTCTGTTTCTCTCTCTCATTCCCTCTCTCTCTCTGTCTATTTCTCTCACTCATTCCCTCTCTCTCTGTCTATTTCTCTCACTCATTTCTCTCTCTCCATGTCTCTGTTTCTATCACTCATTCCCTCTCTCTGTCTCTGTTTCTCTCACTTATTCCCTCTCTGAATTTCTGTTTCTCTCACTCATTCCCTCTCTCCTTCTATTCCTCTCACTCATTCCCTCTCTCGCTGTGTCTCTCTTTCTCTCACTCATTCCCTCTCTCTCTGTCTCTGTTTCTCTCACTCATTCCCTATCTCTGTGTCTCTGTTTCTCTCACTCATTCCCTCTCTCTCTCTGTCTCTGTTTCTCCCACTCATTCCCTCTCCCTGTCTCTGTTTCTCTCACTCATTCCCCCTCTCCCTGTCTCTGTTTCTCTCACTCATTCCCTCTCTCTCTGTCTCTGTTTCTCTCACTCATTCCCTCTCTCTCTCAGTCTATTTCTCTCACTCATTCCCTCTCTCTGTCTCTGTTTCTCTCACTCACTCCCTCTCTCTGTGTCTCTGTTTCTCTCACTCATTCACTCTCTCTCCGTCTCTCTGTTTCTCTCACTCATTCCCTCTCTCTGTGTCTCTGTTTCTCTCACTCATTCCCTCTCTCTCTGTCTCTGTTTCTCTCACTCATTCTCTCTCTCTGTCTCTGTTTCTCTCACTCATTCCCTCTCTCTCAGTGTCTCTGTTTCTCTCACTAATTCCCTCTCTCTCTGTGTCTCTGTTTCTCTCACTCATTCCCTCTCTCCCTCTGTCTCTGTTTATTTCACTCATTCCCTCTCTCTCTCTCTGTCTCTGTTTCTCTCACTCATTCCCTCTCTCTGTCTCTGTTTCTCTCCCTCATTCCCTCTCTCTGTCTCTGTTTCTCTCACTCATTCCCTCTCTCTGTCTATTTCTCTCACTCAATCCCTCTCTCTCTCTCTCTGTCTCTGGGTCTCTGTTTCTCTCATCATTCCCTCTCTGTCTCTGTTTCTCTCACTCATTCCCTCTCTCTGTCTCTGTTTCTCTCATTCAGTCCCTCTCTCTGTTGCCTGTTTCTCTCACTCATTCCCTCTCTCTGTGTTTCTGTTTCTCTCACTCAATTCCTCTCTCTCTCAGTCTATTTCTCTCACTCATTCCCTCTCTCTCTCTCTCTCTCTCTCTCTGTCTCTCTGTCTCTGTTTCTCTCACTCATTCCCTCTCTCTGTGTTTCTGTTTCTCTCTCTCATTCCCTCTCTCTCTCTGTCTATTTCTCTCACTCATTCCCTCTCTCTCTGTCTATTTCTCTCACTCATTTCTCTCTCTCCATGTCTCTGTTTCTATCACTCATTCCCTCTCTCTGTCTCTGTTTCTCTCACTTATTCCCTCTCTGTGTTTCTGTTTCTCTCACTCATTCCCTCTCTCCTTCTATTCCTCTCACTCATTCCCTCTCTCGCTGTGTCTCTCTTTCTCTCACTCATTCCCTCTCTCTCTGTCTCTGTTTCTCTCACTCATTCCCTATCTCTGTGTCTCTGTTTCTCTCACTCATTCCCTCTCTCTCTCTGTCTCTGTTTCTCCCACTCATTCCCTCTCCCTGTCTCTGTTTCTCTCACTCATTCCCCCTCTCCCTGTCTCTGTTTCTCTCACTCATTCCCTCTCTCTCTGTCTCTGTTTCTCTCACTCATTCTCTCTCTCTGTCTCTGTTTCTCTCACTCATTCCCTCTCTCTCAGTGTCTCTGTTTCTCTCACTAATTCCCTCTCTCTCTGTGTCTCTGTTTCTCTCACTCATTCCCTCTCTCCCTCTGTCTCTGTTTATTTCACTCATTCCCTCTCTCTCTCTCTGTCTCTGTTTCTCTCACTCATTCCCTCTCTCTGTCTCTGTTTCTCTCCCTCATTCCCTCTCTCTGTCTCTGTTTCTCTCACTCATTCCCTCTCTCTGTCTATTTCTCTCACTCAATCCCTCTCTCTGTGTCTCTGTTTCTCTCACTCATTCCCTCTCCCTGTCTCTGTTTCTCTCCCTCATTCCATCTCTCTCTCTGTCTATTTCTCTCACTCATTCCCTCTCTCTGTCTCTGTTTCTCTCCCTCATTCCCTCTCTCTGTCTCTGTTTCTCACACTCATTCCCTCTCTCTGTGTCTCTGTTTCTCTCACTCATTCCCTCTCCCTGTGTCTCTGTTTCTCTCCCTCATTCCCTCTCTCTGTCTCTGTTTCTCTCACTCATTCCCTCTCTCTGTCTCTGTTTCTCTCTCTCATTCCATCTCTGTGTCTCTGTTTCTCTCACTCATTCCCTCTCTCTGTCTCTGTTTCTCTCACTCATTCCCTCTATCTGTCTCTGTTTCTGTCACTCATTCCCTCTCTCTGTGTTTCTCTTTCTCTCACTCATTCCCTCTCTCTGTGTTTCTCTTTCTCTCACTCATTCCCTCTCTCTCAGTTTCTCTGTTTCTCTCACTCATTCCCTCTCTCTCCCTGTTTATTTCTCTCACTCATTCCCTCTCTATCTCTGTCTATTTCTCTCACTCATTCCCTCTCTCTCTGGGTTTCTATCACTCAACCCCTCTCTCTCTCTCTTTGTCTCTTTCTCTCTCACTCATTCCCTCTCTCTCTGTGTTTCTCTCACTCATTCTCTCTCTCTGTCTCTGTTTCTCTCACTCATTCCCCCCTCTCTGTGTTTCTATCACTCATTCCCTCTCTCTCTGTGTCTCTGTTTCTCTCACTCATTCCCTTTCTCTGTGTCTCTGTTTCTCTCACTCATTCCCTCTCTCTCTGTCTCTGTTTCTCTCACTCATTCGTTCTCCCTGTGTCTCTGTTTCTATCACTCATTCCCTCTCGCTTTGTGTTTCTCTCACTCATTCCCTCTCTCTGTGTCTCTGTTTCTATCACTCATTCCCTCTCTCTCTGTGTTTCTCTCACTCATTCCCTATCTCGCTCTGTCTATTTCTCTCACTCATTCCCTCTCTCTCTCTGTCTCTGTTTCTCTCACTCATTCCCTCTCTCTCTCTGTCTCTGGTTCGCTCACTCATTCCCTCTCTCTCTCTGTCTATTTCTCTCACTCATACCCTCTCTCTGTCTGTCTATTTCTCTCACTCATTCCCTCTCTCTCTGTGTTTCTGTTTCTCTCACTCATTCTCTCTCTCTGTGTCTCTGTTTCTCTCACTCATTCTTTCTCCCTTTCTCTGTCTCTCACACGTTGGCTATTAATGGGTCGAGAGCAAAGCCCGTTTCACACCGTGGAAAAGAAAACCGGGCAGAAATCGATACAGAAAATGGGCGGGCTGCGATTTTCTCTTGCCAGTTCTGTGCTACTGCCCAAGACACATTTATTCTCTGTCACTCTTTATCAATCTCTCTCTCCCTCTCACATTCATTGCCTCTCAGTCTGTCTCTGTCTCCCACTGACACACAAATGCAGGCACTCACCTTCTCCACATCTCCCAGTCCTTCTGTGTCCAACAAGAGAAGGGTCCACTTGCGGTTGTGAGGATGGGGCACTGCCCACACCCAGATTCCTTTGGTTTTGGACTGAACGGTGGCGCCAAGTTCAAACCCTTTTTACACAGAAATAGAAACAAAAATGGGGAATCGAGTAAGTTGTTTGAAGAAGTACAACATCCTATGTTGAATGAAAGAAAATATAAGCACCACAATTTGTAATAGCATACATGTCGTTTAGAAATGAAATTCTCTCTGGTTTGTTTGATTTTCATGAAAAATCGTAACACTAAAAGGACAGGGGGACTGTGTGGTGTCGGGAACACCATCACCTCCAAGTCACACACCATCCCGACTTGGACATAGATCGCCGTTCCTTCATCGTCGCTGGGTTGAAACCCTGGATCTGCACTGTGGGAGTACCTTCACCAGATGGACTGCAGCGGTTCAAGAAGTAGGCTCACCACCACCTTCTCAAATAAATGCTGGCCTTGCCAGCGACACGGGAAAATATAAAACAACACGGGAAGATTTCAGCCTGTTGAAGTGGTATAAAACCAATATGTGAAAACACTTTTCCGACTTCCATTGAGATAGCAAGACGTATGAAATAAAGCGGAGGAATGGCTGAGGAGAAGGGCCACATTGAGCGGCTCCCTTGACCCTTCTGACCGAGACCTCACCTCCACTTCGCCCAGCCAGCTTGTTCAACAGGAACGATTTGCCTGTCCTGTATTTCCCAGCCACGGCTATCACACTGACAGGAGAGGTGATTTTGGAGAGTAGGGAGGCTGTGGATTTCACCAAGTGTAGATTCAGTGACACATCCGACACAATGAAAGGCCTTGGATCCGTCCAACTTCTCTCTGGCTTGGGTGGCGTGTGAACTGACATGTCCAAAAACCCGTCAGACTTTAGTAGCCAGACTCCAGCTCCCGACAGATGGAGGAGAATGCCGGCTGACTCGCATTTAAATAAGGTCAGCTGCTTAAAACAAACATCAATCTAGTGTTGAAACTGAAAGTCAAGGTGTTAGTGGATGAGAGTGTCCTGAGCTTTGGACTCAAGAGGGAAGAATAACATTCAAAAATAATGTTTCTGTTAACTGGAATTTTAGTTCTGATGAAAGGTCATTGACCTGAAACGTTAACTCTGTTTCTCTTTTCACAGATACCACCTGACCTGCTGAGCATTTCTAGCATTTTCTATTTTTATTTCAGATTTCCAGCATCCACAGTATTTTGCTTTAATAAGATTCCTGGAGGTGAATTGAAGATTAGGGAAAGGCTCCACTCCCTCTGCAGGATAGAAGAGAAACTTCCTGAGAAGGCAGTTCATTCAGAATCGCTTAACACCTTTAAAAGCTGTATGGATATCTGCTCCTGAGGTCCCATCATCACAAATACCAGTCTTGATCCATTTCGATTTACTCCATGTGATATCAAGAAGCGGCTGAGCGCACTGGATACAGCAAAGGCTATGGGCCCCGACAACATCCCAGCTGTAGTGCTGAAGACTTGTGCTCCAGAACTAGCCGCGCCTCTAGCCAAGCTGTTCCCGTACAGATACAACACTGGCATTTACCTGACAAAGTGCAAAATTGCCCAGGAAAATTGACAGTGCTATCAAGAGGCACTTATGCACCAATAAGCTGTTCACTGATGCTCAGTTTGGGTTCTGCCAGGACCACTCTGCTCCGGACCTCATTACAGCCTTGGTCCGAACATGGACAAAAGAGCTGAATTCCAGAGGTGAAGTGTGTAGGGAGTGGTTGTGGTAGGAGTCAGCCTTTCCCCTGACTCAGTGAGCGGTTCAAATCGCTCCCACGCCCTAGGTTCAAAACTTGGACTTATTTAGGGGTTGTGAATAAAGATGCAGTAGACCACAGGTTCCAATGAAAGAACTATAACTTTTATTAAAATTAAAAGGTAACAAACTTAAACACACTTCACACTTAAACAGGTTTGGTGAACACACGGTTACAGGTGAGGAAAAATGACAGTATACAAGAAAAAAAAACCTTTATCCCTCCCAAAAATCCCACTTCTAGCTAGGTTTCGGTTTCAGGAGATCAGGGATAATGCTCACCAAACAGGGGTATTAACAGTACGAAATCCAGCCAGGTAAGTCGATGGTGATTCTGGTCATCGAATGTCTTCCTTTACCATGTGGCTTCTGGGCAGAGCTGAGAGAGAGCCTTTCTTCCAGCGTAGTCGGCGAGTCAAAAGAGAGAGAGCTCTTGGGTCCTGCTACAGGTATAGTCCTTTTTCGCGCGCCCCCCCCCCCCCCCACAAAACTCCTCATGAAAAACTGTTTTTTATGGGCAACACGGTGGCATAGTGGTTAGCACTGGTACCTCACAGCGCCAGGGACCCGGGTTCGAATCTGGCCTCGGGTGACTGTCTGTGTGGAGTTTGCACATTCTCCCCGTGTCTGCATGGGTTTCCTTCGGGTGCTCTGGTTTCCTCCCACAGTCCAAAAATGTGCGGGTTAGGTTGATTTGGCTATAATAAATTGACCCTTAGTGTTAGGGGGGGATTAAATATGTGGGGTTACGGGGATAGGATGGGATATGTTAGGGGGAATTAAATACGTGGGGTTACGGGGATAGGGTGGGATATGTGTCAGTGCAGGCTCGATGTACTGTGGGGATTCTGTGTGAGAAAGCAGGGACAGGGTACTGGATTTGGATGATCAGTCATGATCGTATTGAATGGTGGAGCAGGCTCGACGGGCCGAATGGCCTGCTCCTATCTTCTATGTTTCTATGTAATGCAGTGAGTTTTCAGGTGAGGCCTGTTGATTGTCTTGTTAAACTTTGATGGGCTTTCAACTATGCTAAACCAAATCAAATGGCTTACATCCTGTTGCACTGTTGTTCCATGGAAGCTTGCATTGTTCTCCTGCTTTGGGTTCCTTGCTGGGCCTAGCATTCCTATGGGCTCTGTGTTTTGGGTGGGGCAGCCTTTCCCCAGGGCCTATTGTCCAAATGTTAATGTTTGCTGGGCTTTCAATTCCCAGACAATCCACGTGCCGGACATGTCCAGACATGTTCCTTTAAAGTTCCAAAGTCCTTGGGGTAAAAATTGAGTCGCGCCCCATTTGGGGCGCTAACCTCGCCGGGGCGTGACTTTTAGCGCCCCGAAAAAATTAGCGGCCCCGCGCCGGAACTTCAGTGGTTGCGCCCCAAGAGGGAAGCGGGGCGCAACTGGAAGCACCCCGCATCCCTCTTGGGGCGCTGCGAGTGAATATCCTGGCGCTACGTGCCGCAGCGCCACGCGCTGCGGCACGTCGCGCCGCGGTATTGCAGGCCTTCCTCCCCTTCTTAAAGGGGAGGGACCCTGCGCAGCGCGAACCGGGGCCCAGCTGGGCCCCCAGGGATCGGGAGTGCCGGCAAAAGAGCCCGGCACTCAAGAGAAGTGCCGGGCTCTTGGAGCGCAGCTGGCACTTCACGGTGGGGGGGCTTCACGGGGGCCGGGGACAGCAACGGAGGCAGGTGCTGGCAGGCGGCCAGCAACAAAAATGGCCGCCTGCCACCTCCGCTTTAAATATCGCCGCCCCGGCCGCACGTACGCCTCCCTGAACCCGTCGGACATAGCGTCTGGCGGTAAATCAGGGGGCGCGACTGAAGATCACGGCCGGGGCGCGAGCGGGGTGCTGCGCACGGCGATGACGTCATCGCCGGCGGCGCAGCGCCACAGGGCGCTACCGGCTGCCGCCGCCGCTAACCTCCCACTAAATTTTTCGGGAGGCGTGGGCGGCGCTGCGCCCGGGCGTTAGCTGCTTTACGCCCCATTAGCGCCCTCTTAAGGCGCTAACGGGAGGCGCAAGCAGCTGAATTTTTCCCCCCTTATTTTTTTCATTTCGATATATTTTTGTGGACCTGCAAATTTTGGAAATCTTACAAGTGAGAGTGACTGCCCTTGACATGAAGGCAGCATTTGACCGAGTGTGGCATCAAGGAGCCCGAGCTAAATTGAAGTCAATGGGAATGGGGGAATGACCCTCCACTGGCTGGAGTCATACCTAGCACAAAGGAAGATGGCTGTGGTGGTTGGAGGCCAATCATCTCAGCCCCAGGACATTGCTGCAGGAGTTCCTCAGGGCAGTGTTCTCGGCCCAACCATCTTCAGCTGCTTCATCAATGACCTTCCCTCCATCATAAGGTCATAAGTGGGGATGTTTGCTGATGATTACACAGTGTTCAGTTCCATTCACAATTCCTCAGATAATGAAGCAGTCCATGCCCGCATACAGCAAGACCTGGATGAGATTCAGGCTTGGGCTGATAAGTGGCAAGTAACATTTGCATCATACAAGTGCCAGGCAATGATAATCTCCAACAAGAGAGAGTCTAACCACTGCCCCTTGACATTCAACAGCATTACCATCGACAAATCTCCCACCATCAACATCCTGGGGGTCACCATTAACCAGAAACGTAACTGGACCAGCCACATAAATACTGTGGCTACAAGAGCAGGTCAGAGGCTGGGTATTCTGCAGCGAGTGTCTCACCTCCAGACTCCCCAAAGCCTTTCCACCATCTACAAGGCACAAGTCAGGAGTGTGATGGAATACTCTCCACTTGCCTGGATGAGTGCAGCTCGAGTAATTCTCAAGAAGCTCGACACCATCCAGGACAAAGCAGCCCGCTTGATTGGCACCCCATCCACCACCTTAAACATTCACTCCCTCCACCACTGGCATACCGTGGCTGCAGTGTATACCATCTACAAGATGCACTGCAGCAACTCGCCAAGGCTTCTTCGACAGCACCTCCCAAACCCACGACTTTTACCACCTAGAAGGACAAGGGCAGCAGACGCATGGGAACACCACCACCTCCAAGTTCCCCTCCAAGTCACACACCATCCTGACTTGGAAATATAGCGCTGTTCCTTCATAGTCGCTGGGTCAAAATCCTGGAACTCCCTCCCTAACAGCACTGTGGGAGTACCTTCACCACACGGACTGCAGCGGTTCAAGAAGGTGGCTCACCACCACCTTCTCAAGGGCAATTAGGGATAGGCAATAAATACTGACCTTGCCAACAATGCCCACATCCCAGGAATGAATTAAAAAAATGTGTGTCCTGTCCACAAAAAGCAGGACAAATCCATTCCAGCCAATTACCGCCCCATCAGCCTACTCTCAATCATCAGCAAAATGATGGAAGGTGTCGTCAACAGTGCTATCATGTGGCACTTACTCACCAATTACCTGCTTACCAATGCTCAGTTTTGGTTCCACCAGGATCACTTGGCTCCAGATCTCGTTACAGCCTTGGTCCAAAATGGACAAAAGAGCTGATTTCCAGAGGTGAATTGAGAGTGACTGCCCTTGACATCAAGGCAGCATTTGATCGAATGTGGCACCAAGGAGCCACATTTGAAGTCATTTGATGGTTTTGCTTCTTCGGGTCATCAGATTTGGACAGCGCTGTGGGTCAATGTTAGGGAACCACTTTTGTCAACAAGGAAATGCCCAGATTAGCATCGATTAGATACAGAGTAAAGCTACCTCTACAGTGTCCCATCAAACACCCCCAGGACAGGTACAGCATGGGTTAGATACAGAGTAAAGCTCCCTCTACACTGTTCCATCAAACATTCCCAGGGTAGGTACAGCACGGGTTAGATACAAAGTAAAGCTCACTCTACACTGTCCCATCAAACACTCCCAGGGCAGGTACAGCACGGGTTGTGAAAACTGCTGACACTGGGCCCTATCACAAAGTCTCATGTCCGCTATTGAACCATTTTCTTTCATCATGCAGCATCAGGTACTCCCAGGTCAAATTTCACAGAGATAATATTCAGGTTAAAGTTCTGATGATGATACCAGTAGAAAGCCCCTTTCCCCTGTCCCACCTGATGATAAACAGCCTGGCCTGGGAAATTCTGCTCCAAATGAGCTTCCTTATTGTCCACTCATTCACGTGTTGGTGATTCTGCATCTCATCTATACATGTGGCTGTGATTGAAACTTAGTGTTTGTCAATCCCCAACAAACCACCAGACTCAGGGAGAAATTACAAACTGGAGGTGAGAGCCAACCACACTAAAATCAGCTGCAGAAATTCACTCTCATCTTTATCACCGTCAACCATTTCCTTATTGCACCTGGACTGGTACTCTGCTTATTCTGCTCATCTCTCCCAGTGCCCTTTGGAAGGAAAGCCATGAATGCCCTGCCTGACCTGAGTTTTATGCTTATGGTTCCCAGCTGATCAGTAGGCTTCTCACTTTGTAAACATTTCACAGAATGAACAGCCCTTTTCAGTGGAGGAAGAAACATCTACAACATTACCAGTCTATTTATTCATTCTCGAGATGTGGGCGTCGCTGGGAAGACCAGCATTTATTGTCCATCCCTAATTGCCCTTGAGAAGGTGGTGGTGAGCCACCTTCTTGAACCGCTGCAGTCTGTGTGGTGAAGGTACTCCTACAGTGCTGTTATGTAGGGAGTTCCAGGATTTTCACCCAGCGACGATGAAGGATCGGCGATATATTTCTAAGTCAGGATGATGTGTGACTTGGAGGGGAACTTGGAGGTGGTGGTGTTCCCATGCGCCTGCTGCCCTTGTCCTTCTAGGTGGTAGAGGTCACGGGTTTGGGAGGTGCTGTCGAAGAAGCCTTGGCGAGTTGCTGCAGTGCATCTTGTAGATGTTAAACACTGCAGCCACGGTACGCCAGTGGTGGAGGGAGCAGATGTTTAAGGTGATGTTTAATGTCTCCCTCCATGTAAACTCCCCTACCCATATTCACGGCCACCCCATTGACCTTGCCATCTCATGTGGCCTCGCTACTCACATCGTGTCAATCACAGATAAAGCCATCTCTGAACACTTCCTTGTATCGCTCTCCACCCACATCCCCCTTCCCCCGCCCAAAACTTCTTCCTTCTGTGTCCGCCCCTGGAAAAAACTCTCTCCCAATTCACTTACAACTGCACTTTCAAAATCCCAACTGTCTGGCCTTTGGGCCTCCATTCACCATGGCATTTCTGCAGCTACCAATCTGCTCAACCCTCACCTCTACATCTGATGCCCTAGTCCCCATTAAAACCATTGCTCTCTCTCACCCTGTTCGTTCCACTTGGTATGGCCCTCATCTCCGCTCCCTTAAGTCCAAGTGACGCAGACTTTAACGTTTATGGAAGACAACTGGTTTAGCCATTCACCGCCCCATCTGTCTGGGCCTCATAAAGCACTATGGGGGTGAAATTGGGTGGCTTTGCGACTGGGCGCAGCGCTGTCATTGACTCCCACCATATTCGTGACGTCATCGCCGTGCGCATCGCCCCGGTAGCACCCCGGACCCGAAATTGACTTTTGCCTCCTGCAGCAGTGCCGGTTGAAAAAACAGACAGCTGCAGGAGGTGCACATCGGGCGGCCGGCTGCTTTGAGGGCTATGATTAAAGGCTAGGTGGCTGAGATAAGTGAAAAAAAACCTTATCTTTCCTGTTCTAGTATTTTTCGCGGATTCCTGCCCACGATAGATCAGCCCGGCGCGCGGCTTGAGTGTCGGGCTGATCGCGCGGGATTGCAGCTGCCTTGGTGGTCTATGTAGGTACTTTTTAAATTGCAGAGCCTGCAGCGATGGCCCTTCCCTTTAAGGGAGGGAAGGAGCCTTTGAACGCAGCAGTGCTGCACGGCCCAGTGTGCAGCGCTGCTGAAGTCTCTGCCCCGCTCTCTGATGTTAGCACTCTAAGAAGGAAGTGACGTGCTTGATTTAGCGCTCCACTTCCCTCTTGAGGAGCTAAAACTCAATTTCATGGTCGCCGGCCCTAATTAGCGCCAGGTGCTAACAGGCGATGTTAGCGCCACAAAATGGTCAATACCGAATTTTTCCCCCTATGTGTTCCTGCTCTCCTCTGCCAAAATTGCTCACTATTCCAGGATCATTCTGGAATGCAAAGATAACTTCCAGCTTCTTTTCTCCACTACAAACCATCTTCTTAAACCCCTCTCGCCTGCCTCCTCCACTCTCACCTCCAACAACAAGTGCGAGGAGCTCTTGGACTTCTTTGTCACTAATGTTGAAACCATCCGTTCAGCTGCCTCTGTCACTTCCCTCCCTTCCCCTAGCCCACCGGGCCAAACTTCCTCTAAGGATCCCCGCTGCCATAGCCCTGAACTCGCATCTTTCTCTGGTTTCTCTCTATCTCCCCCCACGCCTTCTCTGAGCTCATCTTGTCCATGGATCCCACCTCCCGCTCCCTCGACCCTATTCCCACCAAACTGCTGACCACGCAACTTCCCTTCCTGGCCTTCATGTTAGCTGATATTGTTAACGGATCCCTCCTCCGCTTCAAATCTGCTATCATCACATCCTCCTCAATAAACCCACCCTTGATCCCTCCATCCTTGTAAACTTCCGCTCCATCTCCAACCTTCCTTTCCTCGCCAAAATCCCTGAACGTGTTGTCACCTCCCAATTCCGTGTCCATCTTTCCCGGAACTCCATGTTCGAATCCCTCCAATCAGGTTTCCGCCCCTGCTACAGTACTGAAACAGCTCTTATCAAATTCACAAATGACATCCTTTGTGACTGTGACAAAGGTAAACTATCCCTCCTCATCCTTCTTGACTTGTCTGCAGCCTTTGACATGGTGTCACTCCATCCTTCTCCAATGCCTCTCCACCATTGACCAGCTGGGTGGGACTGCACTCGCCTGGTTCCATTCTTATCTATCTAATCATAGCCAGAGAATCACCTGCAATGGCTTCTCTTCATGCTCCCACACAGTTACCTCTGGAGTCCCCCAAGGATCTATCCTTCACCCCCTCCTATTTCTCATTTCCACATACTGCCCTTCGGCGACAACATCCTAAAACACAATGTCAGGTCCCATATGTACGCTGACGACACCCAGCTCTACCTCACCACCATCTGTCTCGACCCCGGCTCTGTCTCTAAATGATCAGACTGCTTGTCCGTCATCCAATACTTTATGAGCAGAAATTTCCTCCAACTAAATATTGGGAAGACCAAAGCCATTCTTTTCGGTCCCCGCCACTAAATCCGTTCCCTAGCCACTGACTCCATCACTCTCCCTGGCAACTGTCTGAGGCTGAGCCACACGGTACGCAACCTTATATGACCTTGAGATGAGCTTCCGACCACATAAACGTGCCATCACTAAGACCGCCTACTTCTACCTTCGTAACATCGCCCGACTCCTCCCCTGCCTCAGCTCTTCTGCTGCTAAAACACTCATCCAATCCTGTGTTACCTCTAAACTTGACTATTCCAACTCTCCCAACTGCCGGCGCGCAGTGCTTGCGTGTCCCAGGGGTGCAGTTAGTGCGATGCGTCCCCTGGGATCACGTGGGCCATGGAGAGCCAATGGCAGCAGACCATCTTTCATTCATAGATTTGACAAACCTGTCAAATCTGTGAATTGAAATCGGCCCCAAAAGAACAGCTAAACTTAAAATAAATTTTTTAAAAATCCATCACATTTATAAAATAACTATAGTTAAATAAATTAACCACTTTAAAGATAAATGTAAATTTTTGAAAAAATTAAAATACTTTTTAAAAGTGATAAAAATAAACTTACCTTTCTTTAAAGTATCTAAAAAAGATAAACCTGTTTAAAAATTTTTTTAATTATACTTAATTAACTACTTACCTTGTTGAAAACGGTCTTGCGGCTCCTTTTTAATAGCGTAGTTTCTTCAATACTTACCCTCGCGTAGAAACCTGAAAAAAAATCGAAGTGTGCTGCATGCGCGCAGCCTCTACCGCGCACGTGGTTCACTTAGGAACCGCCCCCTTCACCAGACCGGAAGTTCCGGTTTCCCGCGCATGCGCAGTGCATGCAGTATACCGGCACTTCGGGACGTCTTACGGGTGAGTACACACTGTCTACTCACGCGGGAAGGGCCGAATTTTTGGCCCAATAACAGTGACTATACTTTATTGGTTGTACAGCGTTTTGGGACGTCTTGAGGTCGTGAAAGGCACTATATAAATTCAAGTTCTTGGTTTCTTTCATCAAACACTCCCAGGAAGATACAGCAGGGGTTAAGCTTGTGAAAGATGCTGACCCTGGTCCCTATCTCTAGTTTCCGGTCTGATATTGAACAGTTTTAGTTCACCGTGCAGCATCAGGCACTCCCAGATCAGATTTCACAGAGTTGCTGGTGTTACCATACCATGCTGCTCTTGTCTTTCTAGGCGGTAGAGGTCGCGGGTTTGGGAGGTGGTGTCGAAGAAGCCTTCGCGAGTTGCTGCAGTGCAACTTGTAGATGGTACACACTGCAGCCACAGTGCGCCGGTGTGGAGGGAGTGAATGTTTAGAGTGATGGAGAGAGTGAATATTTAGGGTGATGGAGAGAGTGAATGTTTAGGGTGATGGAGGGAGTGGATGTTTAGGGTGATGGAGGGAGTGGATGTTTAAAGTGAGGGCGAGAGTGGATGAGATTGTGGCTAGTTTTACGACAGGAGTCACCGGACCCATCACTTCTATTTTCACTATTTTCTCCCCATTTTTTCTTCTTTCTTTTCACCCCACCGAGGTCTCCCTCTCCTGTCATCATGCCTCGTTTCATTTCTCTCCTCTTGGGTACTCTGCCCTTCCAAATCCCTACCCCAACCCTTCAGTACTCCTCGGCCATCCTACTCTCCTGCCGCAGTCCCAGGCTTGACTCCCTCTTTAATAAGCCTACAGCTTCCATCTGCGCCTCTCTTGGCATGCTCTGAAGGGCCCATCGAGACACTCGTCGCTGCCTCCTCACGAGCAGCAACTCCAACTGCCCCATCCTACTCCCTTGCCGACCTTCCTGCCCAGCGCGCCCGCTGGGATCTAATCTTTCTGACCTCCTTCCCCTCCCACTCACCCCTCCCAGTGCGGACTCCGGCGATTCTGCCAGAGGATTAGTTACCACGGCGCCTCTCCGCATCTCCCTCGAGAATGTCCTTTCACTGGTGAACAAGGCCCTTGCCATCCATTGACAAATGATGTATAACTTAGACAGGTGCAATGTTATGCATATTGTAATGAGAAGTCGCACAACACCAGGTTATAGTCCAACAGATTTATTTAAAATTACAAGCTTTCGGAGCTGTTGCCCCTTCGTCAGGTAGAGTTACCTGACGAAGGGGCAACAGCTCCGAAAGCTTGTAATTTTAAATAAATCTGTTGGACTATAACCTGGTGTTGTGCGACTTCTCATTTTTGTCCACCCCAGTCCAACACCGGCATCTCCGCATCATGCATATTGTAGGCTTCGCAAAATCCCCCAGAAACTCAAACAGAGCCCTAAAGGGAGTGATTTTTGGACCTTTCATACAAACTTGGGATGATGGGACCTAAGTGAAGTGATTTGATGTAAAAACCTCAGTTTTGGAAAGATCAGGGAAGAAAAACCCTGAGGAAAGTGACTTTTGAATCTTACTGTTGGGAGACACCTTTCACTGACACAAGACAAGCTGCGGAGGGGCGTGGCCAGGCAGTGAACAGATTTGGGTATTGGGGCCCAATCAAGCTGTTTGGGAATTGTTTACACTGCAAATCCTACCAAGGTGGAAAGACAAAGCAAAAACTCACACACACATCGAAATATGAATAATCCAAGACCCCCTTTTGAAATTCCCAGGCCCAAACAGGATACCAGAAGCCTGAAATCAATAAAACATTTAGTACTTCATCAAAAACCAATCAACCAGGTATCCACAGAACAGATTTAAAAGCCCGCCAAAAGACCTAGGACAATAGGGTTGAGATTTGGCGCGTAGATAAGGCTGTGTTTAAATCGGAAAACGATCAAGACATGTTTAACACTGAGCTAAAGCCATCGGAACTGGCAAGCCCGCCAAAACTAGACAATGGACTAAGCAAGGTTCATTTGCAACCTAAAGGAATCCATTTGAGTAAGGGTTTTTTTGGGCGCGTAAAAGAAACAGTATAATTGAAAGCCTGTCCCATAACTTCTCTCTTTTTCGGACTCGCTGACTACGCTGACACAGCTCTCTCCCTGCTCCAGCAAAAACCACCACAAGCCACGAGGAGGAAGGCCAGAAAACAGACCAGCACGCAAGAAGAAACCAGGGCAACTGCCTCAGTGACCATCGGACATCTCGCAGCAACAAGGGCCTTACGGAGTCTTTTAAACAAAAGACTCTAAAATCCTGTCAAGGATTCGTTGGTGAGCATTATCCCTGATCTCCTGAAACCAAAAACCTAGCTAGATAGTGGGATCTTTGGGAGTGATAAGGTTTTGTTTGATATATTGTCATTCTCCCTCACTTGTACCGTGTGCTCCCCAATCTGTGTTTAAGTAATAAGTGTGTTTCAAGTTTGTTACCTTTTTCTTTTAATAAAGTAAAATTCTTTCATCAGAACCTGTCATCTACTGCAATTTTGTTCACAACCCCTAAATAAGTCCAAAGTCTAGGAACCAGAGGGGTGTGGGAGCGATTCGAACTGCTCACTTAGTCAGAAAGCGAAGGCTGACCCCATTACATATGAGCAGGGCAAGTGCTCAACATTCATACACCCTTCATGGAAAAGCATTACAGAATGTGGAAAAGAAAGAGATTTGGACATTCTAGTTCAGACATCTCTAAAGGTACATGAGCAATGCAGCGAAGCAATAGCTAGAGTAAATAGGGTGTTGGTGTGCATTCATAGGACAATTAATTTTAAGACAAGGCATCCTTGTACAAGACCTTGGTCAGGCTTCACTTGGAATGCTGTGTCCAGTTTTGGTCTCCTCACATGGTGGGTGATATTGAGGCTTTGGAAAAGGTGCAGAGGAGGACCACTAGACTAATTCCCAGCATTATGCGTCTTAGTTATCAAGGTAGGCGAAAAGAGTTGGGACTCTACACTTTAGAGAAGTGTAGACTTAGAGGTGACCTGTCTGAGGTTTATAAGATAATGAAGGGAATAGATTGTGCTCCAGTTGACAGTTTTTTCCAATTAAATAGGTTAGGGAGGACCAGGGGTCACAAATTTAACTTGCATAAGGCTAGATCTAGGTTAGATGCCAGGAGGTGGTTCTTTTCCCAGAGAATAGTAGACCTCTGGAACAGGCTGCCGTCTCGTGCAGTGAACACTGAATTCCTTCAAGTGAAAGCTGGACCTGTTTCTGGTTGGGGAGGACATCACCTCTGACAAAAGGTAGGTACTGCAAGGAATTGTCAGGGCCAGAGTGATCTCCTGGACTAGTTTTGATTGTCTAGATGGGTCGGAGAGGAATTTCCCAGATTTTTTCCCCCCAAATTTGCCTGAGTTTTTATCTGATTTTTCGCCTCTCCCAGGAGATCACATGTTTTCGGATGCAGTGGAGAGTGTACATATGGTGACGTACAAGGTATCTCAATTGTGTGGACAGGCTGGATGGACCAGAGGATGGATGTCCATCATTGTTCATATGTTCGTATGTTCATATGAGCTTATTGTGGGTGATTGCATCGACATCATGGCCTTGAGGGAACCTAGCTGAGGGATGATGACATCTTACCCCTAAATGAAGCCTCCCCACCTGGCTATACCTTCCACCACTTGCTCCGCCCAATCTGCCATGGTGGTGGTGTGGCTCTTATCACCAAATCACACCTTGGACTCTCCCCCTACTCCTCTGGCACCTCCCCCTACTCCTTGGCAGACAGAAAGATGGCTTGAAGTGTGTCTACTTCAATGCAAGGAGCATCCGGAATAAGGTAGGAGAACTTGGAGCGTGGATTGGTACTTGGGACTACGATGTGGTGGCCATTACGGAGACATGGTTAGAACAGGGACAGGAATGGTTGTTGGAAGTTCCGGGGTATAGATGTTTCAGTAAGAGTAGGGAAGTTGGTAAGAAAGGTGGAGGAGTAGCATTGTTAATCAAGGATAGTTTAACAGCGGCAGAAAGGCAGTTCGAGGGGGATCTGCCGTCTGAGGTAATATGGGCTGAAGTTAGAAATAGGAAAGGAGCGGTCACGTTGTTAGGAGTTTTCTACAGGCCCCCAAATAGTAATAAAGATGTGGAGGAAGAAATTGCAAAGCAGATTATGAATAGGTGTGGAGGTCACAGAGTAGTTGTCATGGGTGACTTCAACTTTCCAAATATTGATTGGAACCTTTATAGGTCAAACAGTTCGGATGGGATAGTTTTTGCACAGTGTGTGCAGGAGGGTTTCCTGACACAATATGTGGATAGGCCGACAAGAGGTGGGGCCACGTTGGATTTGGTACTGGGTAATGAACCGGGCCAAGTGTTTGATTTGTATGTGGGAGAGCACTTTGGAGATAGTGACCACAATTCGGTAACTTTCACTATTGCAATGGAGAGGGATAGGGCCATACGGCAGGGCAGGGTTTATAATTGGGGGAGGGGTAATTATGATGCGATTAGGCAAGAATTAGGGAGTATAAGATGGGAACAGAAACTATCAGGGAAAGGCACAAACGAAAAGTGGAGCTTTTTCATGGAGCAATTACTGCGTGTCCTTGATAGGTATGTCCCTGTCAGGCAGGGAGGAAATGGCCGAGTGAGAGAACCATGGTTCACAAAAGAGGTTGAATGTCTAGTCAAGAGGAAAAAGGAAGCGTATGTAAGGATGAGAAAACAAGGTTCAGTTGGGTCGATTGAGGGGTACAAGGTAGCAAGGAATGAGCTAAAAAAAGAGCTTAGGAGAGCTAGGAGGGGGCATGAGAAATCCTTGGCGGGTCGGATCAAGAAAAACCCCAAGGCTTTTTACTCTTATGTGAGAAATAAAAGAATGACCAGGGTGAGGATAGGGCCGGTCAAGGACAGTAGTGGGAACTTGTGCATGGAGTCAGAAGAGATAGGAGAGGTGATGAATGAATACTTTTCGTCAGTGTTCACCGAGGAGAGGGGCCATGTTCTTGAGGATGAGAGTGTGATAAAGGTGGATAGGCTGGAGGTGGTAGATGTTCTGAGGGAAGATGTTTTAGCAATTTTGAAGAACCTGAGGGTCGATAAGTCCCCTGGGCCAGATGGGATATATCCTAGGATTCTTTGGGAGGCAAGGGAGGAGATTGCAGAGCCTCTGGCTTTGATCTTTGGGTCCTCACTGTCCACGGGGATGGTGCCAGAGGACTTGAGAGTGGCGAATGTTGTTCCTCTCTTCAAGAAAGGAAATAGGAATGACCCTGGTAATTATAGGCCGGTTAGTCTTACTTCGGTGGTTGGTAAGATAATGGAAAAGGTCCTGAGGGATAGGATTTATGACCATTTGGAAAGGGGCAACTTAATCAGGGATAGTCAACACGGATTCGTGAAGGGTAAGTCTTGCCTAACAAATTTGATTGAATTCTTTGAGGAGGTAACTAAGTGTGTAGATGAAGGTAAAGCAGTTGATGTCGTATACATGGATTTTAGTAAGGCGTTTGATAAGGTTCCCCATGGTCGTCTCATGAAGAAAGTAAGGAGTTGTGGGATAGAGGGAAATTTGGCCGATTGGATAAGTAACTGGCTATCTCATAGAAGGCAGAGGGTGGTGGTGGATGGAACATTTTCGGACTGGAGACCAGTTACCAGCGGTGTGCCACAGGGGTCGGTGCTGGGTCCTCTGCTGTTTGTGATTTTTATCAATGACTTGGAGGAGGGGACTGAAGGGTGGATCAGTAAATTTGCTGATGACACCAAGATTGGTGGAGTAGTGGATGAGGTGGAGGGCAGTTGTAGGCTGCAAAGAGACATTGATAGGATGCAGAGCTGGGCCGAAAAATGGCAGATGGAATTTAACCCTGATAAGTGCGAGGTGATTCATTTTGGTAGGGCAAATGTGAATAAGGATTACAGGGTCAACGGCAGGGTTCTGAGGAACGTGGAGGAGCAGAGGGATCTGGGGGTTCATATCCACAGATCTCTGAAGGTTGCCACTCAAGTGGATAGAGCAGTAAAGAAGGCCTATGGTGTGTTGGCGTTTATTAACAGAGGGTTTGAGTTTAAGAACCGTGAGGTTATGCTGCAACTGTACAGGACCTTGGTGAGACCACATTTGGAATATTGTGTGCAGTTCTGGTCACCTCACTATAGGAAGGACGTGGAAGCATTGGAAAGAGTGCAAAGGAGATTTACCAGGATGCTGCCTGGTTTGGGGGGGAGGTCTTATGAGGAAAGATTGAGGGAGTTGGGGCTTTTCTCTTTAGAGCGGAGGAGGATGAGAGGCGACTTAATAGAGGTTTATAAGATGATGAGGGGGATAGATAGAGTGGATGTTCAGAGACTATTTCCTCGGGTAGAGGCAGCTGTTACAAGGGGGCATAACTATAAGGTGCATGGGGGGAGATATAGAAGGGATGTCCGAGGTAGATTCTTTACTCAGAGAGTGGTTGGGGTGTGGAATGGACTGCCTGCTGTGATAGTGGAGTCGGACACTTTAGGAACTTTCAAGCGGTTATTGGATAAGCACATGGAGCACACCAGAGTGATAGGGAGTGTGATAGCTTGATCTTGGTCTCGGACAATGCTCGGCACAACATCGAGGGCCGAAGGGCCTGTACTGTGCTGTACTGTTCTATGTTCTATGTTCTATGTTCTCCTCCTTTGAGCATCTCACTATGTTCCAACCCCTCTCTTCCCATTTAAAATCATCGTTCTCTACCGCCTATCCAAGTATCACACCAAATTTATCACCGAGATATCTTCACTGCATTCCTCCCTTAGCCTCTGCACTGAGCGACTTCTCATCCTCGGTGATTTCAACATCCATCTCAACTCATCATGCTCTATCTCCACTGAGGTCACTGCCCTCCTATCCTCCCTTAATCTCTCCCTCCATATATACTCCCCTACCCATATTCACGGCCACCCCATTGACCTTGCCATCTCTCGTGGCCTCGCTACTCCCATCATGTCAATCACAGATAAGGCCATCTCTGACCACTTCCTCGTATCGCTCTCCACCCACATCCCCCTTCCACCTTCCCCCTTCCAACCCCACTTCCTTCTATGTCCACCCCTGGAAAAAACTCTCCCCCACATCATTTACAACTGCACTTACAAATTCCCAATTGTCTAGCCTTTGGCCCTCCATTCACCATGGCATTTCTGCAGCTACCAATCTACTCAACCATACGTTCACCTCCACCTTTGATGCCCTTGTCCTCATTAAAACCATTACTCTCTCTCATCCTGGTTGAAAGTATATGGTGGACAACCGGTTTAGCCATTCACCGCCAGATCTGGCTGAACCACATAGAACACTATCGGGTCCTGGTCTCCTCTGCCAAAACTATTCACTATTGCAGTATCATCCTGGAACGCAAAGATAACTCCTGACTACTTTTATCTATTGCAAACCGTCTTCTTAAACCTTTCTCCCCTGCCTCCTCCACCCTCACCTCCAACAAGTGCGAGGAGATCATGGACTTTTTTGTTACTAAGATTGAGACGATCGATTCAGCTGCCTCTGCCTCTTACTTCCCTTCCCCTAGCCCACCAGGCCAAACTTCCTCTAAGGTTCCCCCCTGCCCTAGCCCTGAACTCGCATCTTTCTCCAGTTTCTCTCCTATATCCCATCATGCCCTCTCCGACCTCACCTTGTCCATGAGACCCACCTCCTGATCCCTCAACCCTATTCCCACCAAACTTCCCTTCCTGGACCCCATGCTAGCTGATATTGTTAACGGTTCCCTCTTCTCAGGTACGACCCCCCCTCCCCTTCAAACCTGCCGTCATCACCCCTCTCCTCAAAAATCCCACTCTTGACCCCTCTATCCTTGCAAACTACTGCTCCATCTCCAACCTCCCTTTCTTCCCCAAAGTCCTTGAGCATGTTGCCGCCTCCCAAATCCGTGCCCATCTTTCCTGTATTTGAATCCCTCCACTCAGGTTTCTTTCCCCGCTCCCGCATCGTTACCTCTGGAGTAGCCAAGTTTCTATCATTGGCCCCCTCATATTTCTCATCTACGTGCTGCCCCTCGGTGACATCATCCGAAAACACAACATCTGGTTCCATGTGTACACTGACGACACCCAGCTCTACCTCACCAACACCTCCCTCGACCCCTACACTCTCTCTAAATTGTCAGACTGCTTGTCTGACATCCAGTACTAGATGAGCAGAAAATTCCTCCAAGTAAATCTTGGGAAGACCAAAGCCATTGTTTTCGGTCCCCGCCATAAACTCTGTTACCTAGCCAGCGACTGGATCAGTCTCCCTAGCAACTGTCTGAGGCTGAACCACACCGTTCGCAACCTTGGCGTTGCATTTGACCCCGAGATGAGCGTCCGACCAATTATCCGTGCCATCAGCAAGACCGCCTATTTCCACCTTCATCACATCACAGAATCACAGAATCCCCACAGTGCAGATAGAGGCCATTTCGGCCCATCGAGCCTGCACTGACACATATCCCACCCTATCCCCGTAACCCCACGTATTTAAAACTAAGGGTCAATTTATCATAGCCAAATCAACCGAACCCGCACATCTTTGGACTGTGGGAGGAAACCGGAGCACCCGGAGGAAACCCAAGCAGACACGGGGAGAATGTGCAAACTCCACACAGACAGTCAACCGAGGCCGGATTCGAACCCGGGTCCCTGGCGCTGTGAGGCAACAGTGCTAACCACTATGCCACCGTGTTGCCCGGCTCCTTCCCTGCCTCAGCTCATCTGCTGCTGAAACACTCCTCCATGCCTTTTGTCAAAGTTTTCCATGCCGAGTAGAACTCTTTTTAAACATAGAATCGTGTCAAAGAAGGCTTTTTAATAAAGTTTACTTGTTACAAGGGAAGGTTCTGACACAGTCAAGTTGCTATGTCAGAATGCTTCGAATCTTACAAGATTTGAACATACTTTATACAAAAAAGAACACAGAACAGGCCATTTGACATAGCATTAAACATCCTGATTAATGAGGCACAAACTTGTGAGTTATTGCATAGGTTTTCGTTATAATAACGAGCAGAAATTCCTTAAAGATCAGATAACCAGACCTTCCTTGTGGGATCCCTTTGTTCAATGTTCATTCTCTAATCTGTGGGTTGATGGCTTACCTTATCTCATCCTGAGCTGGTTAGAACTAATTGATGCCTTATTTTGCTAAGCTTTTCTTAGATAAGGAATTCTGAGTTGTCCCATCCTTGTAGCTAATTAGAATGATTTACTTATTATGATGACTCCTACTGTCGGCCATTTTGAATTCCTTTTTTTTAAGTTCTTTTCTCAGAGAAGCCATTTTGCTGTGTCTAACAGTAAACTGCACTTCCACATTTTCCCCTTTTGTCCTTTCTAGGACAACATAGCTTTTTCCTATCGGTCCTTATACTAACTTAAAATCTAGTCAAGGATACCGACTTCTTTTCTGTTTGTAACCATCCCCGGGATATACCTGTATTGATGGTTGACCTTATCTAAGATCGTCCTTCTTCTCTGTCTATTCTCGGTGTTTGGGCGTATGTTCTTGTAGGGGTTTTAGTTGTGTTTTGGTGACTGTGGCGTACTTTTGTGGTTCATTAGTCTGCTGTTCTCTAACTTTTCCTGCAGCTTATACTAGCCTGCAGTTCAGGTGTCGCTATACACCCTCTAAGGAGATAGGGTACAGCAGTTCATAGAGGAGTTCTAAATCATGGCCCACACAGTTTATGCCTAACCTGTGGGGTTCAACTAGGAAACTGTAGCTTATAGAGGAGGACTGATTCATGATCCACACAGTTTATACCTAACCTGTGGGGTTCTCCAAAGGAACTACAGCTGATTCATGACCCACACAGTTTATTCCTAACCTGTGGGGTTCTCCAAAGCACAAGTGCTTCTACGTGAGCCTCCAGAGTGCGGACCAAGTGGTATACAAGGTCAACGTCACCAGCAGTTGAAAGGAGTCCTCTCTCTTTCCCTAGCCTGCAGATCCCATTTGGGTGGAAGAATATTTTTACCGAAAGTGGGGAGCATGCAAAATGTATATATATATATATATATATATATGTATATTTTGTCTTGGTTGTCTAATCCTTAAAATTGTATTTTATTCAATCGCCTCAGTTCCTCCCCGAAGGGACCATACTTTTCTTCTTCGTCATTCATTTCTTTCTGTATCATCATACTTACTTCAGGTATGACTACCTTGCCTAACCTATTACAACAACACTTAATCATTTTGACAACCAAAATGATACATGCAATCGTGGCTATTACTACTACTAATCCATGCAATAATACTTGTCCCATTGATCCCAACCATCCCCCTAATATCCAATCAGCCCAGCCGCCTTTGGTCCTGGATTGATAGAGCAGGGCAACCTGTTTCTGAATATGGTCCGCTAAGTTGATTATATTTTCAGAGCTGAGCTATCTGGAATATATGTGCAGCATTCTGCTCAGATCATGGCACATGTGCAGCTAGTAGGTAATCTAGTGCCATTCTATTTTGTAGGGCGACGGTTCTCAGGGCTACCATCTCGGCGCTCACCTCCCTCAGGGATTTAACCGTGTCGTTAGCTACCCCCTCGATTAATGCTGACAGTAACAGTATTTCTTGGGAAGTAAACGCTATTCCAGCAGGGGGAAACATAGCTCCAACTAACATCTTCACTGTGGGGAGTTCTCTTTTCTTACAGATATGCTTATGGTGGTCTTTCAATTCCTTTATGTGGTGTATGTATGGTACTACATACCCCAAATAGCATGATCCTGCCCAATTCTCTGGTAGCCAAGGGTATGCTCTGTGACCGCATATGAAGTATGTCCCGTTATAGGCTGTCACTATCTGTCCCGGTTGATCAGGGTTCACGTTGGTGCGGAAAACGGTAAAACCCATCTGATTGTCAGTATTCAATCGTTTAGTCCCATTCCATGGTCTGTTATTAGTCAAATTCATCAAACTGGTAGTATTGAACCACCAGCTTTCCATGGAACTACCTGCCCCGTACGTAATAAACTTTTGTATGCAACGACTTTTCCCCATATTAACTCTGTTCCCTTTAGTCTGTCCTAGATCGCGTTCCCAGCATATATCCCCGATCGGTCGGCCCTTCCCCGATGTATTGGTAAGGGCTAGAAAAGGAGGTACTTTCGTATAATCATACGTCGGCTTGTACCATACCTTAAAATTTTCTAACGAATATCCTCCCCCCTTAAACTCGTTTCTTAGGCTAGACCACTTTTGTTCCCATTTATTTCCGAAGGTGGATAGGGTGGTATTTTTCTGTTTCGTATGATTTTTATTAATTATCCATTCTGCCATATCTGTGTGGTTCAAGGTTATCGGTCGCAGAGGTATTCCTCCTTTCACATGGGTAGGAATATGGCTACATACCCAACAGGCGTTTATCCCACTTTTTTTGGCATACTTATATGACATATACAAAAAAGTGTTCATATGTAATTCTCGTTTCTTTCGGGGTTCTTTTCTTCTCCCTTGGCAGGCTATACATATCAGTCCGATTAGTAGGTAAAACGTAAATAACAGCTTCATTGTTTAAGTCTTTTCAAATTCAAATTCAACTGTCCTTATCTGATACTTTCTTGCAATGGGATGCGTGGATCCAAGTAGGTCTTTCCTTGACCTTTACAGCTGTATTTGTTGTCAAGAGTACTTGATATGGCCCTTCAAAGCGTAGCTGCAGACCGTTCTTCCTCTTAAAGACCTTTACGTAGACGTCATCTCCTGGTTCCAAGTTATGGCACTTTCCTTCGGCCGGTTCTGTTTGAGCTTCCTTTACCTGTTGGTGAAAGCTGGAAATACATCTAGTAAATGCAATGCAATAGTTTAGCATATTTTCATCCATTTTATGAATGTCCATTTGTTTAACCGTAAAGGGTGCTGAGAATGGCAGCCTTTGGGGCCGTCCCATAACAATCTCATGTGGCGACAGTCCAGTTGTCCTGTTAGTTGCTGCTCGCATTATCATCAATGCTAAGGGTAACAGTTCAATCCATTTTAGTCCAGTTTCATTGCAAAGTTTAGAAAGTTTATTCTTCAGCATTCCGTTATATCTTTCTACTAGTCTTGCGGATGATAACTGCAGTGGAAATGCTGATTAATCTGCAAAGCCTTACATAGTTCCTTTATGATCATTCCAGTAAAATGTGATCCGTTGTCGCAGAAAGTTGCATAGGTATTCCAAACCTTGGTATGATTTCTTTTAGCAAACACTTCGCAACTGTTACAGCATCATTCTTTTTACATGGAAAAGCTTCAACCCATCTTGAAAACATATCTATGATTACCAACACGTATAAGTCCTTCAAAATGTAATTTTTTTTTTTTACTCCTTTTTTTTTGTCTATTACCCCCCACCCTGTGTTGTTTTGCATTTTACGATTCCCTTATCACTTCTATTTGTCTTTTGATGCTTGATATTCAACCTTGCTGGCATTTCTGCTATCTATTCCTGGCTGCATGTTGTCAGTTTCTGTTCTAAGAATTAAAACCCATCTTTGAATCTAACAGCTATTTCTTACAATTCCCTTCTTTGAGAAGGAAATAACCCTTATTGACTTCTCACAATCGGCTCTTGACTAATCTAGCTAGTTCTTATTGCTCTCTCTCAACTTGGGCGTTAGTTAGTAGGGAGTCTTGAAGATTTCTCCCTTCTAATAGTCCATTCCGGTGTTCCAATTCTGCCCCGCCTGGGGTATCCTCTGTTTCTTCTATCTTCCTGAAGTTACCCGCCTGGGGTCTCCTCTACATTGCTTCGGATCTTCTCTTTCGGTGTGCTCAATTTGTTAGTGCTGGTTAGTCATGGGCATGAGTACCCAATTGGCTTGTGTATCTTACTACATAGATTACATATATCAAATGTACTATCATTAAAAGTTGGAGAACTACCAGAGCGTGTGAAATAATACAAATCTAAGTGTGTGCTAATATATATTAAGCCCAATTATCCCACCAGTGTGAGTTGTCCCCTATGCTGTCAATTTCAATATCTATTCTCGAGTTGTCTTCCTTCAGAACATAAAAATGCTTTAGGGAGGAGTTCAGTCGCATCATGAGCTCACTGATAACTTTAGACAACAGGGGAATGTCATATCCGAATTATGCCACATAATTGTGCAGCCCATACTTAAGTACCTCATTTACTGTCAGTTTCACTTGAGCATAGGTTTCGATATTATGTAAAATGTGTTGGTTAACGGGACAGGTCCTGTTAGACCCGTAACGCATGGTAGTTGCGGTAGTAGTGACATAGGAGGCACCACCAAAACCACCTCATACTGGATTCGCACTGGTTTTTCCCACGCTCTGTTACCTACAAAACACAATTATTACAGTCACAGTTAAATTCAGTCTTACAATCATTTCAAGCAACATTACAGTTTAACATCTAATCAACAAATCATGGACTTAAAATATTCTCCAGATCTCTCTTTTACTCATATCCATCTTGTGGATAATTCTTATTAAACATGATTTCTCCTTAGCCCTCAATTGTCCCAATTCAGATTCCAGGTAACTCTCCACTTCAACTTCAATTTCAATCCTTCTAACAGGTACCAGTGTGTTTAACTCTATTCTGATTGTTTCATTAATTAGATAGTTTCTCGATGGAGTATGTGTCAATGCTTTAAAAGTTGTCTCGCTCTCCTGAGCCACATTAACCATTTCATGTCTTGCTGTTGTCAAGTAACTGAGCATGTCTGAGACCCGTTCTTCAGTGCAGATTCACCATACATTCCCAGATGGTAATCGCTTCATACGGAACAAATCACATTTTCACACTCATGCCGGTATCTCAATATCATGCCACATGTATCTTTCTCGGGCTTTCAGGTATCTTATCAAAAGATTGTCTTTGTTCATCTTCCTCTGCATGGTCCCGATATCTTGGATAGTGGCCAGGCTATCAAATTCAGTTTTCTTAAAAGTTCATTATAGGCAGGGACACAAATGTCTCCAAGAGAAAGCTATCAATTTACTATTCTTAACTGCACTTTCCTGACTTAAGAACATAAGAACATAAGAAATAGGAGCAGGAGTAGGCCAATCGGCCCCTCGAGCCTGCTCCGCCATTCAATAAGATCATGGCTGATCTGATCCTAACCGCCAATCTACTATCTACTATCACAGAACCATCTCCTGCATCTAACAGAATTGCACACACGAAATAGGAGCAGAATCAGGCTACACGGTCCCTGGGCCCGCTCCACTACCCACAGGGCCATGACCGATCCGAACCTAGACTCATGTCCAAATTCCTGCCCGCTCCCCGTAACCCTTAATGCCCTTTATTTCTAGGAAACTGTCTATTTCTGTTTTAAATTTATTTAATGATGTAGCTTCTACAGCTTTTTGTGGCAGCATATTCCATGGACCTACCACCCTCTGAGTGAAGTAGTTCCTCCTCATCTCAGTTTTGAAAGAGCAGCCCCTTATTCTAAGACTATGTCCCCTAGTTCTAGTCTCACCCGTCATCGGGAACATCCTCCCCGCATCCACCCGATCCAACCCCTTCACAATCTTATATGTTTCAATAAGATCGCCTCTCATTCTTCTGAACTCCAATGAGTAGAGTCCCAATCTACACAACCTCTCCTCATATGACCACCCCCTCATCCCCAGGATTAACCGAGTGAACCTTTTTTGCACTGCCTCGAGAGCAAGGATGTCTTTCCTTAAGTAAGGACACCAAAACTGTATGCAGTATTCCAGGTGCGGTCTCACCAATACCTTGTACAACTGAAGCAATACCTCCCTATTTTTATATTCTATCCCCCTAGCAATGAAAGCCAACATTCCATTTGCCTTCTTAATCACTTGCATACTAACCTTTTGAGTTTCGTGCACCAGGACCCCCAGATCCCTTTGCACTTCAGTACTCTCCAGTTTCTTGCCATTAAGATAATAAATTGCTCTAGGATTTTTCCTGCCAAAGTGCATCACCTCACACTTTCCAGTGTTGTATTCCATCTGCCAAATCTCTGCCCACTTACTTAGCCTGTCTATGTCCCCTTGCAGGTTTTTTATGTCCTCCTCACTCACTACTTTCCCTCCCATCTTAGTATCATCTGCAAATTTTGATATGTTACACTTGGTCCCTTCCTCCAAATCGTTAATATAGATTGTAAAGAGTTGGGGACCCTTGAGCACTGACCCCTGTGGAACACCACTATGTTACTGATTGCCAGTCTGAGAATGAACCATTTATCCCAATTCTTTGCTTTCTGTTAGATAGCCAATCCTCTATCCATGCCAGAATATTACCCCCAATCCCGTGATTTTTTACCTTAAGCAATAATCTTTTGTGTGGCACCTTGTCAAATGCCTTTTGGAAGTCTAAATACACTACGTCTACTGGTTCCCCTTTATCCACTCTATATGTTACTTCCTCAAAGAACTCCAGCAAATTTGTCAAACATGACTTCCCCTTCGTAAAACCATGCTGACTTTGTCCTATTAAATTATGATTATCCAAAATATCCTGTTACTGTTTCCTTAATAATGGACTCCAAAATTTTACCTACCACAGATGTTAGGCTAACCGGTCTATAGTTACCAGCCTTCTGTCTACTGCCCTTTTTAAATAAGGGTGTTACATTAGCAGTTTTCCAGTCTGCCGGGACCATAGCGAAATCCAGGGAGTTTTGAAAAATTATTACCAATGCATCTACAATCCCTACCGCCACTTCCTTCAAGACTCTAGGATGTAAGCCATCAGGTCCAGGTGATTTATCCGCCTTGAGTCCCATTATTTTACCGAGTACCACTTCCTTAGTGATTTTGATCGTGTTTAGCTCCTCTCCCCCTATAGCCCCCTGTTTGTCCAGTGTTGGGATATTCTTAGTGTCCTCTACTGTAAAGACTGATACAAAATATTCATTCAGTGTTTTTGCCATCTCCATATTTCCCACCATTAATTTCCCGGTCTCATCCTCTAAGGGACCAACATTTACTTTAGCCACCCTTTTTCTTTTTATATAACTATAAAAACTCTTACTATCTGTTTTTATATTTTTTGCTAATTTACTTTCATAATCTATCTTCCCTTTCTTAATCAATCTTTTTGTTATTTTTTGCTGCCATTTAAAGTTTTCCCAATCCTCTGTCCTCCCACTAGATTTCGCTACCTTATATGCCCTTGTTTTTAGTCGAATACTATCCTTAATTTCTTTAATTAGCCACGGATGACTGTCCTTTCTTTTACACCCTTTTCTTTTCAGTGGAATATATTTTTTTTGGAAGTTGTAAAATAACTCCTTGAATGTACACCACTGATCATGTGTCGTCTTACCCTTTAATCTATTTTCCCAATCCACTCTACTCAATTCCGCTCGCATACCTTCACTAGCAAGTTTTTAAAATTCTCATTCAGCAGTGTAATTTCTCCTGTTTCAATTTTATACATCCCATTAATTACCATTCATATCTCATTCATGAGCCCTGGAGTAACTTTACTGTCCAGTACAATATTTAAGATTGAAAACATAGATCAAACATTCTCACTAGGTCCAAGTTACTAACACTTTTTATTTATCATTATTTTAGAGGTTCTTTTATTTTCCCAAAAGTAACCCAATATATATATATATAGTGCCTGAGTCTATTTTGTTATTACAAAATTATCCCAAAATCCAAACAGCAGTACTGTTGAACTGATAGAAATGAAATTGAACATTGACAAAACCTATCAATTTATCTTCCATTTCCAATTTCAGAAACAAATGATTTCCAGGCTAGGTGGTTTATACAGTGTTTTAACATTAGAGACAGAAGTGCTGCAATTAGTTTACAAGGTAACTTCCATATAACAAAAGAAAGAAAAGAATCCATTGTGACTCTGCTTAGAGCCCAAGGGGTTAATTTATCAAATCATAATTTTCCTTCTGTCACTGTGGGGAAATATTAACTTAAAATTAATAATGTCCAATATCTTTAAATGTCATACTGAAGTTATTGCTTGATGAACTTAATCAGCTGTCAGTGGAAAGGGTTAACTCCTTTGCAGGTTTTTAAGAAGGTGGAGCGAAACATTATCAGGCGCACGCAATTGCGTCACTTCACGTAAATTTTTAAAAAACTTTCCCGATCCAAAAAGGCAGTTGTGTTTTCACACTTTAACTGAACACGAACAGAACAGATAAAACAAAACAGACTAGCACATGCTTGCAGAACTAGTAAATTACATCATATTTCTTATTGTCCTTTCTTCAGATGTCTTACCAAAATACTGTAAAAACATTGAATTTAAACAAATCAAATCAGAGTGCTTTGGAAGATTTCACCATAGCAACCGCAACTCCACGGTTAAATCTTAGACCAAAACTTAATCTTTTGTTAAACAAACTTTTTTTTGTTGTTCTTCTCAGTTTTTACACACCAGCTTAACTTAAATTGTAATTCAAATTATTTTTTTTTCTCTGGCACCATGCTTTCCCTGCAAAGTCTGATATAAAATTCCTGTCTATCCCTGACAGTAAAGGCGAATTTCCTTGTGATTCCTCTGCCAATGGTATGGACCAGAACCCATTCTGTATCCAAGACTGTAAATATTTCAAAATCTGGTTTCAGACCATTAAATATCTTATTCAATGCGGTCTACACAAATTTACACCAACCAGAATTTCACCGTGCACAATGAAAGTCTGGTTTTTAATAGGTTAATTAACCTCAATAATTCCAATTCAATCCAGATCAATTTTTTTTTAAACTAACCAGTGTCAGTTGGAAAAGAAAGAACCCATCGTCACATTAACAAAGAAACAATTACCATGCCTTGTAAACATTCAAATTAATTGTCATTTTCTTTCCAGGCACATTGGCAACTGTGACTTCAAGGCTGAAGCTTATACCTCTTTTGTAAAACAATTAACAAACTTAAAACAACACACTTGTCTGTCATTCAAGACAGGTCTTCAAAGAGTTAAAAACAGCTTTTAGCTCTCTGTACAAAAGAGTGGGTGGAGCTAAAACATAAACAAAATGACAGACACCCTTTATTTAGGCAGATTTTTTTTTCCAGGGACAAAATAATACTGTAACTTAACAAACTTAAACATTCACACAATCAGGAATTTTTCACACTTTTCACACAACTGAGATCCCAGTATTCCTTTTAAGATTCCTTTCACTCAACAAATCTTGTATATTAGCTTTTTATCTCGGCACAGACATTAATAACTTCCATGCCGGTAAAACTTTTCTCAGCAGCTTTTCCTGGCTTTCCAAATCCCTTTTTTTTTTGCTTTGAGTTTCAGATTTCAATTCTGGTCCGTCGGTGTTGCGGAAGCTGCTTGCTCCATTAAGAGGGAAACTTTATTCTTTTGGTCCCTATTTGTCTAACTTCATTTTGTTTAGCCAATTTACTCACAGGGTCTTTTCTCTTATTTTTAATGTCAGATCTACTGGCTTGTATACTACGGTCCTTTCGCCTTTCTGCTTCCTTTTTCCAGTCTGAAAAGGCTGACCAATTTACTGACTCTTTACCTCTTCTTTGTGGGTCTCTATTTGCGAGACAGTCCTCTAGACATGTAATTCTTCTATTCTTAGTAAAGTTTTAATTATACTAGGCATTCTTTTTCTAAATCGCAAGTTTCACCCTTTACCCCCTTACGATTATTATTAACCCTTCGGAGCTCCACAAGTGACAAACAATAACAAGAATTAACAACAATAAAGGCAATGATAAGTAACGCAAAAGCCCAAACAGGCAAACAAATCAAGTAATCAGACATTAATCTTATACTTTAAACTAAACAAATAGTAAATTCTCAGCCTGCGTTGAACGCCACTACAAACTGAGTCCTTAACATTTAACTTATGCTTTATACGTAACTTATATTATAAGTGAAGGCTTCTCTCTAAACTTTTCTGCCGCGAGACTCTTTTCTCCGGCTCAAGGGACCCACCCTTGATACTGCAGTTTTAATCTTTTAGCGCTTTTTCACAACCTGGTACCTTTAGTCTGGGACGCAACCCTGCCGACTCTCTTTCTTGCCTTCTTTGCCCGATAGTTTTGAGACTTGAGCCATCAGAATTCTTCTCCTTTTAACGTTAAAATAAAAGAAGCAAAAGTTACAAGAGGCTGTTGTCAGGAGCGACGAGACCGGAGGTGCTGTGAGGTGCTGTGAGTATTTGAACTCACTTTCGCGGGCTTTTCTTCACAGGCTGTTGTCGGGAGCGACGAGACCGGAGGTGCTGTGAGGTGCTGTGAGTATTTGAACTCACTTTCGCGGGCTTTTCTTCACAGGCTGTTGTCGGGAGCGACGAGACCGGAGGTGCTGTGAGGTGCTGTGAGTATTTGAACTCACTTTCGCGGGCTTTTCTTCACAGGCTGTTGTCGGGAGCGACGAGACCGGAGGTGCTGTGAGGTGCTGTGAGTATTTGAACTCACTTTCGCGGGCTTTTCTTCACAGGCTGTTGTCAGGAGCGACGAGACCGGAGGTGCTGTGAGTATTTGAACTCACTTTCGCGGGCTTTTCTTCACAGGCTGTTGTCGGGAGCGACGAGACCGGAGGTGCTGTGAGGTGCTGTGAGTATTTGAACTCACTTTCGCGGGCTTTTCTTCACAGGCTGTTGTCGGGAGCGACGAGACCGGAGGTGCTGTGAGGTGCTGTGAGTATTTAAACTCACTTTCGCGGGCTTTTCTTCACAGGCTGTTGTCGGGAGCGACGAGACCGGAGGTGCTGTGAGGTGCTGTGAGTATTTGAACTCACTTTCGCGGGCTTTTCTTCACAGGCTGTTGTCGGGAGCGACGAGACCGGAGGTGCTGTGAGGTGCTGTGAGTATTTGAACTCACTTTCGCAGGCTTTTCTTCACAGGCTGTTGTCGGGAGCGACGAGACCGGAAGCGGACCAGGTGGGAAGCACCCAGGTGAACGGCATTTAAGGAGGGTGGTGGCTTAAACCCGAACCCCCACCCGCCCTCCTCCTCTAACCTACTAGTCTTTTAGCAGTCTAAAAACAGAGGTCACAAATTTTTTGGTCTCAGTTTCTTTTCAGCAGGGCAGGACGGTTACTGGGAGGAGCGGGAAGTCGGCGTAGGACCAAGGGGACACAAGACCGGTGTGGTAACACAATACAGCTTCCTGTGACTCGAACTTTATTGCATCACTTCCTGTGATTAGTCCAGGATAAATACTGGACTGAGCAGTTGGATCCTGGAGAGGCATAGAGTAAGACCTCTTTTGTATGTAGCACCTTTTTAGTTGATTAAAGCTTACTTTAAGTTCACCACGCGTAAGGCTCATTCTTACGACAATTTAATCAACTTTGAAAAACTTCGCACTCAAACTTTTTGGACGAACTCGGAACTAAGGATCCAGGGAATCACCCATCATGGAAAACATCCTTAAACCATCGCGTCTTGACTTGGACCCAAACACCCCAGCAGCCGGTAAGGTGTGGAAACACTGGTATCGCACGTTTGACAATTTTCTCGAATATTGCAAGGCTGATGATGACACAAAGTTGCGGATACTCATCAACTGTGTCACCCCAAATGTATTTCAGTATGTTGAGGAATGGGGCAGTTACGAGGAGGCAATTTGGATGCTTAAAAGACTATATACTAAGACACCGAATGAGGTCTATGCCAGACATCTACTAGCTACAGCCCAACAAGGGCCGGAGGAATCCATTGATAAATTCCTCCAAGAGCTTCGCAGACTTAGTATGGACTGTAACTTTCAGGCGGCCTCAGCTGAGCTGTACCGTGAAGAGATGATCCGTGATGCTTTCATCTGCGGGCTTGCCTCCCCATTTATACGCCAGCGTCTACTGGAAAGTAAGACACTTGAGCTTCAGAGAGCTTATGACATGGCTTGCTCTCTAGATCTGGCAAAAAGAAATGCAGACCTTTATACAGTGCCCAGACCTCGGTCTGCTGCCTTAACTACAGTCAGGCAATTTAAGAGGCCACAGGTGAACTCTATTAGGGAGGACTTTATCCCTGACGATCAATCTGATGACTTCACTGATGAAGAGGATGATGACCCCACTGTGGCAGCCTCTTGGCAATCTAAGAAATGCTTCTTTTGTGGTGATGAGTTTCACCCTCGGAAATTCTGCCCTGCTCGCAATGCGTTTTGCAGTCATTGCAACAAAAAGGGTCATTTTGCAAAGGTTTGCCTATCAAGAGCCTCTACGAGGGCTTATCAAGCTAAGTCCTACCGAACTGCCCCGGTAAGGGCCTATCAAGATGTTCCGGCTAAAATCTATCGTGCTTCCTCTCGGGTTTTCTCTCGAAGAAACACACCTAGAGTTTCAGCCACTCTTTGTGCAACGACACCAATTACAGCTGCTTGTCCTCAGAACCTATTCCATGCAGCTACAAAAGCATCAATTAATGGACATACTTTAGATGCCTTAATTGACTCAGGTAGCACTGATAGTTTCATTAGGGAACAGATTGTTGCAGAGTTAAAGCTACATGTTTTCCCATCGGACCAGGCAATTGCGATGGCTCAGTCATCACTTAATACCAGAATTTCTGGCTTTTGTATGGTTGAAATAACACTTAATGGTCACAGGTATCCCTCCACCCGGCTTTCGGTGCTCAAGGACTTATGTAGTGATCTTATCTTAGGGCTGGATTTTCAAAAGCAGCATAAGAAGCTCACCATTGAGTTCGGCGGATCCAAACCTGAACTCACTATTTCTAATATACGACCTCGATTACCGTTCTGTGCATTGTCAGCAGCTTCACTGGATGAACCCTCACTGTTTACCAGTATCCCTCCTCGATGCAAACCGATTATAACAAAGTCACGACGTTTCAGTCAGGAAGACCAGTCTTTTATTGCGGCTGAGATTTCTCGGCTTTTAGCAGAGGATATCATCGAGCCTTGTTCGTCGCCATGGCGCGCCCAGGTCGTTATTGTTAAGAACCCTCTACAACCTCACAAGAAACGGCTGTGCATTGACTATTCACAGACCATCAATCAATATACGGACTTGGACGCATACCCATTGCCACGCATCGATGATATGGTTAATAAACTGGCTGAGTACACGGTGTTCTCAACATATGATCTGAAAAGTGCCTATCATCAGGTACCCTTGAAGGTCTCAGACAAGCAGTATACGGCCTTTGAAGCCAATGGACGGCTGTATCAATTTCGTCGCCTCCCCTTTGGGGTCACTAATGGAGTGGCTGTCTTCCAGCGAGCAATGGATGACCTGGTCAAACAGGAAGACTTGAAGGATACGTTTCCTTATCTGGACAATATTACTGTCGCAGGTCGCAATCAGCGGGAACATGACGCCAATCTCCAACGATTTTGGGATGCACTCCAGCACCGTAATTTGACATTAAATGCGGCTAAATCCATTGAGTCACAACCAACCATCAACATCCTTGGCTATTGTGTGGGCAATGGCATCATTAAACCTGACCCTGAAAGGCTTCGCCCACTCCAAGAGCTCCCGCCACCTAAGAATCCGGCCTCCTTGCGCCGGGCCCTCGGCCTGTTTGCATACTATGCTAAATGGATTCCTAACTTCTCGGACCGAATCCAACCTCTACTGAAGGCCAGCACATTCCCACTAGACACAGCGGCTGTTGCAGCCTTTAACCTCCTGAAAAAACAGTTGGAGAAAGCGGCTCTTCACTCCATCGATGACAGTCTTCCTTTTGTTGTTGAGTGTGATGCCTCGGAGGTGGCGATCTCGGCCACTCTGAATCAGGAAGGTCGTCCGGTGGCATTTTTGTCCAGGACTTTTCAAGGGGCTGAGCTACATTATCCTCCAGTCGAGAAAGAAGCTACAGCCATCATAGAGGCAGTACGGAAGTGGAGTCATCTCCTAGCTCGCCAGCACTTTACCTTAATCACGGACCAGCGATCGGTCGCCTTCATGCTCGATAATTGAAAACGGACCAAAATTAAAAATAATAAAATCCAGCTTTGGCGGCTGGAATTGGCCTCTTTTGGTTACACCATCCACTATCGACCTGGCAAGGAGAATGTGGCTCCGGATACCCTCACACGAGCATTCTGCTCCGCCATGGCACCCTCTACGCTCGTAGACATCCATGATGGGTTGTGTCATCCGGGCGTTACTCACATGCTACACTTCGTGCGGTCCCGAAATCTCCCATTCTCTACCGGGGATGTAAAGAAGATGTGCTCGGACTGCAGAGTCTGTGCGGAATTGAAACCTCAGTTTTTCCGCCCCTCGGGTGGTATACTCATACATGCGACCCAGCCAATGCAACGGCTTTGCATCGATTTTAAGGGGCCGTTGCCCTCTTCAACTCGCAACACTTATCTATTGACCATGGTCGATGAGTATTCCCGTTTTCCGTTTGCCTTTCCCTGCCCCAATATGCTGACGACCACGGTTATCAGCTGCCTTGAGCAGGTATTTGCTTTCTGTGGCATGGCATCCTATGTTCATTCGGATCGGGGCCCTTCTTTTATGTCAGGAGAACTCAAGGCCTATCTCTCAGAACGGGGTATTGCTGCCAGCAGAACGACGCCTTATCATCCGGTCGGGAATGGGCAAGTCGAGCGTTTTAACGCTATCATCTGGAATGCGGTACGTCTGGCTTTGAGATCTCGGGGCCTACCCAACCAGCAATGGGAAGCAGTACTTCCAGACGCATTACACTCCACACGGTCCCTCCTTTCGACCGCCACAAATACGACGCCTCATGAACGTTTCTTCCGATTTCAGCGTCGCTCATCCTATGGGATATCTCTCCCGTCGTGGCTGACTGCACCGGGACCAGTGCTACTCCGAAGATATGTCCGGGCGTCTAAGAATGACCCCCTGGTAAATGAGGTTGAGCTCACTGACGTCAACCCTACCTACGCCTATATTCGGTATCCTGACGGTCGGGAATCTACCGTGTCATTGCGGGATCTGGCTCCCTGCCCGCCGAAACATAGAGGGACACCAGGGGATGATATTGTACCAGGCACATCTCTGGGCTCGCCAGGTGCCTCTCATCACGATCTGGATCTGACGCCGGCTGGTACCTCACTCCAGCGTGCCGACCTGGGGCAGACTGACTATGAGCCCGTCGGGGCTCGCACGCGCAGCCACGATCCACCCCGTACCATACGCTCGGAAACGGATCTGCCACAGCCCTGCCCGACACCCGTTCGGGCACCAGTACACAGTCAGGATCGTCCTGACCCCTCACAGAGCGGGCTGGATCACTCGGACTCTGGTCCACGGCCCGCGGCGGGTAAAAGGGCTAGGGGCCCTCTACCGTTACGAGAACCCAAACGGGTGCGGCTCTCCCTCGTCCGGCGGCTACGAAATGGAGGGAGCATCCCGGCCTCCTAATCTTTTGGGGGGAGAGAATGTGGTAACACAATACAGCTTCCTGTGACTCGAACTTTATTGCATCACTTCCTGTGATTAGACCAGGATAAATACTGGACTGAGCAGTTGGATCCTGGAGAGGCATAGAGTAAGACCTCTTTTGTATGTAGCACCTTTTTAGTTGATTAAAGCTTACTTTAAGTTCACCACGCGTAAGGCTCATTCTTACGACAACCGGGAAGTCAGCGAAAGACCAGGGAGGTAAGACTAACTGGTAAGTACTTTCCTCAAACCTTCCTAGAAAGTAAAACTAAAACTAGTGGGATTTGGTTAGTTTAAAAAGGAATAAGAGGAGTACAATATACATTGGTCTAAGTAAGCTTCGGGAAAACAAAAGTCAATAAATAAACTAAAACTAGAAAATTAAAAAGTAATATAAGGGTTAAGTCATGGCAGTAGAGCTCGGACCTGTGTCATGCTCCTCCTGTAACATGTGGGAAATCAGGGACGCTTCCTGTGTCCCTGACAACCATGTGTGCGGGAAGTGTGTCCAGCTGCAGCTCATGTGGGACCGCATGACGGCCCTTGAGCTGCGGATGGACTCACTTTGGAGCATCCACGATTCTGAGAGGGTTGTGGATAGCACATTTAGTGAGTTGGTCACACCGCAGGTTAAGGCCAGCGTAGATAGTACATGGGTGACCAAAAGGCAGAGCAAGGGCAGGAAGGTAGTGCAGAAATCCCCTGGGGTTGTCTCCCTTAGCAACAGGTTCACCGCCTTAGGTGCTGTTGTCGGGGGGGATGACTCATCGGGGGAAGGCACCAGCAGCCAGGCTCATGGCACCATGACTGGCTCTGTTGCAAAGAAGGGAGGGAAAAAGAGTGGCAGGGCTATAGTAATAGGGGATTCGATTGTAAGGGGAATAGATAGGGGTTTCTGTGGTCGCGACCGAGACTCCAGGATGGTATGTTGCCTCCCTGGTGCAAGGGTCAAGGATGTCTCGGCGCGGGTGCAGAACATTCTGGAGGGGGAGGGGGAACAGCCAGTTGTCGTGATACATGTTGGTACCAACGACGTAGCTAAAAAAAGGGAAGAGGTCCTACAAGTAGAATTTAGGGAGTTAGGAGCCAAGCTAAAAAGTAGGACCTCGAAGGTAGTAATCTTTGGATTACTACCAGTGCCACGTGCTAGTAAGAGTACAGAGAACAGGATAGTTAGGCTAAATACGTGGCTTGAGCAGTGGTGTAAGAGGGAGGGTTTTAAATTTTTGAGGCATTGGAACCAGTTTTGTGGTAGGTGTGACCTATACAAAAGGGACGGTCTACACCTGTGCAAAGATGGAACTGATGTTCTCGGGGTAATTTTTGATAAAGCAGTTCGGGAGCATTTAAACTAGTATGGCAGGGGGCTAGAAACCTATGTAGTGAAATAGAGGAAAGTGAAAGGCAGACAGAAATAAATGGTAAAAGGGTGAGGAACAAAAAACAAAGGGCCAAACTAATTCATAAAAAATGTGAGCATAAAAAAAGCCTGATGGTTTTATACCTTAATGCGAGAAGCATCAGGAACAAGGTGGATGAATTAGCTGTGGAAATAGAGGTTAATAATTATGATCTAATTGGGATTACGGAAACATGGTTGCAGGGTGAGCAGGGCTGGGAGCTTAACATACAGGGGTATTCAGTATTTAGGAAGGATCGACAAAAAAGAAAGGGAGGAGGGGTAGCATTGCTGGTAAAAGAGGGGATAAATGCAATTGAAAGGAAGGATATTAACTCAGTTAATACAGAATCTATATGGGTGGAGCTAAGAAATAGCGAGGGGCGAAAAACATTAATAGGAGTGGTATATAGGCCTCCAAATAGTAAAATAGAGGTTGGGGAGGGCATCACGAGGGAAATTAGAGAAGCGTGCAATAAGAGCACAGCTGTCATCATAGGTGACTTTAACTTACATATAGATTGGACTAGCCTAATCAGTAAAAATAATGAGGAGGAGGAATTCCTTGAGTGTTTAAGGGATGGTTATCTGGATCAATATGTCGAGGAACCAACTCGGGAACAGGCTATATTGGACTGGGTACTGTGCAATGAGAAGGGACTAATTAGTAATCTTGTTGTACGGGGACCCTTGGGTCAGAGCGATCATAACATGATCGATTTCTCACTCGAAATGGAGAGCGAAGAAATTGACTCAGAGACTAAGGTCCTGAATTTAAACAAGGGGAATTATGATGCCATTAGACGGGAACTGAGTAGGTCTGATTGGACAACGTTCCTGGGAGGACTGGAGGTAGATAAACAATGGCAAGCATTTAAAGATAGAATGACAAAATTGCAAAAATTGTTTATACCAATCTGGCATAAAAGGAAATCTAAAAAGGTGACTCAACCGTGGATAACAGGGGAAATTAGAGACAGCATAAAATCCAAAGATAGGGCGTATAAAATAGCCAAAAAAAGCGCCAGAGCGGAAGATTGGGAACAGTTTAAGATAGAGCAAAGGAGGACAAAGGGCTTAATCAAGAGGGGCAAAATAGCTTACGAAAGCAAGCTGGCGGAAAATATAAAAACTAACTCCAAAAGCTTTTATAAGTATATCAAGAGGAAAAGACTGGTGAAAACCAAAGTTGGCCCATTGCAGTCAGATACGGGGGAATATATAACGGGAAATAAGGAAATGGCAGACCAACTAAATGCATACTTTGGGTCAGTCTTTACGAAGGAAGACACAAAAAACCTCCCTGGGATATCGGGAAAAATAGGGACATTGGCAAAGGAGGAACTGACGCAAATCAATATCTCTAAGGATATGGTGTTAAGGAAGCTAAAGGGATTGAAGGCGGACAAATCCCCAGGGCCTGATAACATGCATCCTAGGGTACTGAAGGAGGTGGCCCTAGAGATAGCGGATGCACTAAGTATGATTTTTCAGAATTCATTAGACTCGGGAACAGTGCCCATGGATTGGAGGGTAGCTAACGTTACCCCACTATTCAAAAAGGGGGGTAGGGAAAAAGCAGGTAATTACAGACCTGTAAGCCTTACATCAGTTGTGGGCAAAATGCTGGAGTCCATCATTAAGGATGAAATAGCGGAGCACTTAGCAAATGGGGACAGGATAGGACAGAGTCAACATGGATTTACAAAGTGTAAATCGTGCTTGACTAATCTATTGGAATTTTTTGAGGGAGTAACTGGTAAAATAGATGGGGGAGAGCCAGTAGATGTGGTGTACCTGGACTTCCAAAAGGCCTTCGACAAGGTCCCACATAAAAGATTAGCATGGAAAATTGAAGCTCATGGGATAAAGGGGAAAGTATTGACGTGGATAGAGAACTGGCTGTCAGATAGAAAACAGAGAGTTGGAATAAACGGCTCATTTTCTGAATGGCAGGCAGTAACAAGTGGGGTACCACAGGGATCTGTCCTGGGTCCCCAGCTGTTCACAATTTACATTAATGACCTGGATCAGGGAGTCGGATGCAGCATTTCCAAATTTGCAGACGACACTAAACTAGGAGGGGGGGTGGGCTCAGAGGAGGAGACCAGGAAGCTCCAGAGCGATTTGGACAGACTGGGTGATTGGGCGGATAAATGGCAGATGCACTATAATGTGGACAAGTGCGAAGTTATCCACCTTGGGTGCAGGAACGGGAGGGCAAATTATTATTTAAATGGCAATAAATTGGGAGAGGGGGAAGTACAGAGAGACCTGGGTGTTCTTGTACACCAGTCACTGAAGGCGAGCATGCAGGTGCAACAGGCGGTCAAGAAGGCAAACGGTATGCTGGCCTTCATTGCAAAAGGGTTGGAATACAGGAACAGGGATACCTTGCTGCAGCTGTACAGGGCACTGGTGAGACCACACCTCGAGTACTGTGTACAGTTTTGGTCGCCTCATCTGAGGAAAGATGTTCTTGCCATGGAGGGGGTGCAGCGGCGATTCACCAGGCTGATACCAGGAATGGCGGGATTGACCTATGAGGAGAGACTATGTAGTTTAGGGATGTACACACTGGAGTTTAGAAGATTGAGAGGGGACCTCATAGAAGTGTATAAAATTCTGACAGGTCTAGACAGACTAGATGCAGAAGGAATGTTTCCCTTGGCGGGTGAGAACAGAACTAGAGGACATAATTTAAGGATAAGGGCTAAACCATTTAGGACAGAAATGAGGGGGAATTTCTTCACTCAGAGGGTGGTGAACCAGTGGAACTCATTGCCACAGAGGGCAGTGTACGCCAGCTCATTAAATATATTTAAGAGGGAATTAGATATATTTCTACAGGCAAAAGGGGTTAAGGGTTACGGAGAGAAGGCGGGGACGGGATACTGAATTGGAGGATCAGCCATGATCTCATTAAATGGCGGAGCAGGCTCGAAGGGCCGGATGGCCTACTCCTGCTCCTATCTTCTATGTATCTATGTATCTAAGATTCAACTCAATTCTAAAATAGGATCATCGCAGTGCTTCTGTCGGAAGAAACAGACTAACACCAATTCAGTATCTAGTGAGAAATCCTTTTAGGTGATAAAATATCACTTTTGGCCAGTTAAGATTTGTCACTAGAAATTCATAGTGTCCTTTGTCCGTGACTTACCGAGAGGTAGCAAGCGATCTCGGTGGAACCTCCAAGAAACTGTCGAAGTTTTCCATGCCGAGTAGAACACTTTTTAAAAATAGAATCGTGTCAAAGAAGGCTTTTTAACAAAGTTTACTTGTTACAAGAGAAGGTTCTGACACAGTCAAGTTGCTATGTCAGAATGCTTCGAATCTTACAAGATTTGAACATACTTTATACAAAAAAGAACACAGAACAGACCATTTGACATAGCATTAAACATCCTGATTAATGAGGCACAAACTTGTGAGTTATTGCATAGGTTTTCGTTATAATAACGAGCAGAAATTCCTTAAAGATCAGATAACCAGACCTTCCTTGTGGGATCCCTTTGTTCAATGTTCATTCTCTAATCTGTGGGTTGATGGCTTACCTTATCTCATCCTGAGCTGGTTAGAACTAATTGATGCCTTATTTTGCTAAGCTTTTCTTAGATAAGGAATTCTGAGTTGTCCCATCCTTGTAACTAATTAGAATGATTTACTTATTATGGTGACTCCTACTGTTGGCCATTTTGAATTCCCTTTTTTTTTAAGTTCTTTTCTCAGAGAAGCCATTTTGTTTATGTCTAACAGTAAACTGCACTTCCACACTTTGTTACCTCTAGACTTGACTATTCCAATGCTCTCCTGGCCGGCCTCCCATCTTCCATCCTTCATAAACTTAAGCTCATCCAAAACTCTGCTGCCCGTATCCTAACTCACACCAAGTCCCGTTCACCCATCACCCCCTGTGCTCGCTGACCTACAATGGCTCCCGGTCCGGCAAAGCCTCGATTTAAAAATTTTCACCCTTGTTTTCAAATCCCTCCATTGCCTCACCCCTCCCTATCTCTGTAACCTCCTCCAGCCCTACAATCCTCAGAGATCTCTGCACTCCACCAATTCTGGCCTCTTGCGCATCCCCTATTTTAATTGCTCCATCATTGGTGGCCGTGCCTTCAGCTGCCTAGGCCCTAAACTCTGGAATTCCCTCCCTAAACCTCTCCACATCTCTACCTCTCTTTCCTGCTTTAATATGCTCCTTAAAATTTAACTCTTTGACCCAGCTTTTGGTCATCTGTCAGCTGTGGCTCAGTTGCTAGCACACTCGCCTCTGAGTCAAAAGGTTGATGGGTTCAGTCCCCCTCCAGGGACTTGAGCATATCAAGCTAGGCTGACACTCCAGTGCAGCGCTGAGGGAGTGCTGCACAGTCGGAGGTGCCGTCTTTCGGATGAGACGTTAAACCGAGGCCTCATCTGCTCTCTCAGGTGGATGTAAAAGATCCTATGGCACTATTTCAAAGAAGAGCAGGGGAGTTCTCCCTGGTGTCCTGGCCAATATTTATCCCTCAATCAACATAACAAAAACAGATTCTCTGGTCGTTATCACATTGCTGTTTGTGGGATCTTGCTGTGCGCAAATTGGCTGCCGCGTTTCCCACATTACAACAGTGACTACACTTCATTGGCTGTAAAGCACTTTGATATGTCCGGTGGTCGTGAAAAGCGCTATATAAATACAAGTCTTTCTTTTTTTTAATCTGTCCCGATATCACCTTGTGTGGCTCAGTGTCAAATTTTGTTTGATAATCATTCCTGTGAAGCGCCTTAAAGGTGCGTGAAAGGTGCTATTGTTGAGGCTGCCGTGAAACACGAATTAAGACTGAATCCATGTGTGGAAAGACAAAGGCTTTTTAATACAACTGCAAGGTACAAAATGGCTGAACAGACTGCTCCCAGAATTCTCTGGAAAAATCCTGAGGCCCCGCCCACTCCTTTTCCCCTGCCTTAAAGGCAAGGTGCCTTAAAGGCAAGGTGCTCGATATATTGTCCATGGACGGGAAAGTGGATAATGCCCGTTTAGGTGGCGATCCGCCACACAGCTCCCCCCAGAATCCGCTTAGGAGGTGTGGACGAGATGGTGCGGCGGTCTGATGGGCCGGCCGGAGCGGCTCTTGTAGGACGCCGGTGGAAGTGGAACGGCCGGGCGTGGAGCAGCCGGGTGAACCGGCTTGAGGGCAGGTCGGCCGCGTGGAGGTGGACGAGCTACAGGGACCTGCTCACCGGGCTCCGAGTGTGCTGGCTTGAGTCGGCCAACCGACACATTTTCGGTCCTGTCGCCCACTTGCAGGGTGAAAAATTTGTCCCCAGCCTGTAGCACCTTGTAGGGCCCGTCGTACGGGGGTTGAAGGGGTCCGTGGTGGGCGTCGTGCTGGAAGAAAACGAACCGTGCCTGGTGCAGGCATAGTGGGACGTGTGAGGTGGATTCGCCGTGTCGGGCAATGAACTGCAGCGCCGGTTAGGCGAAGTCGTGGCGTTGCTGGTAGGCTGACCAGGGTGTCGTGGCGGTGGTCAGGAACTCGCCGGGTACGCGCAGCGGCTTACCGTATACGAGCTCTGCTGCCGATGCGTGGAGGTCTTCTTTAACCGCGGTGCGCAGGCCGAGGAGGACCCACGGAAGTCGGGCGGTCCAGGCGCCGTCCTGGAGGCTGGCTCGAAGAGATGCCTTCAAGGATCTGTGGAACCGCTCACACAGTCCGTTGGCTTGGGGCTGGTACGCAGTGGTGCGGTGAATGGTCACCCCGAGATTGCGTGCGACGGCGGTCCAGAGTTCAGAGGTAAATTGCGGACCTCTGTCCGACGTCATGTCGGAGGGGACGCCGAACCGTGCGACCCAGGTGCTGACGAAGGCTCTGGCGATGTCGGCAGTGGTGGTAGAGGTCAGTGGAATTGCCTCGGGCCAGCTCATGGTGCGGTCAACGATCGTCAGCAAGTGCGTGTGGTCTTGTGACGGCGGCAGGGGCCCGACGATGTCCACGTGGATGTGGTCGAATCTCCGCGAAGGGACGGTAAACTCGTCGAGGGGTGCTTTCGTGTGTTGCTGTACCTTGGCCCGTTGGCAGGCTAGGCAGGAGTTGGCCCAAGTACGCACATCCTTGCGAAGGCCGCGCCAGATGAAGCGGTTGGCTACCAATTTGATGGATGCGCGGGCGCCGGGGTGGGAGAGGTTGTGGAGAATGTCGAATACCCGGCGGCGCCAGGACGCTGGGACGACGGGCCAAGGTTGACATAGGGATATGTCGCACTTGACCGTGACTGTGGTCGGGCCACAGGTGACGTCGGCCAGGCGTAGCCCTGGTAGGTTGGAAGTTGCGGAGAGCAGATCAGGGTTGGTGATCTGGTCTGCTGCGAGTTGAGCGTAGTCGACTGCCAGGTGTGCAGCGTGGATGGCGGGGCGGGAGAGGCAGTCGGCTACCACATTGTCTCGGCCGGAGATGTGTTGGATGTCCGTGGTGAACTCGGACACTGCCGCAAGCTGGCGCTGCTGCCTGGTGGACCAGGGGTCGGTTGTCTTTGCCATTGCGAATGTCAGGGGCTTGTGGTCGACAAACGCAGTGAAGGGGTGGCCCTCAAGCAAAAACCGGAAATGGCGGACCGCCAGGAACAGCGCGAGGAGCTCGCGGTCGAAGGTGCTGTACTTGACCTCCGGGGGGCATAGTTGGCGGCTGCAGAAGGCAAGTGGTTGCCAGGCGCTGTCGACCCACTGCTCATACACGGCGCCGACCGCGTGGTCGGAGGCGTCCGTGGTGAGAGCTACCCTGGCATTGGGTCGTGGGTGCGCGAGCAGGGTGGTGTTGGCGAGCGCGGTCTTGGTGGAGTCGAAGGCGGCGGACGCGTCTGCCGTCCATTCGACCGCCATCTTGCCGCTCCTGCTCCGGAGGGCTTCATACAGGGGCCTCATGAGGGACGCCGCTTTGGGGATGAAGCGGTTATAGAAATTCACCATCCCGAGGAACTCCTGGAGGCCTTTGATGGTGGTGGGGCGGGGAAATTGTTGGACGGCCTGCACCTTGGTGGGCAGGGGAATGGCCCCAGCATGGGTGATGTGGTGGCCGAGGAAGTCGATCTTGTCCAGGCCGAACTGCCATTTGTCTGGGCTGAGGATGAGCCCGTGGTCGCTGAGGCGCCCGAACAGGATGCGAAGGTGTTCGAGGTGTTCCTGCTTGGAGGAACTGGCTACCAGGATGTCGTCCAGGTAGACGAACAGGAACTTCAGGTCCGGAAGGACCGAGTCCATGAGCCGTTGGAATGCCTGGGCCGCGTTTTTGAGGCCGAAGGGCATCCGCAGGAACTCGAACAGGCCGAAGGGGGTGATTACGGCCGTCTTGGGGACGTCCGCGGGGTGGACGGGGACTTGGTGGTAGCCGCGCACCAGGTCGACCTTGGAAAAGACTGAGCGGCCGGCCAGTCTAGCCGAGAAGTCCTGAATGTGCGGCATGGGGTACCGATCAGGGGTGGTGGCATCGTTGAGGCGGCAGTAATCCCCGCAGGGTTGCCAACCTCCGCCTGGTTTGGGGGCGATGTGGAGTGGGAAGGCCCAGGGACTGTTGGAGCGGCGGATGATGCCGAGCTGTTCCATGGTGGCAAACTCAGTCCGCGCGATCTCCAGTTTGGCTGGGTCCAGCCTGCGGGCGTGGGTGTACACTGGGGGGCCTGTGGTGGGGATGAAGTGTTCCACCCCGTGTTTGGCGGCCTCCGTGGAGAAGGTCGGATTGGTAAGGGCCGGGAATTCGGCCAGGAGTGCCGAGTAGTCATCCGTGGCCCGGGCGTGGCACTGTGACGCCATGTCGGCGGGTTGACGGGGGGCCATGGCGCCCAGGATGGGGGACATGTTGTTCATGTCCACGAGGCGGTGACGAGGGATGTCTACCAGTAGGCCGTGGGCGCACAGGAAATCTGCGCCGATGAGAGGGGAGAGCACCTTGGCAGTGAAGAACTCCCATCGGTAGCGGCGACCAGCGAGTTCGAGGGTGACTGTCCGGTTGCCGTACGTCCGGATTTCCGAGCCGTTAGCAGCAGCCAGCGCCGGTCCTTGTTCGCCCTTTTGGATGTCGAGGGAGGAGGCCGAGATGATGCTGTGCTGAGCTCCAGTGTCGCACAGGAACCGGCGGCTGGTTTTGTCATCCGTGACATACAGCAGGGAGCCCGCGTGGCCCATGGCCATCGCGGGGGCTGGTACGGGGGCGGACTTGAAAGAGCAGGGAGGTGTGCACCGTTGTGCCCTGGCGCCGAACCGTGCGTGGTAGTAACAGTGGCCCGGGTTAGTGGGGCGCGAAGGCCCCATGGGCCTGGTGGCTGGTCCTTGTGGCCGCGTGTTGGCCGGTGAGGGGCGTGCCCAGGCATTGGCTGCCAGGTCCGGAGTGACGTCGCGGCTGGAGTGAGTGGACAGCAGCTTGTCGGCCTCATCGGCCAGGGCTTCCAGGTTCGTGAGGCCGGACGCCACGATCGCTGGGCGGATGCTGAGAGGGAGCTGGTGGTTGAACAGCGTGCGGAAGAAGGATCTGGGTGGGCTCTCGTCGGTGAGGGAGAGCATGTGGGAGAGGAGTTCTGACGGTGAAGCATCACCGAGGCCTGGAAGGTCGAGGAGGTGGCGCTATCGCGGATATGCCGAGGCCGTAAATTTTTAAAGGAGCGCTGCCTTGAGATGTGCATTCTTGCCTTCCTCTGGTGGCTTCTGCAGCGCTGTCCAAACCTTCAAAACTGTGGCGCTACCGAGTGATGTGACGAGTTAGTCGTACTGCGTCCCATCTGTGGTGATGTTTCGCAGCCGGAAGCGGGATTCAGCTTGGAGAAACCAGGCTTTGGGCTGGTTTTCCCAAAACTCTGGCAGTTTCACGGAAACTGCGTTCGTGTTCACCATTGCAGTGCTCAGAATACGTTCTGAGCATCGGGGTCACCAATGTTAAGGCTGCTGCGAAACACGAATTAAGACTGAATCCATGTGTGGAAAAACAAAGGCTTTTTAATACAACTGCATGGTCCAAAATGGCTGAACAGACTGCTCCCAGAATTCTCTGGAAAAAGCCTGAGGCCCCGCCCACTCCTTTTCCCCTGCCTTAAAGGCAAGGTGCCTTAAAGGCAAGGTGCTCGATATATTGTCCACGGACAGAAAAGTGGATCATGCCCGTTTAGGTGGCGATCCGCCACACTATATAAATTCAAGTTGATTTTATTAATTCGTTTATGGGATGTGGGTGTCGCTGGCAAGACCAGCCCTAATTGCCCTTGAGAAGGTGATGGTGAGCCGCCTTCTTGAACCACTGCAGTCCCTGCAGAAGGTGCTCCCATAGTGCTGTTAGGTAGGGAGTTCCAGGAATTTGACCCAGTGAGGATAAAGGATCAGCGATATACTTTTAAGTCAGGATGGTGTGTGACTCGGAGGGGAACTTGGAGGTGGTGGTGTTCCCATGCACCTGCTGCCCTTCTCCTTCTAGGTGGAAGAGGTTGAGGGTTTGGGAGGTGCTGCTGAAGAAGCCTTGGCGAGTTGCTGCAGTGCGTCTTGTAGATGGTACACACTGCAGCTACGGTATGCCGGTGGTGGAGGGAATGAATGTTTAAGGTGGTGGATGGGGTGCCAATCAAGCGGGCTGCTTTGTCCTGGATGGTCATAGAGTCATATGGCACAGAAGGAGGCCATTCGGCCCATCGAGTCCGTGCCGGCTCTCTGTAGAGCAATCCAGTCAGTCCCATTCCCCTGCTCTATCCCCGTAGCTCTGCAGGTTTATTTCTCTCAAGTGCCTATCCAGTCTCCCCTTGAAAACATTGAGTGTCTCCGCTTCCACCACTTCCGTTGGCAGCGAATTCCAGGTCCTCACCACTCGCTGTGTAAAAATTTTTTCCTCACATCCCCCTTGTATCTCTTGCCCAAAACCTTAAATCTGTGTCCCCTAATCCTTGTACCATCAACTAGTGGGAACAGCCTTTCCCCGTCTAGCCTATCCAAACCCATCATAAGTTTGTACATTTCTATCAAATCACCCCTCAACCTCCTTTGCTCTAATGAAAACAAATGCAGCTTCTCCAACTTGTCCTTGTAGCTAAGATCCCCCATCCCCAGAACCATTCTGGTAAATCTCCTCTGCATCCTCTCAAGGGCTTTCACATCCTTCCTAAAGTGTGGTGACCAGAACTGGACGCAATACTCCAGTTGCATAACTTTTCTACTTTTGTACTCAATACCTCTATTTATGAAGCCCAGGATCCCACATGCTTTGTTAACCACTCTCTCAATATATCCTGCCACCTTCAGGGACCTATGCACGTTAACTCCCAGGTCCCTCAGTCCCTGCACACTCTTTAAAACTGTGCCATTAAGTGTAGATTGCCTCTCCCTGTTCCTTCTGCCAAAATGCATCACCTCACACTTCTCTGTATAAAACTTGTCTGCCCATTCTGCTAGCCTAACTACGTCCTGTTGCAGTCCATTGGTATCATCATCACTGTTTGCCACACCCCCAAGTTTGGTGTCATCGGCGAATTTAGAAATTCTACTCTGTATTCCAATATCCAGGACATTTATATATATATATCAAAAAAATCAGTGGCCCCAGCACTGACCCTTGGGGAACACCACTGTCTACCATCCTCCGGTCTGAAAAATAGCCAGTTACCACAACTTGCTGTTTTCTGTCCTTAAGCCAATTCCTTAACCAAGCTGCCAGTGATCCACCTATTCCATGAGCCTCAATTTTGTTAACCAGCTTTCTATGTGGTACTTTGTCAAACGCCTTCCGAAAATCCATATAGACAACATCCATTGCATTCCCTTCATCAATCCTCTCTGTTACTTCATCAAAAAATTCAATTAGATTAGTCAAACATGATCTGCCTTTTACAAATCCATGTTGGCTCTCCTTAATTAGCTTAAACCTCTCCAAGTGCTCATTAATTTTTTCCTCAATTATTGTATCTAAAACTTTACCCACCCCTGATGTTACACTGACCGGCCTGCAGTTACTAGGATTATCCTTACACCCTTTCTTGAACAAAGGTGTCACATTTGCCACTTTCCAATCCTCAGGCACCTCCCCTGCATCTAGGGAAGTTTGCAAAATTATGGCAAGCCCTTCCGCTATCTCCTCCCCCAATTCCCTTAGCAACCTGGGATGCAAGCCATCTGGACCAGCGACTTTTCCACTCTAAGCATACCCAGCCTTTCTAGTACATCCTGCCTATCAATTTTCACCCCTTCCATTGCTTCTACCTTTCCACTTCTTGTCAGCATCCACCTCCTTAGTAAACACTGATACAAAGTACTCATTGAGTATTCTAGCCTTGCCCTGTGCCTCTAAGCATATATCACCTTCTTTGTCTCTAATAGGCCCCACCCCGCCTCTTACTACCCGCTTACTATTTACATGCCGGTAGAATATTTTTGGGTTCCCTTTTCTGTTAACCGCCATTCTACTCTCATATTCTCTCTTTGACAATCTTATTTTCATCTTCACATCCCCTCTCAACTTATTGTGCTTGGTCTGGCTCTCCCTTGAAGAATTCACCTGACATGCATCATACAGAGGAAACTACAAGGGTATGAGGGACAAGTTGGCCATGGTAGATTGGGAGACTACACTAAAAGGTATGAAGGCGGACAAACAATGGCTAACATTTAAGGAAATAATGCATAATTTGCAACAAACATATATTCCTCTTGGGCATAAAAACCCCAAAGGAAAAGTGATCCAACCATGGCTAACAAAAGAAATTAAAGCTAGTATTAAGTCAAAGGAGGAAGCTTATAAAGTTGCCAGAAAAAGCGGTCAGCCTGTGGAGTGGGATCTTTTTAGAAATCAGCAAAGGGGGAACAAGAAATTGATAAAGAAAGGGAAAATGGAACATGAGCACAAACTAGAGAAAAATATAAAAACGGATTGTAAAAGCTTCTATAGGTATGTGAAAAGGAAAAGACTGGCGAAGGTAAATGTAGGTCCTTTACAGTCAGAGACGGGAGAATTTATAATGGGGAATGAGGAAATGGTTAAGAAATTGAATAAATACTTTGTTTCTGTCTTCACGGAGGAAGACACGAAAAACCTCCCAGAAATACGAGAAAACCAAGTGTGTGGCGAGATTGAAGAACTTAAAGAAATTATTATTAGTAAAAAAACAGTACTAGCAAAATTAATGGGACTAAAAGTTGATTAATCCCAAGGACCGGATGACCTACATCCTAGGGTTTTGAAAGAGGTGGCCATTGGGATAGTGGACGCATTGGTTGTCATCTTCCAAAATTCTATAGATTCTGGAACGGTTCCTGCAGATTGGAGGATAGCAAATGTAACCCCACTATTTAAGAAAGGAGGGAGAGAGAAAACGGGGAACTACAGACCTGTTAGCCTCACATCAATAGTTGGGAAAATGCTGGAATTTATTATAAAGGATGCAATAACTGGGCACTTAGAAACTAATAGTAAGATTGGGCAGAGTCAACATGGATTTATGAAAGGGAAATCCTGTTTGACAAACCTATTGGAGTTCTTTGAGGATGTAACTAGTGGAGTAGACAAAGGGGAACTGGTAGATGTGGTGTATTTGGATTTTCAGAAGGCCTTCGATAAGGTCCCACATAAGAGGTTGGTGAACAAAATTAGGGCACATGGAATTGGGCGTAATATACTAGCATGGATTGAGAATTGGTTAACAGACAGAAAACAAAGAGTAAGGATAAACGGGTCTTTTTCAGGATGGCAGGCTGTGACTAGTGGGGTACTGCAAGGATCGGTGCTTGGGCCCCAGCTATTCACAATCTATATCAATGATTTGGATGAGGGGACTAAATGTAATATTTCCAAATTTGCTGATGACACAAAGCTAGGTGGCAGTGTCAGTTGCGAAGAGGATGTGAAGAGGCTTCAAGGGGATCTCGACAGGCTCAGTGAGTGTGCGAGAACATGGCAGATGGATTATAATGTGGATAAATGTGAAGTTATCCACTTTGGTAGAAAAAACAGAAAGGCAGAGTATTTCCTAAATGGTGAAAGATTGGGGAATGCAGATGCTCAAAGGGTCCTGGGTGCCCTTGTACATGAGTCACTGAAAGTGAATGTGCAGGTGCAGCAAGCCATTAGGAAGGCAAATGGTATGCTGGCCTTCATTACAAGAGGATTTGAGTACAGGAGTAAAGAAGTCTTACTCCAATTATATAGGGCCTTGGTGAGACGACACCTGGAGTACTGTGTACAATTTTGGTCTCCTTACCTAAGGAAGGATATACTTGCCATAGAGGGAGTGCAACGAAGGTTCAGGAGATTGATTCCTGGGATGGCGGGACTGTCGTATGAGAAGAGATTGAGTAAACTAGGCCTGTATTCTCTTGAATTCAGAAGAATGAGAGGGGATCTCATTGAAGCATACAAAATTATTACAGGGCTTGATAGAGTGGATGCTGGGAGAATGTCTCCCTTGGCTGAGGAGTCTAGAACCAGAGGCCGCAGCCTCAGGATAAAGGGTAGGCCATTCAGGACTGAGATGAGAAGAAATTTCTTCACACAGACGGTGGTGAATCTTTGGTATTCTCTGCCCCAGAGGGCTGTGGAGGCTCAGTCATTAGGTGTATTCAAAACAGAACTAGTAAGGGCATCAAGAGATATGGCGATAAGGCTGGTGAATGGAATTGAGGCAGAAGATCAGCCATGATCTGATTGAATGGCGAAGCAGGCTCGAAGGGAGGAATGGCCTACTCCTGCTCCTATTTCTTATGTTCTTATACTACTCTTCTTTTGTTTCATCATCTTCTCTATCTCCTTTGTCATCCAAGGAGCCCTTTCTTTGGTTCCCTTAACCTTCCCTCTTGTTGGAATGTACCTAGCCTGTACTTGGAACATCTCCTCCTTAAAGATCACCCATTGTTCCGTTACAGTTTTTCCTGTCAGTCTTTGGTTCCATTTTACCCTGGCTAGATCCTTTCCCATCCCATTGAAGTTAGCCCTATTCCAGTTTAGAAGTTCCACTCTAGATTGTTACTTGCTCCTTTCCATTGCTAATCTAAATCTTATGATACGATGATCACTGGTACCCAAGTGTTCTCCCACAGACACTTGGCCGACCTGGCCCACCTCATTTCCCAGCACCAGATCCAGCAATGCCTCCTTCCTAGTTGAGTCAAGAACATATTGGTCAAGGAAATTCTCCTGAACACATTTCAGAAATTCCTCCCCCTCCTTTCCCTTTACCCTAGCATTATCCCAATCGATATTTGGGTAATTAAAGTCCCCCAATATCACCACACTATAGCTCTTGCATATCTCTGCGATTTTCCTGCAGATTTGCTCCTCTACCTCCCTCTCACTATTTGAAGGCCTATAGAATATCCCCAATAGCGTGATCACACCCTTTTTGCTCCTCAACTCTAACCAAATGGATTATGTCCTTGTCCCCTCAAGAACATCCTCACTTTCCAACACTCAATGTCTTCCTTAATCAGCACTGCCACCCCACCTCCCTTTTTTCCTTCCCTATCTTTTCTGAACACCTTGTACTCTTGAATATTAAGTGCCCAGTCCACACCGTTTTTAAGCCACGTTTCCGTTATTACCACAACATTATATTGCCACAATGCTAATTGTGCTTTTAGCTCATCAACCTTATTCACCACACTTTGTGTGTTTACGTACATGCATTCTAAACCCATTTTTGAATTTTTCGTAGTCTTTCTTAGTCTGCTCCTATCTAATATGGTACTACTACCGCCTCTAGTACTATCTTCTCTGGTACTATCCAACACAATCACTCTTTTATGCACCTTATTCCTCTTTTCTACTCCTATATGTTGCTGCCCATCCCCCTGCCAAGCTAGTTTGAACCCTCCCCAACAGCAAACCTCCACGTGGTAATATTGGTCTCGGCTCTGTTGAGGTGTGACCCATCCGGCTTGTATAGGTCCCACCATCCCCAGAAGCAGTCCCAATGCCTCAGGAATCTAAAGCCCTCCCTCCTGCAACATCTCTCCAGCCACGTATTCATCTGTTCTATCCTCCTATTCCTGTACTCACTAGAACGTGGCATCGGGAGTAATCCGGAGATTACTACCTTTGAGGTCCTGCTTTTTAATATCTCTCCTAGCTCCCTAAACACTGCCTGCAGGACCTCATCCCTCTTTCTGCCTATGTCGTTGGTACCGATATGGACAACGACCTCTGGATGTTCACCCTCCCCCCTCAGAGTGTCCTGCAGCCACTCAATGACATCCTGGTGTCGAGCTTCTTCAGTGTTGTCGGAGCTGCACTCATCCAGGCAAGTGGAGAGTATTCTATCACACTAATTACTTGTGCCTTGTAGATGGTGGAAAGGTTTTGGGGAGTCAGGAGGTGAGAAACTCGCCACAGAATACCCAGCCTCTGACCTGCTCTTGTTGCCACAGTATTTATGTGGCTGGTCCAGTTAAGTTTCTGGTCAATGGTGACCCGCAGGATGCTCATGGTGGAGGATTCAGCGATGGTAATGCTGTTGAATGTAAAGGGGCGGTGGTTAGACTCTTGCTTGCTGGAGATAGTCATTGCCTGGCACGTCTGTGGCGCGAATGTTACTTGCTACTTATCATCCCAAACCTGAAGGTAGTCCAGGTCTTGTTACATGCGGGCATGGATGGCTTCATTATCAGTTGTTGTAGTTGTGCTGTCATTTAGTGGTTTTGCTTCTTCGAGTCATCAGATTTGGACAGCGCTGCGGGTCAATGTAAAGGAACTGCTTTTGTCATCCAGGAAATGAGTAGATGAGCATGGGTTAGATACAGAGTAAAGCTCCCTCTACTCTGTCCCATCAAACACTCCCAGGGCAGGTACAGCATGGGTTAGATAGAGAGTAAAGCTCCCTCTACACTGTTCTATCAAACACACCCAGGTACAGCATGGGTTAGATACAGAGTATAGCTCCCTCTGCACTGTCCCATCAAACGCTCCCAGGGCAGGTACAGCATGGGTTAGATACAGAGTAAAGCTCCCTCTACATTGTCCCATCAAACACTCCCAGTGCAGGTACAGCACGGGTTAGATACAGAGTAAAGCTCCCTCTACACTGTCCCATCAAACCCACCCAGAGCAGGTACAGCACGGGTTAGATACTGAGTAAAGCTCCCTCTACACTGTCACATCAAACGCTCCCATGGCAGGTACAGCACGGGTTAGATACAGAGTAAAGCTCCCTCTACACTCTCCATTCAAAACCTCCCAGGGCAGGTACAGCATGGTTTAGATACAGAGTAAAGCTCCCTCTACAATGTCCCAGCAAACACTACCGGGACAGGTAGAGCACTGGTTAGATATAGAATAAAGCTCCCTCTGCACTGGCCCATCAAACACTCACAGGACAGGTACAGCACGGGTTAGATACAGATATAGCTTCCTCTACACTGTCCCATCAAACACTCCCAGGGCAGGTACACCAGAGGTTTAATACAGAGTAAAGCTCACTCTACACTGTCCCATCAAACACTCCCAGGGCAGGTACATCACGGGTTAGATACACATTAAAGCTCCCTCTGCACTGTCCCATCAAACACTCCCAGGGCAGGTACAGCACGGGTTAGATACAGAGTAAAGCACCCTCAACACTGTCCCATCAAACACTCCCAGGGCAGGTACAGCACGGGTTAGATACAGAGTAAAGCACCCTCAACACTGTCCCATCAAACACTCCCAGGGCAGGTACACCAGGGGTGAGATACAGAGTAAAGCTCCCTCTACACTGTCCCATCAAACACTCCCAGGGCAGGTACAGCACGGGTTAGATACAGAGTAAAGCACCCTCTACACTGTCCCATCAAACACTCCCAGGGCAGGTACAGCACGGGTTAGATACAAAGTAAAGCTCACTCTACACTGTCCCATCAAACACTCCCAGGGCAGGTACAGCACGGGTTGTGAAAACTGCTGACACTGGGCCCTATCACAAAGTCTCATGTCCGCTATTGAACCATTTTCTTTCATCATGCAGCATCAGGCACTCCCAGGTCAAATTTCACAAAGATAATATTCAGGTTAAAGTTCTGATGATGATACCAGTAGAAAGCCCTTTTCCCCTGTCCCACCCAGTGATAAACAGCCTGGCCTGGGAAATTCTGCTCCAAATGAGCTTCCTTATTGTCCACTCATTCACGTGTTGGTGATTCTGCATCTCATCTATACATGTGGCTGTGATTGAAACTTAGTGTTTGTCAATCCCCAACAAACCACCAGACTCAGGGAGAAATTACAAACTGGAGGTGAGAGCCAACCACACTAAAATCAGCTGCAGAAATTCACTCTCATCTTTATCACCGTCAACCATTTCCTTATTGCACCTGGACTGGTACTCTGCTTATTCTGCTCATCTCTCCCAGTGCCCTTTGGAAGGAAAGCCATGAATGCCCTGCCTGACCTGAGTTTTATGCTTATGGTTCCCAGCTGATCAGTAGGCTTCTCACTTTGTAAACATTTCACAGAATGAACAGCCCTTTTCAGTGGAGGAAGAAACATCTACAACATTACCAGTCTATTTATTCATTCTCTGGCTGTGGGGGTTGCTGGGAAGGATGGCATTTATTGCCCATCCCTAGTTTCCCTTGAGATGTTGCCTTCATCATGAACCACTCAAATCCGTGCGGTGAAGGTGCTCCCACAGTGCTGTTCGGGAGGGAGTTGCAGGATTTTGACCCATCGACGATAAAGGAACAGCGATATATGTCCAAGTCAGGATGGTTTGTGACTTGGAGGGGAACTTGGAGGTGATGGTGTTCCCATGCGCCTGCTGCCCTTGTCCTTCTAGGTGGTAGAGAACCGTGAGTTTGGGAGGTGCTGTCGAAGAAGCCTTGGCGAGTTGCTGCTGTGCATCTTGTAGATGGTAGACACTAGCCATGGTGCCCTGGTGGTAGAGGGAGTAGATGTTTAGGTTGATACAGGGAGTAGATGTTTAAGGTGATGCAACATAGGACAGAGGAACATCGGAAAAAAGGAAGACGCATAGTCCATTCAGCCCCTCGAGCCTTTATCGCCATTGAATGAGATCATGGATTCTGTATCCTAACTCCATTTACTCGCCTTGGCTCCATATTCCATAATACCCTTGACTAGCATTAACCTATGGATTTCAATTTATCAGTTGAGCTATCATCTGATTTTTGTGGCAGAAAGTTACACACATCTACCACCCTGTGTGAAGAGAGCAGATGTTTAGGGTGATGGAGGGAGTGGATAGGTTATTGGGCATTTTCATTACAGGAGTCAACATTTGACAGTTTAGCTTCTTCGAGTCATCAGATTTGGACAATGAAAAGGAACCCATTTTTTTTGTCATCAAGGAAATGCCCAGATTAGCACAGGTTAGATACAGAGTAAAGCTCCCTCTACACTGTCCTGTCAAACACTGTCAAATTTTAAAGCTTTTCGTTTTACATACAGACGGCAGCTTTTGACACGTTAGAACCCCTGCGACTACACCTCATTGTCTCAGTTGTATGTTGCTATGTCTTTGATGTGGTACCTTCCTGGCTGACCTGATTAACTTTATCACACCTCGGCAGATAGTCAGGATGATTTAATTTAGTGGTCTGCAATTGTAAGGTACACATGCTTTGTTCTCTATCTATATATGCTTTGGCGATTCTGTATCTATTTACTTCACCTGAGGAAGGGGCAATCGATAGCTCCGAAAGCTTGTGATTTCAAATAAAACTGTTGGATTATAACCTGGTGTTGTGCGACCTCTCAATTTTGTCCACCCCAGTCCAACACCGGCATCTCCGCATCATGACTGTCAAACACTCCCAGGGCAGGTACAGCACGGGTTAGATACAGAGTAAAGCTCCCTCTACACTGTCCTGTCAAACTCTCCCAGGCCAGGTACAGTACGGGTTAGATACAGAGTAAAGCCCCCTCTACACTGTCCCGTCAAACACTCCCAGGGCAGGTACAGCACAGGTTAGATGCACAGTAAAGCTCCCTCTTCACTGTCCCGTCAAACACTCCCAGGGCAGGTACAGCACGGGTTAGATACAGAGTAAAGGACTCACTGCAATAAGGGGAGTCTATACAGATCTGTACCATGTAAACCAGAGTGGGTTATGATGTTGGCAGGCAGGATGGGTTGAATGGTGCGTGTCTTGAAACTAGATGAAGGTTTGGTGCGTTAGGAATAAGAGAATGCCCATACGAAATGGAGCAACCCTTGAGATGTTTACTAATTCAATACAATGGTGGGAGAAAAACATACAAAATGTGAATAAATTAAATATGAATGGTACGAAGTATTGGAGTTGTGCTTGCATTAATAATGCAGGAAGTCTGATTAATAAGTCAATAGATTTGACATTGGTAGTAGCATAGAGAGACGGTGGAAGGATTCCAATCAATGCGATATGTATTTGGGAGGATATACATTGCTGAGAAGAGAGTTTCGGGGGTAAAGGAGGTGATGTTGCAGTATATATAAACTCCCAGTATTGAGGCGCAAGTGGGTGAGGATATATAAAAGGAAAGATCCACCGCAGAATCCTGTCTGGATGAACAGGTCTACCATGCAACTCATCAAGAAGAACAAAAAACTATTGATGGCCATGAGGAAAATGGCGCAGAATTGAGGCAGATTCAATGTGTAGAGGACATCAAAATGGCAAAAAAAATTGAATTGTATATGGCAAGAGAAGTGAAGGAGAATAATAAAAAAAATGTCAGTTATATTAAGAGAAAAAGAAAAAGGAGGGATAGAGTGGGGCCACTGAGAGTGGGGTCGGGATTGGGCAGGACAGCTGATGCCACACAGGCTGCAACATTGCTAAATACATTTTTTGCCTCCATTTTTACCAAGGAGTGGGACAGGTAACGTATCTGATCTGGAAAGGGAACCAGAAAGTGTTGTAGAGGTAAGTTGTGACACTATTCACATCACTACCTGGATGGTTGCCAAACAGCTGTGCAGACTTAAAAGTGAATAAATCTCAGGGGCCGGATAAGATACATCCGAGGATTCTGAAGGAAATAAGGAGGAAATTGCAGGAACTCTAGCACAAATCTTCCAGAAATCACCGAACACTGGAGAGGTGCCTGGGGACTGGAGAGAGGTAGATGTTACTCCTAGTTTTATAAAGTTAGCAAAAGTGACCCTGGAAATGACAGACCAGTGAGTTTGACATCAATTGTGGGTAAAGTTATGGAAACAGTCAATATGGGTTGATGAAGGGGAGGTCTTGCCAATATAACTTACTGATTTCCTTTGAGGGTGTGACGAAGGTGCTCAATAGGAGTAAGGCAGTGAGTATAGTGTACTTGGAATTCAGTAAGGCCTTTGATACAGTTCCTCTGGAAAGGCTGGCACTGAAAATAAAGAAAGCAGGAATCAGTGTGGAAAATATTTTACAATGGATACGTAATTGTTTGATCGATAGACCCCAGAGGGATTGTCATCTGGGGTCCCACAGGGGGCTGTTTTGAGACTTCTTTTATTTAATATCTTCATAAATGATCTAGAGCTAGGTGTCACCAGCACAGTGGCTAAATTTGCAGATGATATAAAGCTAATGAAGGTGGAAGACTGCAGAGCTGAACAGGATAAGCTGCAGGAGGGTTTGAATATACTCGGGAATTGGGCAGACAGGTGGCAGATGAAGTTCAATGTAGAGAAATGCAAAGTGCTTCACATGGGGACAAAAAATCCAGGAAGGGACTATTGCTTAAATGGAAAGAAAGTGATGTGCATGGAAAATGAGAGAGATCTGGGAGTCCTAACGGACAATAAATTGAAGCCATCGCAACAATGCTCGGTGGCAGTGAGTAAAGAAAATCAGAGGTTGGAATATATTTAAAGGTCAATATTGAGCTGAAATAGTGAGGTAACCCTGACACTTTATAAAACATTGGTGGAACCACACTTAGAATACTGTGTACAGGTCTGGTCACCAAGAACAAAAAGGATATTGCAGCAATTGAAAGGATAGAGAAGAGAGCAACCAGAATGATTGAGGGGCTGGAGGGATTGGATTATGAGGAGGGATTATGTAAATTGGCCATGTTCTCACTGGAAAAGAGAAGGTGTATTAGATAATGTCGGCCGTGATAAGCTGTTTAACCATGTCCAGAACAGTAGAACCAGAGGACATGGCCTGAGCTTATAGTGGGGAAATTCAAAAACTAATCTGTGGTGCGGGTAGGCTTGAAAACAGCATGAAGAACCCGGCAAGGCCGGCATGCGGAGGCCCTGCCGAGCTTATCAACAAGACCTCAGATCATTTTCTTCTTCAGCTTCCCACCAGGGAGATGGCAGATTGACAGCCTGCCAGCGGGAAAATCAGCGGCAGGAAGAGGGGATTGGGGAAATTGGCGATCAGGGCTTGGTGCGAGGGGAGAGGTAATCGCGGGAGCAGGAGTGGTAAGAGATCGGGGCTTGGGGTGGGGGACAGAGGTTGGCCACGATCGCCTGGCGGAGGGGGAGGCCATTGGGGGTTTGGAGATGTGGGTGGGGGGCGGGGAGAGGCTGCGATTGGCAAAGGGGAGGCTGAAGGCTTCCTTTTGGGGCTGGGGGCAGCACTCCTGTGTAAGACGTTGAGATTGTTTTGAACTTCTGTCTGGCAGTTTATAGAGTTCAGACCCGTGGAACAGACAACTCGAGACAAAGATTTCAGGGTAAACTATTCCTTGCTTAAAATCAACAAGAGGTTATAAGTAAGCACACAAATATTGCATGACAGCCCGTACTCTATCCTTTACTTATTACAAGTATGAGAAGTCGCACAACACCAGGTTATAGTCCAACAGATTTATTTAATTTTACAAGCTTTCGGAGCAGTTCGCTCCTTCGTCAGGTAAGTTAGCAGTGAGAGAATCTCCCAGAATTCACAATTTATACACAGACAAAATCTATTCACATCTTTCCCTACATCAAAGAGCACAGCCAAGACAATGAGATGTGTCCCAGGGGGTCCAACGTGTCAAACCACCTGCTGGCTGCATATCCTGTCAATTTGTGTAGGTTCTTGTGTTAGTCTTTTTTAAAAAAAAAACACCTGGGAAGACCGGCCATGATGTCAAGTCACGTTCTGTATCGTGACATGAACCCGATATCGCGATTGAGGCCATCCTCATGAGTGCGGAACTTGGCTATCAGTTTCTGCTCTATGATTTTGCGCTGTCGTGTATCTCGAAGGCCGCCTTGGAGAACGCTTACCCGCAGATCCGAGGCTGAATGCCCCTGGCTGCTGAAGTGTTCCCCGACTGGGAGGCAACCCTCCTGCCTGGCGATTGTTGCGCGGTGTCCGTTCATACGTTGTCTCAGTGTCTGCATGGTCTCGCCGATGTACCATGCTCTGGAGCATCCTTTACTGCAACGTATCAGGTAGACAACGTTGGCCGAGTCACATGAGTATGTACCGTGTACCTGGTGGGTAGTGTCCTCACGTGTGATGATGGTATCTGTGTCCATGATTTGGCATGTCTTGCAGAGGTTGCCGTGGCAGGGTTGTGTGGTGTCTTGGTTGCTGTTCTCCTGAAAGATGGGTAATCTGCTGCGAACGATGGTACTTTTGAGGTTAGGCGGCTGCTTGAAGGCGAGTAGTGGAGGCGTGGGGATGGCCTTAGCAAGGTGTTCGTCGTCATCGATGACATGTTGAAGGCTGCGAAGAACATGGCGTAGTTTTTCCGCTCCGGGGAAGTACTGGACGACGTAGGGTACTCTGTTGGTTGTGTCCCGTGTTCGTCTTCTGAGGAGGTCTATGCGGTTTTTCGCTGTGGCCCGTCGGAACTGTCGATCGACGAGTCGAGCGTCATATCCCGTCTTTCAGTGTCCGTAGGTGTCCATCGCGTTCCTCCTCGTCTGAGCAGATCCTGTGTATTCGCAGGGCTTGTCCATAGGGGATGGCTTCTTTAACGTGGTTAGGGTGGAAGCTGGAGAAGTGGAGCATCGTGAGGTTGTCCGTGGGCTTGCGGTAGAGTGAAGTGCTGAGGCGTCCGTCTTTGATGGAGATTCGTGTGTCCAAGAATGAAACCGATTCTGAGGAGTAGTCCATGGTGAGTTTGATGGTGGGATGGAACCTGTTGATGCTATCGTGTAGTCCTTTCAGTGATCCTTCGCCGTGGGTCCAAAGGAAGTTGGTTGGTACAGCGTTGGTTGGCGGTCCTGTGCAGCGAAGAAGTCTTGCTCGAACTTGTGCATGAAGATGTTGGCGTATTGGGGTGTGAATTTGGTCCCCATGGCTGTTCCGTGTGTTTGGGTAAAAAAATGGTTGTCGAAGGTGAAGACATTGTGGTCAAGGATGAAGCGGATGAGTTGTAGTATGGCGTCCGGAGATTGGCTGTTGTTGGTGTTGAGTACTGAGGCTGTCGCAGCGATGCCGTCATTGTGGGGGATATTGGTGTAGAGTGCCGATACGTCCATTGTGACGAGGAGTGTTCCTGGTTCAACTGGTGTTTTTTTTTAAAAAGACTAACATAAGAACCTACACAAATTGACAGGATATGCAGCCAGCAGGTGGTTTGACACGTTGGACCCCCTGGGACACATCTCATTGTCTTGGCTGTGCTCTTTGATGTAGGGAAAGATGTGAATAGATTTTGTCTGTGTTTAAATTGTGAATTCTGGGAGATTCTCTCACTGCTAACTTACCTGACGAAGGAGCGAACTGCTCCGAAAGCTTGTAAAATTAAATAAATCTGTTGGACTATAACCTGGTGTTGTGCGACTTCTCATTTTTGTCCACCCCAGTCCAACGCCGGCATCTCCACATTATTACAAGTAAGCACGCACAGATCATATAGTAAAACAATCTGCACTCAAGTCATTTATTTATTACAAGTAAGCACGCACAAACTAATCATTTACTTTAAGCTCAAGTGATCATAAGTAATCACATACGTACTAACACCACTGAGAGGTCGGCTCAGCAGTGACTAGACGTATGGCTTTAACTGGCAACTGACCAAGTTGCCCGGCTGCAGCAGCGAGTGGTCAATTTACAGCATTTTTTAAACCCCAAAACTTGGCAACCCTCCCACTGCGTACGTGTCCCTAACTACACGGCATTAGTTGTATTTCAGGTACTCTTATCGATCGTCCGTTAAGCAGCCGTGGGCTTCAAGGCCGGTTACATCCCATAGTCTGAAGATGTTTCTGTTTTTGCACTGATTCCACAGCTCAATAGTCTGTTCCCACAGAACTTTCAAAGTCTCTTTTCCTTTTCTGTTGAAAGACAATTGGCAGCTTTCACAGCTTCCAACCACAGCATCTTATTTTGCAAAGTTCTCATAGCAACCAGTCTTTTGTCCTCACGAAACATGATGGTACATAAAATGTGGTCAACTTTTAAGTTTGGTACAGCAAATAGTGTGTTCTACACCTGCTCCTCCTGGCTCACAAGGAGAGTTGAAAAAGACACTTACCTTCTGGAGCCAGCAGCTCCCGTTTCCCAATCCCGAGCCCTGAGAAACCTGCAGGGCATCTGTTAAATTTAAAACAGGCGTCCAATTGCACTGTGGGAGCCTGATTTAGTATGTTAATGAAGTTTCCCACCTCTTCGGGGCTGGGCACTAACACGGCAAGCTATCCGCCACTTTAAAAATGGCGGCAGATCCGTACGCCGTTGTTTTAATTTTTAACAACCCCCAGAGCATCTTCCACCTGTCGTGAGGGGTGGGGTGGGGGTCAATATCGAGGCCATTACTTCAATGAGCAAGTGGTCAATCTATGGAGCAGATTCCCAAGGGAGACAGTGTGGTTTTCCTCACCACATGCTTGGGTCTGTTGTAGACTAATTGAAAGAGATTCATTGCTATAATTAGTCAACAACTAGTCAACTGTTTTATTATGTGACTACCAGGATGGTAGCATGTGAACCAGGTGAACCTTGGTCTTTCGTCAGCTAGAACATCTTAGGTTCCCATTTCTGCTTTTTGCTTGATCCCCTCCCATCCCCCTTCCTGCCTTCTCCTTTCACATTGATCCCCTCCCAATCCTCCTTCCTGCCTTCTCCTTTCACATTGATCCCCTCCCAATCCTCCTTCCTGCCTTCTCCTTTCACATTGATCCCCTCCCATCCCCCTTCCTGCCTTCTCCTTTCACATTGATCCCCTCCCAATCCTCCTTCCTACCTTCTCCTTTCACATTGATCCCCTCCCATCCCCCTTCCTGCCTTCTCCTTTCACATTGATCCCCTCCCAATCCTCCTTCCTGCCTTCTCCTTTCACATTGATCCCCTCCCATCCCCCTTCCTACCTTCTCCTTTCACATTGATCCCCTCCCATCCCCCTTCCTACCTTCTCCTTTCACATTGATCCCCTCCCAATCCTCCTTCCTGCCTTCTCCTTTCACATTGATCCCCTCCCATCCCCCTTCCTGCCTTCTCCTTTCACATTGATCCCCTCCCAATCCCCCTTCCTACCTTCTCCTTTCACATTGATCCCCTCCCATCCCCCTTCCTGCCTTCTCCTTTCACATTGATCCCCTCCCAATCCTCCTTCCTGCCTTCTCCTTTCACATTGATCCCCTCCCAATCCTCCTTCCTGCCTTCTCCTTTCACATTGATCCCCTCCCATCCCCCTTCCTACCTTCTCCTTTCACATTGATCCCCTCCCAATCCTCCTTCCTATCTTCTCCCTTCACATTGATTCCCATCCATCTCCCTTCCAACTTTTCCGTTTCTCATTGCACCAGTCTCATCCACATCTTACCTTTCTCTTTCTAATTAATCCCCACCCATCCCCATTAACCTTTTTGCCTGATCCTCACCTATCAACCTTCCTATCTCACTGATCCAATCCCTAGCTCCCATTTCTCACTTATCCCCTTCCTACCTCCCATTTCTTACTGATCCACTCCCTACCTCACATTTCTCACTGATCCCCTTCCTACCTCCCATTTATCACTTATCCCCTACCATTCCCTCCCTACCACCCCATTTCTCACTGACCCTCTTCGTACCTCTCATTTCTCACTGATTCTCATCCTAACTCCCATTTCTCACTGATCACCTCCCATCCACTACCTACCTCCACATTTCTCACTGATCACCTCCCCACCTCCCATTTCTCACTGATACACTTCCTACCTCCCATTTCTCACTGATACCCTCCCATCCAATCCCTACCTCCACATTTCTCACTGATCCTCTTCTTACCTCCCCATTTCTCACAGACCACCTCCCATCTTCTCCCTACTTCGCCATTTCGCACTGACCCACTTTCTTCTTCCCATTTCTCACTGATCCTCTTCCTACTTACCATTTCTCACTGATCCCCTCACAACCTCCCATTTCTCACTGATCCTATTCCTACCTCCCATTTCTCCCAGGATCCTGTTCCTACCTCCCATTTCTTACTGATCCCCTCCCATCCACTCCCTACCTCCCCATTTCTCACTGATCACTGCCCAACCTCCCATTTCTCACTGATCACCTCCCAACCCATCCATACCTCACCATTTCTCACGGATCCTCTTCCTACCTCCCATTTCTCACTGATCCTCCTTTACCTTCCCTTTCTCACTGATCCTCTTCCAACTTCTCATTTATCACTGATCCTGTTCCTACCTCCCATTTCTCACGGATCCCCTGCCATCCCCTCCTTATCACCCCATTTCTCACTGATACACTTAATACCTCCCCATTTTTCACTGATCCTCTTCCTACTTCCCATTTCTCACTAATCATCTTCCTTCCACCCATTTCTCACTGATCCCTTCCCATCCTTTCCTACCTCCCCATTTCTCAATGATCCCTTCCCATCCTTTCCCTACCTCCTATTTCTCTCTGATCCCCTTCCTACCTGCCATTTCTCACTGACCCCTTCCCATCCTTTCATTGCCTCCCGATTTCTCACTGACCCCCTTCCTACCTCCCATTTCTCACTGATCCCTTCCCATCCATTCCCTACCTCCCCATTTCTCACTGATCTAGAGTCATAGGGGTAGAAATTAGGTCGCGCCCCATTTGGGGCGCAAATATCGTCCGCGCGCAAATATTAGCGCCTGGCGCTAATTATCGGCACTGACAGGAAACTTCACTTTTACCGCCCCGGGAGGTGAGTGGAGCGCTAAATTAGGCGCTGCACACCTCTCTTAAGGCGCAAAGGCCTAGGAGTGAGGCGCTACCTCAGCGCACGAGCGCAGCGCAGCTGCTGCCAGTTAGCGAGGGAACACAGACACACTGGCGCCGGACACTTCTTAAAGCGGGGGGGGGCCACTTGCTCCCCAGCCACACCCTGCTCATTGCAGCCTTGAATCTCAGCCTGGAGAGACCTGTAAACCATTTTGCTGCCAAGCATGGAGAGGGTGAGAGAACGCGCTCATCACTTCACCGAGCGGGCCTTGGATGCTCTGGTTGACGCAGTGGAGCGCAGACGATGCATGCTGTTCCCGGAGAGTGGCAGGAGGCCTTTGCCACGCGAGTTCAGAAGAGTGTGGAGGGAGGTGGCTCAGAGCGTCTCCTCCAGGAGCATGGTGCCCAGGACCCATGTTCAGTGCCGCAAAAAGTTCAACGACCTCACTCGGGTCGTCAGGGTGAGTGACTTTTTCTCAATACCTCTCCATCCCTCCATCTCAACCTCACTCTATGGCCAGAGGGTCTTAAAACCCCAATGCACAACACTCATGCAACACCTATGGCCCTTTCATCAAACACACACACACATTCCACACTTTGCATACAGTAAGGGCTATTCACCTATGGGAGGCACATCAGGCAAGACCATGGCTGCATATTGTAAGGGCTATTCACCTATGGGAGGCACATCAGGCAAGACCATGGCTGCATATTGTAAGGGCTATTCACCTATGGGAGGCACATCAGGCAAGACCATGGCTGCATATTGTAAGGGCTATTCATCTATGGGAGGCACATCAGGCAAGACCATGGCTGCATATTGTAAGGGCTATTCACCTATGGGAGGCACATCAGGCAAGACCATGGCTGTATATTGACTCAGATGCTGTCCTTTTTCTTGCAGGCTAAGCTGGCTCATAATCGGAGACAGCAGCAACGGACGGGTGGAGGGCGGCTTCAGCTGCAACCCCTCAGCGATCTGGAGGAGCGCGTCCACAGGATTGTGGCAAGCCGGGTGATCGGTCCCGTCGCCACTGGGGACGCCGACCCCGTTGTGGACAGCAATGGTAAGGTCATCACCTTTTTGTCCTCTGTCCTTCCACTTGTCCCTCACAATACCAGCCTTTGACACTTTCAATCCAACTTGCTAACTCGCTGCACTTATTCCTCCCTTACTGCCACCCTGTCCTCACGCTAAAGCCACTCTTGTACCTCCCTGCTTTCAGATGGTGATTCACCAGCTGAGGAGATGGTCCCTGAAGCTGCCACTGGGAGTGATGCTGCAGCTGAGGAGGAAGAGGAAGCCGGAGCATCAGTGCCACCCTCTCCCGAGGAAGCCCATGGCCACACTGGGAACACGCCTTCCCTGGAGGGGAGCAGGGGGGAAGGGGCTGATGATGGTGAAGTTCCAGGACCCAGCGGGCTGCAGCAACGCCATTGGGGGGGGAGGGAAGAACGGGGGAGCAGGGGGGAAGGGGCTGATGATGGTGAAGCTCCAGGACCCAGCGGGCTGCAGCCACGCCATGGGGGGGGGAGGGAAGAACGGGAGCATTCTCCCCAGAGGGAGAGTATGCCAGACACTCCTAATGCAATGGACGCAGAGGAGGAGCGGCTGATTGCAGAAATGAACAGCCAGGCGGTGGGCATGCACACTGAGCTCATGGGTGCAGTGGGAAGGGTGCCCGAATGCATTGAGGCACTGGCAAGGAGTGTGGAGCACTTCGCTGTAGCACAGGCGGATGCCACACTAAAGCTTAGTGCTGCAATTCAGTCACTGGCTGCCAGGAACCCATCTGAGACTGCTCTCATGCAGACTCAGATTGAGGCCACGCGAGCACTGACTGCTGCCATCCTCGATGGTTCATGCACATGTCCCCGGGGCTGTCACCGCGCCGCAGCAGGCCAGCAATCTGTTCTCCGGCAAATTGCTCCGGATGCTGAAGTGCTGCCCCGTGGGAGTGCCAGTGTGTCGGGCGAGCAGGGAGTTGCTGTCCTCTCTCACGATGACAGCATTCCTGCTGCCAACACTGTCACTTCTCCACTGCACTTGCCACCGCCTGTAGGACAGACTGCTGCCGCCCATGCAGAGTTGGTGCAGTGTGCAGCCGGGCCCTCCAGGCCCAGAAGTGGTCGAGGCCGTCCTTCAGGGGCATCTGCAGTGTCAGGGTCTGACAAGCAGCAGCCTTCCACCAGCCTTGCTGCAGCCACTGAGGTCCCATTACGGAGGAGCAGTAGGGTTAGAAGGGGGGAAGTGCGCAAGGGAAGGAGATCACCCTCGAAGGGCAAAAAGTAGGAGGTGTGCCAAAATGCTGGTCATTTTTTTATTAAAGGCCGAGGTTCATGGCCCAACTTTTGTTTAGTGTTTTGGGCATTATCTCCAGGTTGTGAGAACCAGTTATGTTATTGACTGTTTTTTTGTGTTTATTTCTATGAGTTTGTCATGAGGAATTGACACACACAGAGTTTGTACAATAAATAAGTTTCTGTATTCAAAATATACATGGCTGGTGGTTGGAATTATTGGTGCCTTGGCCGGCTTAGGGGTTGCGTGCTGGGTTGATTCGTGTTTGTAGCAATGGCAGGGGCCCTAGAAGCGGCTTGCTATTAGTCGTTGACGGACGGCCCTTGCAGTTTGACCATTGTGGGCCGCCCTCCTGCCTTGGTGCTGCTGCTGATCATCGTCCTCGGCCTGTTCCTCCTCTTCCTCCTCCTCCTCTTGTGGTGCTGCAAGGCCTGGTGGCATTGGCTGCGTCCTGAGGATTGCCATGTTGTGCAACATGCAGCACACCACTACGAATTTGGAAACTTGCTCAGGCGAGTACTGCAGGGCTCCTCCGGAATGGTCCAGACAGCGGAATCGTTGTTTGAGCACGCCGATTGTGCGCTCAATAATGTTCCTGGTTGCTTGTTGGCTTTCCTGGTACCGCAGCTCAGCAGGGGTGTTTGGCGCACGGAGCGGTGTCATCAGCCAGGTGCTCAATGCGTACCCCTTGTCCCCCAGAAGCCAACCAACTGGCTGATGCGGTGCCTCGAAAATTTCTGCCACAGTACTCTGGCGCAGGATGAAAGCATCGTGGCAGCTGCCCGGATAGTGGGCATTGACAGCGAGAATCACCTGTCTGTGGTCACAGACCAACTGCACATTCAAGGAATGGAACCCCTTTCTGTTCCGGAACTCCTCTGCATTCTCTCGCGGAGCACGCAAAGCCACATGCGTGCAGTCAATGGCGCCCTGCACCATGGGGAAGCCCGCTACCCTCGCAAAGCCCATAGCACGGTCATGCTGCTTGTCTGGGGTCATAGGGAAGGAGATGAAGTCTCGTCTCCTTGTGAAGAGGGCATTGGTGACCTGCCGGATGCAGCGATGCACCGCAAACTGGGAGATATTGGCGAGGTCCCCAACAGCAGCTTGGAATGAGCCAGTGGCGTAGAAGTTCAAAGCCACTGTGACCTTCACTGCCACCGACAGAGACGTCCTGGACCTCAGCTGAGGCTGCAGATCTGGCTGCAGCAGGTGGCAGAGCTCAGTGACCACCTCCTTGCTGAATCGCAGCCTTCGCAAACACAGCTCCTCGGACATGTGGATGTAGGAGAGCTGTTCACGATATACCCTGGGAGGGTAAGCTCTCCTGTACATGCGCCTGATGGCCCTCCTCCGTCTGGCCATCATTGCCACTCTCTGTCTGCGTCTCACTATCCTCCGATTGAGCTGGAGCAGGACGACGCCCCCAATCATTGCAGCCCCCATAATCTCTTTGCCAGAAAAGTAATGAGGTACAGCAACGAAAGTAGCAGCAAAGTTAGGATGAACTAGGCAAAACTACCTCACAAAGCGTTGAGTCAATGTAGAAGTCTCTCTCTCTCTCTCTCCGAATCTCTCTCTCTCTCTCAGAACGAGTGGTGCATAAATGTCGACCACAGAAAAAGACAGGAAGAGGCCCCCTTTAAATAGTGCCCCCCCCCAGCCCCACACCGATTGATAACGTTCCAGTCTTCCGGTCGTTGGAAGCGCCAGGCGGTAAGGCAGGGGGCGCCACTCAATTTCCGCTCCGGGGCGCCCCAAGGGCGTTGCACCACGGAATGACGTCACAATCTGCGCGCGCAGGTGGTCGCAGCGGTAAGTTTTAGCGCCGCCGCACAATCTCAAGTTAAGTTCTCGAGCGGCGCAAACAGCGCTGTGCCCGGGCGTTAGCGCCTTAACGCCCCATTAGCGCCCTCTTAAGGCGCTAACGGGAGGCGCAACCAACTGAATTTTTACCCCATAGAGTCATAGTTATACAGCAAAGAAAGAGGCCCTTCAGCCCATCGTGTCCGCGCCAGCCATCAAGCCCTGTCTATTCTAATCCCAGTTTCCAGCACTTGGTCCGTAGCCTTGTATGCTATGGCATTTCAAGTGCTCATCTAAATGCTTCCTGAATGTTGTGAGGGTTCCTGCCTTTACCACCCTTTCAGGCAGTGAGTTCCAGATTCCAACCACCCTCTGGGTGAAAAAGTTTTTCCTCAAATCCCCTCTAAACCTCCTACCCCTTACCTTGAAACTATGACTCTGGTTATTGACCCCTCTACTAAAGGGAAAAGTTCCTTTCTATCTATCCTATCTATACCACTCATAATTTTGTACACCTCAATCAGGACCCCCCTCAGCCTTCTCTGCTCGAAGGAAAACAATCCCAGCCTGTCCAGTCTCTCTTCATAGCTGAAGCGCTCCAGCCCAGGTAACATCCTGGTGAATCTCCTCTGCACCCTCTCCAATGCAATCACATCCTTCCTATAGTGTGGCGACCAGAACTGCACACAGTATTCCAGCTGTGGCCTAACTAGCGTTTTGTACAGCTCCATCATAACCTCCCTGCTCTTATATTCTATGCCTCGGCTAATGAAGGCAAGTATCCCATATGCCTTTTTAACCACCTTATCTACCTGTCCTGCTGCCTTCAGGGATCTATGTGCATGCACACCAAGGTCCCTCTGATCCTCTGTCCTTCCTAGGATCCTACCATTCATTGTGTATTCCCTTGTCTTTTTAGTCCTCCCAAAATGCATCACTTCACACTTTTCAGGTTAAATTCCATTTGCCACTGTTCTGCCCATCTAACCAACCCGTCTATATCATCCTGTAGCCTGAGGCTTCCCTCCTCGCTATTTACCACTCCACCAATTTTTGTGTCATCTGCGAACTTACTGATCATACCCCCTACATTCATATCTAAATCATTAATGTACACTACAAACAGCAAAGGACCCAGCACCGATCCCTGTGGTACACCACTGGACACAGGCTTCCAGTCACAAAAACAACCTTCGACCATCACCCTCTGCCTCCTGCCACTAAGCCAATTTTGGATCCAATGTGCCAAGTTGCCCTGGATCCCATGGGCTCTTACCTTCTTGCCCAGTCTCCCATGCGGGACGTTGTCAAAAGCCTTACTGAAGTCCATGTAGACCACATCAACTGCACTACCCTCATCCACACACCTAGTCACCCCCTCGAAAAATTCAATCAAATTGGTCAGACATGATCTCCCCCTGACAAAGTCATGCTGACTATCCTTGATTAATTCTTGTCTCTCCAAGTGGAGACTTATTCTGTCCCTCAGAACTTTTTCCAATAATTTCCCTACCACTGATGTTATGCTCAGTGGCCTGTAATTCCCTGGTTTATCCCTACTACCCTTCTTGAATAATGGTATTATGTTAGCTGTTCTCCAGTCCTCTGGCACCTCCCCTGTGGCCAGTGAGGTTCTGCAAATTTGTGTCAGAGCCCCTGCAATCTCCTCCCTTGCCTCACACAGCAGCCTGGGATACATCTCGTCAGGGCCTGGGGATTTATCCACTTTTAAGCCTGCTAAAACCGTTAGTACCTCCTCCCTCTCAATACTAATTTGTTGAAGTGTATCACAATCCCCCTGCCTGATTTCTATGCCTACATCGTCCTTCTCCATAGTCAACACAGATGCAAAATATTCATTTAAAACCTCACCAACATCTTGCGGCTCTACACACAGATTGCCACTTTGGTCCCTAATGGGCCCTACTCTTTCCCTGGTTATACTCTTGCCCTTAATATACTTATAAAACACCTTGGGATTTTCCTTTATTTTGCCCGCCAGTGTTTTTTCATGCCCCCTCTTCGCTCTCCTAATTTCATTTTTAAGTACCCCCCTGAACTTTCTATACTCCTACAGGACTTCCACTGTTTTTAGTCCTTTGTATCTGCCAAAAGCCTCCCTTTTTTTCCTAATCCATTCTTCTATATCCCTTGACAGTCAGGGTTCCCTGGGCTTGTTGGTCCCACCCTTGACCTTTATGGGAACATGTTGGCGTTGTACTCTCTCTATTTCCTTTCTGAAAGACTCCCACTGCTCTGATGTGGATTTTCCTACAAGTAGCTGATCCCAGTCCACTTTGGCCAGATCCTGCCTTATCATATTAAAATCGGCCTTCCCCCAATTTAGAACCTTTATTTCCGGTCCATCTTTGTCCTTTTCCATGACTACCTTAAGTCTCACCGAATTATGGTCACTGTCACCAAAATGCTCTCCTACTGACACTTCTACCACTTGCCCGGCTACATTCCCTAGAATTAGGTCCAGTACCGCCCCCTCTCTTGTAGGACTTTCTACATGCTGGCTCAAAAAGCTCTCCTGGATGCACTTTAAGAATTCCGCACCCTCTAAGCCTTTCACACTCTGACTATCCCAGTTAATGTTGGGGAAGTTGAAATCCCCTACTATTATTACCCTATTATTTCTACACTTCTCTGAGATTTGCCTACATATCTGTTCCTCTATCTCCCCCTGACTGTTTGGGGGCCTATAGTACACTCCCAGCAAAGTGCATGCCCCCTTTTTGTTTTTAAGTTCTTCCCATATGGCCTCATTAGAGGAACCTGCTAAGATATCATCCCTCCTTACAGCAGTAATTGACTCCTTGATTAATATTGTGACACCCCCTCCTCTTTTACAGCCCCCTCTGTCTCGCCTGAAGATTCTATACCCCAGAATATTGAGCTGCCAGTCCTTCCCTCCCTCAACCATGTCTCTGTGATAGCAACAATATCATACTCCCATGTGTTCATCAACACCTTCAATTCATCTACCTTACTCGCAAGACTCCTTGCATTAAAATAAATGCCATCCAGCCTTGCCATACTCCCTTGTGCCGTTGCATATTTGCTCTGCCTTCCAGGCTGACTTGTTTTTTCCTCTATATTTGGCTGTGCATCACCCCCTACTGTAGCTCCACTTCATATCCCATCCCCCTGCCAAGTTAGTTTAACCCCCCCCTGCCAACAGTACCAGCAAACCTCCCCGCAAGGATATTGGTCCTGTTCCGGTTCAGGTGCAACCCGTCTGACTTGTACAGCTCCCACCTTCCCCAGAAGCAGACCCAGTGATCCAGGAAACTAAAGCCCTCCAACCTGCACCAACTCTTAAGCCACGCATTCATCTGCTCTATCCTCCTATTCCTAGACTCACTAGCACGTGGCACCGGGAGTAATCCAGAGATTACAACCTTTGAGGTCCTGCTTTTTAATCTGCTACCTAGCTCCTTAAATTCTTGTTACAGGACCTCATCCCTCTTTCTACCCATGTCGTTGGTACCAATGTGAACCACGACCTCTAACTGTTCGCCCTCCCCCTTCAGAATGCCCTGCAGCCGTTCAGTGACATCCTTGACCCTGGCACCAGCGAGGCAACATACCATCCTGGAGTCATGACTGCGGCCACAGAAACGTCTATCTGTTCCCCTTACGATAGAATCCCCTATCACTATTGCTCTCCCACTCTTTTTCCTCCCCTCCTGTGCAGTTGAGCCACGGACTTGACTCTTGCTGCATTCCCCTGGGAAACCATCTCCCCCATCAGTATCCAAAACGGAAAATCTGTTGGAGAGGGAGATGGACCCAGGGGACTCCTGCACTATCTTCCTAGTTCTTTTACTCTGTCTGGCGGTAACCCATTTCCTGTCTGCCTGTGCACTCTTTACCTGCGGTGTGACCACCTTGTTAAACGTTCTATCCACGAAGATCTCAGCTTCACGGGTACTCCACAGTGACTCCAGCCGCAGCTCCAGCTCCGAAACGCAGATTTCGAGTAGCTGCAGCTGGAGACATTTCCTGCACATGTGTTCGCCCTGGACACCTAAAGTGTCCCTGACTTCCCACATAGCACAGGAGGAGCACTCCACGCAGCCGAGCTGCCCTGCCATGTCCTACCCTTAACTTACTCCCTTTAATTCCTTTAAATTAGAGAATAGTAAATACACTGGGGACCTTACTTCCATTTAAACACTACTTACTCGAAACTAGAGACCTTACTTTTACTTTAACGACTGGAATGTAGAAGTACTGACCGCTGGTTCTCTGTCCACTCTTGTGCAGCTTTTTAGCTCCTGCTCTCCTGGAAGCTGACAAAGATAGGAAAAAAAAGGAACACCTCCCTCCCCTCACCCCCTCACCCCCTCAGCCCCTCACTCCTTCACTCACCAAACTCGCAGCTTAGCACTCTGTTCCGATCTGCACTCTGACAAACTGCACTCTAGCTTCCCTGATTTATTCTGCTGAGATTTCAATAAGTGAGCTCTCTGGCAGTTACAGAACCAGATTAGACCCGTTAATTAATTAATTACTTTCACCTGCTCTCCAGCACAGAGCTTGCTTAGCCCTGCCCAAGCCTGGAAGAAACTTAAAACTTGAAACAGTAAATTTAAATTTAAGTTAAATGCTAATTGCAAGCACACAAGACTAGTATTTCATTTAAAAAAGAGATTAACCTTTAAGATTCATTCCCTCACTCACCAAACTCACAGCTTAACACTTTGTTCCTCCGTACCTCCCATTTCTCACTGATCCCTTCACATTCACTCCCTACCACCCAATTTCTCACTGATCCCCTTCCTACCTCCCATTTCTCACTGATCACATTCCTACCTCCCCTTACTCACTGATCACCTCCCATCCTCTCCCTACCTCCCCATTTCTCACTGATCCCCTCCCCACCTCCCATTTCTCACTGATCCTCTTCCTACCTCCCATTTCTCACAGATCCTCTTCCTACCACCCATTTCTCACTGATCCTCTCCATACAACCCATTTCTCACTGATCCTCTTCCTCCCTCTGTGGAAGTGCAGTTTTTGTCTCGGACAAAATGGTGTCCTTGAATTTAAACTAATAAAATGGCTGACTCTGACTTGTGTGGAAAAGGGAAAAAATCCATTGTTATGTTCTTTTCTGAAAATAACTTTAAATTCTTAGACTATGCTGTCAGCAAAAGACTGCCTGCACAAAAGAAAACAGGCTTAATATTGAGATAACCAAGGGCTAGTAAAGTAAACAAACCAGGCGCCTTGGCCTTGGTGAGAGAAGTAAAATAGATAGACTCCATTTTATAGAGATTAGCTAGTCTCATTGTAAGGCATTTCTAATGTGTTTTTTCTAATTGTTAACTTAGCTTACCTTAAACAACATGTCATGTGATATTATACTGTATAAGAATACTCCATTTTCTGTGATTCGGGAGTCTGTCATCATAGATAATTGGGCTATGGTTGCAGTCTCCTTGCAAGTTAAATATAATAAAAAGCCTTCTTTGACGATATTGTTTACAAGAGTGTTTAATCGGAAGTCAAACTTCGACACCTCCCATTTCTCACTGATTATTTCCCTACCTTCCCGTTTCTTCTTCATCCTTTTCCTAACTCTGATTTCTGACTGAACGCCTCCCTACAAAGAAACATAGAAGATAGGAGCAGGAGTAGGCCATTCGGCCCCTCGAGCCTGCTCTGCCATTTAATGAGATCATGGCTGATCATCCAAATTCAGTACCCTGTCCCTGCTTTCTCCCCATATCCCTTGATCCCTTTAGCCTTAAGAAATATATCTAACTCCTTCTTGAATATATTTAATGAATTGGCCTCAACTGCTTTCTGTGGTAGAGAATTCCACAGGTTCACCACTCTCTGGGTGAAGAAATTCCTCCTCATCTCAGTCCTAAATCGCTTACCCCTTATCCTTAGTCTGTGACCCCTGGTTCTGGACTCCCCCGCCATCGGGAACATCCTTTCTGCATCTAGTCTGTCTAGTCCTGTTAGAATTTTATAAGTTTCAATGAGATCCCCTCTCATTCTTCTAAACTCTAGCGAATACAAGCCCAATCGTCCCAATCTCTTTTCATACGTCATTCCTGCCATCCCAGGTATCAGTCTGGTGAATCTTCGCTGCACTCCCTCCATGGCAAGAACATCCTTCCTCAGATAAGGCGACCAAAATTGCACACAATACTCAAGGTGTAGTCTCACCAAGGCCCTGTACAACTGCAGCAAGACATCCTTGCTCCTGTACTCGAATCCTCTCGCTGTGAAGGCCAACATGCCATTTGCCTTCTTAACCGACTGCTGCACATGCATGCTTACCTTCAACGACTGGTGCGCAAGGACTCCCAGGTCTCGTTGCACTTCCCCTTTACCCAATCTATTGCCGTTCAGATAATAATCTGTCTTCCTGTTTTTGCCACCAAAGTGGACAACCTCGCATTTATCCACATTATACTGCATCTGCATCTGCATCTGCCCAATCACCCAACTTGTCCAAATCATACTGGAGTTTCTCTGCATCCTCCTCACAACACACACACCCACCCAGCTTTGTGTCGTCTGCAAACTTGGAGATATTACATCTAGTTCCCTTGTCTAGATCATTAATATATATTGTGAATAACTGGGGTCCTAGCACCGATCCCTGCGGTACCCCACAAGTCACTGCCTGCCACTCGGAAAATGACCCGTTTATTCCAACTCTTTGCTTCCTGTCTGCCAACCAGTTCTCTATCCAAGTCAGTACCTTACCCCCAATCCCATGTGCTTTAACTTTGCATGCTAATCTCTTATGCGGGACCTTATCGAAAGCCTTCTGAAAGTCCAAATACACAACATCCACTGGTTCTCCCTTATCTATTCTACCAGTTACATCCTCAAAAAATTCCAGTAGATTAGTCAAGCATGATTTCCTTTTGTAAATCCATGTTGACTTTGTCCGATCCTGTCACTGTTTTCCAAGTGCTCTGCTATTACATCTTTTATAATGGACTGTAGCATTTCTCACTGATCTGTTCCTACCTCCTATTTCTCACAGATCCCCTTCCTATCTCCCATTTCGCACTGATCCTCTTCCTACTTCCCATTTCTCACTGATCCTCTTCCTACCTCCCATTTCTCACTGATCTGTTCCTACATCAAATTTCTCACTGATCCTCTTCCTACTTCCCATTTCTCACTGATCCTCTTCCTACTTCCCATTTCTCACTGATCCTCTTCCTCCCTCCCATTTCTCACTGATCCTCTTCCTACCTCCCATTACTCACTGATCCTCTTCCTCCCTCCCATTTCTCACTGATCTGTTCCTACCTCCTATTTCTCACAGATCCCCTTCCTATCTCCCATTTCGCACTGATCCTCTTTCTACTTCCCATTTCTCACTGATCATATTCCTACCTCCCATTTCTCACTGATCTGTTCCTACATCCCATTTCTCACTGATCCTCTTCCTACTTTCCATTTCTCACTGATCCTCTTCCTACCTCCCATTTCTCACTGATCCTTTTCCTCCCTCCCATTTCTCACTGATCTGTTCCTACCAACTATTTCTCATGGATCCCCTTCCTATCTCCCATTTCTCACTGATCCTCTTCCTACTTCCCATTTCTCACTGATCCTCTTCCTACTTTCCATTTCTCACTGATCCTCTTCCTACCTCCCATTTCTCACTGATCCTTTTCCTCCCTCCCATTTCTCACTGATCTGTTCCTACCAACTATTTCTCATGGATCCCCTTCCTATCTCCCATTTCTCACTGATCCTCTTCCTACTTCCCATTTCTCACTGATCCTCTTCCTACCTCCAATTTCTCACTGATCTGTTCCTACCTCCTATTTCTCACTGAACCTCTTCCTACTTCCCCTTTCTCACTGATCCCCTCCCTACCTCCCCATTACTCACTGATCCACTTCCTATCTCCAATTTGTGAGAAGTCGCACAACACCAGGTTATAGTCCAACAGCTTTATTTGAAATTACCCAGCTTTCAGGAGAACAGCGAACATGACACCACACAACCCTGCCACGGCAACCTCTGCAAGACATGCCAGATCAACAACACAGATACCATCATCACACGTGAGGACACCACCCACCAGGTACATGGTACATACTCATGTGACTCGGCCAATGTTGTCTACCTCATACGTTGCAGGAAAGGATGCCCTGGAGCATGGTACATTGGCGAGACCATGCAGACACTGCGACCAACGTATGAACGGACACCGCACAACAATCGCCAGGCAGGAGTGTTCCCTCCCAGTCGGGGAAAACTTCAGCAGTCAAGGACATTCAGCCTCCGATCTTCGGCTAAGCGTTCTCCAAGGCGGCCTTCGAGACACACGACAACGCAAAACCGTCTAGCAGAAACTGATAGCCAAGTTCTGCACCCATGAGGACGGCCTCAACCGGGATCTTGGGTTGATGTCACGCTACATGTAACCTCACCTGATGTAGAGTCATCCAGACTCGAGTCGTCGTTGGCTTGTTCTCTCTACACAGATGCGGCCGGACCTGCTGTGATTTCCAGCAAAAAAAGTTTTTTGTTTTCCATACAGACCCCAGCATCTGCCACATTGTCTTTGATGTAATGTTTTCCTGACTGACCTGTTTGGACACCATCCACACCTTTGATTGCCGTGATTATCTCTCTGCTGAGGTGTGATAAAGGGCAGTTGGAAAGATTAACTGTAATCATCTGGCAGTGTTCTCTGATTATATATGCTGTGCCTATCTGTATCTCTTCACTTCACCTGACGAAGGAGCAGCGCTTCGAAAGCCAGTGATTTCAAATAAAGCTGTTGGACAATAACCTGGTGTTGTGCGACTTCTCACATTTGTCCACCCCAGTCCAACACCGGCATCTCCACATCATATCTCCCATTTCTCACTGCTACCCTCCCATCCACTCTCTACCTCCACATTTCTCACTGATCCTCTTCCTACCTCCCATTTCGCAATGATCCTCTTCCTACCTCCTATTTCTCACTGATCATCCTGCTCCCTCCTCTTTCTTACTGATCCCCTCCCTACCTCCCATTGCTCAATGATCCTCTTCCTACCTCCCATTTCTCACTGATCATCCAACCTCCTATTTCTCACTGATGCCCTCCCTAACTTTCCATTTCTCACTGATCTTTCTGCCTCCCATTTCTCACTGATCCCCTCCCATTCACACCCTACCTCCACATTTCTCACTGATCCTCTTCCTTCCTCCCATTTCTCACTGATCCTCTTCTTACCTCCCTTTTCTCACTGAACATCTTCCTAATACCCATTTTTCACTGATCCTCTTCCTATCTCCCATTTCTCACGGATCCTTTTACTACTCCACTTTCTCACGGATCCTCTCCCTACCTCCCATTTCTCACTGATCCTTTTCCTACCTCCCATTTCTCAGTGATCCTCTTCCTACCTCCCATTTCTCACTGATCCCCTCCCATCACCTCCGTACCTACCCATTCATCATTGATCCCCTCCCTACCTCCCATTTCTCACTGATCCCCTCCCATCACCTTCATACCTTCGCAATTCTCACTGATCCTCTTCCTAACTCCCATTTCTCACTGAACGCCTTCCATCCCTTCCCTACCTCCCCATTTCTCACTGCTCCCCGCCCTCCCTCCCATTTCTCACTGATCCCCTCCCATCCACTCCCACCTCCACATTGCTCACTGATCCCCACCCTAGCTCACATTTCTCAATGATCCACTTCCTTCTTCCCATTTCTCACTGATCTCCTTCCTACCTTCCATTTCTCACTGATCCTCTTCATACCTTCCATTTCCCACAGATCCTCTTCCTACTTCCCATTTCTCACTGATCCTCTTCCTACTTCCCATTTCTCACTGATCCTCTTCCTGCTGCCCATTTCTCACTAATCCTCTTCATACCTCCCATTTCTCACAGATCCTCTTCTTACTTCCCATTTCTCACTGAACCTCTTCCTACTTCCCCATTTCTCACTGATCTGTTCCTACCTCCAATTTCTCACTGATTTTCCTTCCTCCTATTTCTCACTGATGCCCTCCCTACCTTTGCATTTGTCACTGATTATCTTTCTGCCTCCCATTTCTCACTGATCCACTCCCATACACTCCCTACCTCCACATTTCTCACTGATTCTCTCCCTACCTCTCCATTTCTCACTGATCCCCCTCCTATCTTGCATTTCTCACTGATCCTCTTCCTACTTCCCATTTCTCAATGATCCTCTTCCTAGCTCCCATTTCTCATGGAACCTCTTCCTACCTCCCCTTTCCTCACTGATACCCTCCCATCCACTCCCTACCTCCACATTTCTCACTGATCCCCTCCCATCCACTCCCTACCTCCACATTTCTCACTGATCCCCTCCCATCCACTCCCTACCTCCACATTTCTCACTGATTCCCTCCCTACCTCCCCATTTCTCACTGATCCATTTCTACCTCCCATTTCTCACTGATCCCCCTCCTAACACGCATTTCCTACTGATCCTCTTCCTACTTCCCATTTCTCACTGATCCTCTTCTTCCCTCCCCTTTCTCACTGATCGCCTCCCTGCCTCCCCATTTCTCACTGATCTGTTCCTCCCTCCCATTGCTCACTGATCCTCTTCCGCCCTTCCCCTTTCTCACTGATACCCTCCCATTCACTCCCTAACTCCACATTTCTCACTGATTCCTTCCTTACCTTCACATTTCTCACTGATCCATTCCTACCTCCCATTTCTCACTTATCCTCTTCCTACCTCCCATTTCTCATGGAACCTCTTCCTGCCTCCCCTTTCTCACTGAACCCCTCCCTACCTCCCCATTTCTCACTGATCCAGTCCTACCTCCCCTTTCTCACTGATCTGCTCCCTACCTCCCACCATTTCGCACTGATCTATTCCTACCTCCCTGTTCTCACTGATCACCTTCCTACCTTCCATTCCTCACTGATCCTCTTCCTACATCCCATTTCTCACTAATTCCCTTCCTACCTCCCATTTCTCACTGATCCCCTCACATCCACTCCCTACATACACATTGCTCACTGATCCCCTTCCTACCTCCCATTTCTCAATGATCCTCTTCCTCCCTCACCTTTCTCACTGATTCCCATCCCTACCTCCCCATTTCTCACTGATCCTCTTCCTACTTCCCATTTCTACTGATCCCCTCACATTCACTCCCTACCTCCCCATTACTCACTGATCCTCTTCCTACCTCTCATTTCTCACAGATCCCCTCCCACCTCCCATTTCTCATTGATCACCTCCCATCTTCTCCCTACATTGCTGTTTCTCACTGATCCACTTCCTTCCTCCCATTTCTCACTGATCTCTTTCCTACCTCCCATTTCTCACTGATCCTCTTCCTACCTCCCATTTCTCACAGATCCCCTCCCACCTTCCATTTCTCACTGATCACCTCCCATCTTCTCCCTACATTGCCGTTTCTCACTGATCCACTTCCTTCTTCCCATTTCTCACTGATCTCCTTCCTACCTCCCATTTCTCACTGATCCACTTCCTTCTTCCCATTTCTCACTGATCTCCTTCCTACCTCCCATTTCTCACTGATCCTCTTCATACCTCCCATTTCTCACAAATCCTCTTCCTACTTCCCATTTCTCACTGATCCTCTCCCTACTTCCCATTTCTCACTGATCCTCTTCCTACTTCCCATTTCTCACTGATCCTCTTCATACCTCCCATTTCTCACAGATCCTCTTCCTACTTCCCATTTCTCACTGAACCTCTTCCTACTTCCCCATTTCTCACTGATCTGTTCCTACCTCCAATTTCTCACTGATTTTCCTTCCTCCTATTTCTCACTGATGCCCTCCCTACCTTTGCATTTGTCACTGATCATCTTTCTGCCTCCCATTTCTCACTGATCCCCTCCCATACTCTTCCTACCTCCACATTTCTCATTGATTCCCTCCCTACCTCCCCATTTCTCACTGATCCATTTCTACCTCCCCATTTCTCACTGATCCCCCTCCTATCTTGCATTTCTCACTGATCCTCTTCCTACTTCCCATTTCTCAATGATCCTCTTCCTAGCTCCCATTTCTCATGGAACCTCTTCCTATCTCCCCTTTCCTCACTGATCCCCTCCCATCCACTCCCTACCTCCACATTTCTCACTGATCCCCTCCCATTCACTCCCTACCTCCACATTTCTCACTGATCCCCTCCCATCCACTCCCTACCTCCACATTTCTCACTGATTACCTCCCTACCTCCCCATTTCTCACTGATCCATTTCTACCTCCCATTTCTCACTGATCCCCCTCCTAACATGCATTTCTCACTGATCCTCTTCCTACTTCCCATTTCTCAATGATCCTCTTCTTCCCTTCCCTTTCTCACTGATCGCCTCCCTGCCTCCCCATTTCTCACTGATCCGTTCCTCCCTCCATTGCTCACTGATAGTCTTCCGCCCTCCCCTTTCTCACTGATACCCTCCCATTAACTCCCTAACTCCACATTTCTCACTGATTCCCTCCTTACCTTCACATTTCTCACTGATCCATTCCTACTTCCCATTTCTCACTTATCCTCTTCCTACCTCGCATTTCCAATGGAACCTCTTCCTGCCTCCCCTTTCTCACTGAACCCCTCCCTACCTCCCCATTTCTCACTGATCCAGTCCTACCTCCCCATTTCGCACTGATCTATTCCTACCTCCCTGTTCTCACTGATTACCATCCTACCTCCTATTTCTCACTGATCCTCTTCCTACATCCCATTTCTCACTAATTCCCTTCCTACCTCCCATTTCTCACTGATCCCCTCCCATCCACTCCCTACCTCCACATTTCTCACTGGTTGCCTTCCTACCTCCCATTACTCACTGATCCCCTCCCTAACTCACCATTTCTCACTGATCCCCTTCCTTCTTCCAATTTCTCACTGATCCCCTTCTTACCTCCCATTTCTCACTGATCCTCTTCCTACTTCCCATTTCTCACTGATCCTCCTCCTACCTCCCCTTTCACACTGATTCCCCTCCCTACCTCCCATTTATCACTAATTCCCTTCCTACCTCCCATTTCTCACTAATTCCCTTCCTACCTCCCATTTATCACTGATCCAATTCCTCCCTCCCCTTTCTCACTTATCCCCTCCCTACTTCCCCATTTCTCACTGAAACTCTTCCTACCTCCCATTTCTCACGAATCCTCTTCCTACCTCCCCATTTCTCACTGATCCCCTCCGATCCCCTGCCTACATCCCCATTTCTCACTGATCCTTTTCCTAACTCCCCATTCTCAATGATCCTCTCCCTACCTCCCATTTCTCACTGATCCCTCTTCTACCTCCCATGTCTCACTGATCCCCTCCGATCCACTGCCTACCTCCCCATATCTCACTGATCCTCTTCCTACCTCCCATTTCTCACTGATCCTTTTCCTACCTCCCATTTCTCACTGATCCCCTCCCATCACCTCCGTAGCTACCCATTCCTCATTGATCCCCTTCCTACCTCCCATTTCTCACTGATCCCCTCCCATCACCTTCCTACCTCTCCATTTCTCACTGATCCTCTTCCTAACTCCCATTTCTCACTGAGCGCCTCCCATCCCTTCCCTACCTCCCCATTTCTCACTGATCCCCACCCTAGCTCACATTTCTCAATGATCCTCTTCCTACTTCCCATTTATCACTGATCCTCTTCCTACGTCCCATTTCTCATAGATCCCCTCCCTACCTCCCATTAGACACTGAGCCTCTTCCTACCTCCCATTTCTCACTATTCCACTTCCTCCCTCCCCTTTCTCTCTGATCCCCTCCCTACTTCCCCATTTCTCACTGATCTGTTCCTGCCTCCCATTTCTCACTGATTTTCCTTCCTCCTATTTCTCACTGATGCCCTCCCTACCTTTGCATTTGTCACTGATAATCTTTCTGCCTCCCATTTGTCACTGATCCCCTCCCATCCACTCCCTACCTCCACATTTCTCACTGATTCTCTCCCTACCTCCCCAATTCTCACTGATCCATTTCTACTTCCCCTTTCTCACTGATCCTCTTCCTACCTCCCATTTCTCATGGAACCTCTTCCTACCTCCCCTTTCTCGCTGAACCCCTCCCTACCTCCCCATTTCTCACTGATACATTTCTACCTCCCATTTCTCACTGATCCCCCTCCTATCTCGCATTTCTCACTGATCCTCTTCTTCCCTCCCAATTATCACTACTCCCCTTCCTACCTCCCATTTCTCACTGCTCCACTTCCTACCTCCCCTTTCTCACTGATCGCCCCCCTGCCTTCCCATTTCTCACTGATTCGTTCCTCGCTCCCATTTTTCACTGATCCTCTTCCTCCCTCCCCTTTCTCACTGATACCCTTTGTAACTCCCATTTCTCACTGATCCCCTCCCATTCACTCCCTACCTCCACATTTCTCACTGAATCCCTCCCTACCTCCACATTTCTCACTGATCTATTCCGACCTCCCTGTTCTAACTGATCACCTTCCTACCTCCCGTTTAACACTGATCCTCTTCCTACATCCCATTTCTCACTAATCCCCTTTCTACCTCCCATTTCTCACTGATCCCCTCCCATCCACTCCCTACCTCCACATTTCTCACTGCTTGCCTTCCTACCTCCCATTTCTCAATGATCATCTTCCTACCTCCCCTTTCTCACTGATTCCCATCCCTACCTTCCCATTTCTCACTGATCCTCTTCCTACCTCCCATTTCTCACTGATCCCCTCCCATCCACTGCCTACCTCCACATTGCTCACTGATCCCCTCCCAACTCCTATTTCTCAATGATCCTCTTCCTCCCTCCCCTTTCTTACTGATTCCCATCCCTACCTCCCCATTTCTCACTGATCCTCTTCCTACCTCCCATTTCTCACTGATCCCCTCACATCCACTCCCTACATACACATTACTCACTGATTCACTCCCTAACTCATCATTTCTCACTGATCCCCTTCCTTCTTCCAATTTCTCACTGATCCCCTTCCTACTTCCCATTTCTCACTGATCCTCTTCCTACTTCCCATTTCTCACTGATCCTCTTCCTACTTCCCATTTCTCACTGATCCTCGTCCTACTTCCCATTTCTCATTGATCCTCGTCCTACTTCCCCCTTCTCACTGATCACCTCCCTACCTCCCATTTCTCACTAATTCCCTTCCTACCTCCCATTTATCACTGATCCTCTTCCGACCTCCCATTTCTCACTGATCCCCTCCCTACTTCCCCATTTCTCACTGATCTGTTCCTACCTCCCATTTCTCACTGATTGTCCTACCTCGTATTTCTCACTGATGCCCTCCCTACCTTCCCATCTCTCACTGATCCTCTTTCTGCCTCCCATTTCTCACTGATCCCCTCCAATCCCCTGCCTACATCCCCATATCTCACTGATCCTGTTCCTACATCCCCATTTCTCGCTGATCCTCTCCCTACCTCCCATTTCTCACTGCTCCCCTCCCATCAGCTTCCTACCTCCCCATTTCTCACTGATCCTCTTCCTAACTCCCATTTCTCACTGATCCTCTTCCTAACTCCCATTTCTAACTGATCCCCTCCCAGCCCTTCCCTACCTCTCCATTTCACACTGCTCCCCTCCCTCCCTCCCTCCCTCCCTCCCTCCCTCCCATTTCTCACTGATCCCCTCCCATCCACTCTGTACCTCCACATTTCTAACTGATCCCCTTCCTAACTCCCATTTCTGAATGATCCTTTTCCTCCCTCCCCATTTCTCACTGATCCCCTCCCTACTTCCCAATTTCTCACTGATCTGTTCCTACCTCCCATTTCTCACTGATTTTCCTACCTCCTATTTCTCACTGATGCACTCCCTACCTTCCCATCTCTCACTGATCCTCTTTCTGCCTCCCATTTCTCACTGATCCCCTCCCATCCACTCCCTACCTCCACATTTCTCACTGATTCCCTCCCTACCTCCCCATTTCTAAGTGATGCATTCCTACCTCCCATTTCTCACAGATCCCTCTCCTATCTCGAATTTCTCACTGATCCTCTTCCTACCTCCATTTCTCACTGATCCCCTCCCATTCACTCCCTACCTCCACATTGCTCACTGATTCCCTCCCTACCTCCCATTTCTCACTGATCCTCTTCCTACCTCCCATTTCTCACTGATTTTTTTCCTACATCCCCATTACTCAGTGATCTCAGCCCTAACTCACCATTTTTCACTGATCCCCTTCCTTCTTCCAATTTCTCACTATCCCCTTCCTACCTCCCATTTGTCACTAATCCTCTTCCTACCTCCCAATTCTCACTGATCCACTTCCTCCCTCCCCTTCTCACGGATCCCCTCCCTACTTCCACATTTCTCACTGATCTGGTCCGACCTACCATTCCTCACTGATTTTCCTACCTCCTATGTCTCACTGATGCCCTCACTATCTTCCCATCTCTCACTGATCCTCTTTTTGCCTCCCATTTCTCACTGATCCCCTCCCATCCAATCCCTACCTCCACATTTCTCAGTGATCCTCTTCCTACCTCCCATTTCTCACTGATCCTCTTCCTAACTCCCATTTCTCACTGATCCTATCCCATCCACTCCCTACCTCCCATTTCTCACAGATCCCCTCCCTACCTTCCATTTCTCACTGATCCCCTCCCATCCAATCCCTAACTCCCCATTTCTCACTGATTCTCTTTCTACCGCCCCATTTCTCACTGATCACCTCCCAACTTCTTCCTACATCGCCATTTCTCACTGATACACTTCCTCCTTTCCATTTCGCACTGAACTCCTTCCTACCTCGCATTTCTCACTGATCCTCTACCTACTTCCCATTTCACACAGATCACCTCCCTACCTCCCATTTCTCAATAATTCCCTTCCTACCTCCACATTTCTCACTGATCCCCTCCCTTAATCCCATTTCTCAGTGATCCTCTTCTTCCCTCCCCTTTCTCACTGATTTCCTCCCTATCTCCAAATTCTCAATAATCCCCTCCCTACCTCCCCATTTCTCACTGATCCGTTCCTACCTCCCATTTCTCACTGATCTTCCTACCTCCTATTTATCATGATCCCTTCCCTACCTTCCGATCTCTCACTGATCCTCTTTCTGCCTCTCATTTCTCACTGATCCCCTCCCATCCTCTCCCAACCTCCCCATTTCTCACTGATCCTCTTCCTACCTCCCCTTTCTCACTGACCTCCCTCCAATCTCGCATTTCTAACTGATCCTCTTCCTACTTTCCATTTCTCACTGATCCTCTTCCTACCTCCCGTTTCTCACTGATCCCCTCCCATCCATGCCCTATATCCACATTTCTCACTGATTCCCTCCCTACCTCCCATTTCTCACTGATCCTCTTCCTACCTCCCCTTTCTCACTGCTCCCCTCCCTACCTCCCCATTTCTCACTTTTCCTTTCCTACCTCCCATTTCTCACTGATCCTCCTACCTCCTATTTATCACTAATCCCTTCCCTACCTTCCGATCTTTCACTGATCCTCTTTCTGCCTCCCATTTCTCACTGATCCCCTCCCATCCTCTCCCTACCTCCCCATTTCTCACAGATCACCACCCTACCTCCCATTTCTCAATAATTCCCTTCCAACCTCCAATTTCTCACTAATCCCCTTCGTACCTCCCATTTCTCACTAATCCCCTTCCTACCTCCCCTTTCTCACTGATCCCCTCCCTACCTCCCCATTTCTCACTTTTCCTTTCCTACCTCCCATTTCTCACTGATCTTCCTACCTCCTATTTATCACTGTTCCCCTCCCTACCTTCCGATCTCTCACTGATCCTCTGTCTGCCTCCCATTTCTCACTGATCCCCCTCCTATCATGCATTTCTCACTGATCCTCTTCCTACTTCCCATTTCTCACTGATCCTCTTCTTACCTCCCTTTTCTCACTGATCCCCTCCCTACCTCCCAATTCTTCATAATCCCCTTCCTACCTCCCATTTCTCAATGATCCTCTTCCTCCCTCACCTTTCTCACTGATTCCCATCCCTACCTCCCCATTTCTCACTGATCCTCTTCCTACTTCCCATTTCTACTGATCCCCTCACATTCACTCCCTACCTCCCCATTACTCACTGATCCCCTCCCTAACTCACCATTTCTCACTGATCCCCTTCCTTCTTCCAATTTCTCACTGATCCCCTTCTTACTTCCCATTTCTCACTGATCCTCTTCCTACTTCCCATTTCTCACTGATCCACCTCCTACCTCCCCTTTCACGCTGATCCCCTCCCTACCTCCCATTTCGCACTAATTCCCTTCCTACCTCCCATTTATCACTGAACCAATTCCTCCCTCCCCTTTCCAACTTATCCCCTCCCTACTTCCCCATTTCTCACTGAAACTCTTCCTACCTCCCATTTCTCACGAATCCTCTTCCTACCTCCCCATTTCACACTGATCCCTTCCGATCCCCTGCCTACATCCCCATTTCTCACTGATCCTTTTCCTAACTCCCCATTTCTCACTGATCCTCTCCCTACCTCCCATTTCTCACTGTACCCTCTTCTACCTCCCATGTCTCACTGATCCCCTCCGATCCACTGCCTACCTCCCCATATCTCACTGATCCTCTTCCTAACTCCCATTTCTCACTGAGCGCCTCCCATCCCTTCCCTACCTCCCCATTTCTCACTGATCCCCACCCTAGCTCACATTTCTCAATGATCCTCTTCCTACTTCCCATTTATCACTGATCCTCTTCCTACGTCCCATTTCTCATAGATCCCCTCCCTACCTCCCATTAGACACTGAGCCTCTTCCTACCTCCCATTTCTCACTATTCCACTTCCTCCCTCCCCTTTCTCTCTGATCCCCTCCCTACCTCCCCATTTCTCACTGATCCAGTCCTACCTCCACTTTCTCACTGATCTGCTCCCTACCTCCCACCATTTCGCACTGATCTATTCCTACCTCCCTGTTCTCACTGATCACCTTCCTACCTCCCATTTCTCACTGATCCTCTTCCTACATCCCATTTCTCACTAATTCCCTTCCTACCTCCCATTTCTCACTGATCCCCTCCCATCCACTCCCTACCTCCACATTTCTCACTGATTGCCTACCTACCTCCCATTTCTCAATGATCCTCTTCCTCCCTCCCCTTTCTCAACTGATTCCCATCCCTACCTCCCCATTTCTCACTGATCCTCTTCCTACCTCCCATTTCTCACTGATCCCCTCACATCCACTCCCTACATACACATTGCTCACTGATCCCCTTCCTACCTCCCATTTCTCAATGATCCTCTTCCTCCCTCACCTTTCTCACTGATTCCCATCCCTACCTCCCCATTTCTCACTGATCCTCTTCCTACTTCCAATTTCTACTGATCCCCTCACATTCACTCCCTACCTCCCCATTACTCACTGATCCCCTCCCTAACTCACCATTTCTCACTGATCCCCTTCCTTCTTCCAATTTCTCACTGATCCCCTTCTTACTTCCCATTTCTCACTGATCCTCTTCCTACTTCCCATTTCTCACTGATCCTCCTCCTACCTCCCCTTTCACACTGATCCCCTCCCTACCTCCCATTTCGCACTAATTCCCTTCCTACCTCCCATTTCTCACTGATCCCCTCCCTACCTCCCATTTCTCACTAATTCCCTTCCTACCTCCCATTTATCACTGAACCAATTCCTCCCTCCCCTTTCCAACTTATCCCCTCCCTACTACCCCATTTCTCACTGAAACTCTTCCTACCTCCCATTTCTCACGAATCCTCTTCCTACCTCCCCATTTCACACTGATCATCTCCGATCCCCTGCCTACATCCCCATTTCTCACTGATCCTTTTCCTAACTCCCCATTTCTCACTGATCCTCTCCCTAACTCCCATTTCTCACTGTACCCTCTTCTACCTCTCATGTCTCACTGATCCCCTCCGATCCAGTGCCTACCTCCCCATATCTCATTGATCCTCTTCCTACCTCCCATTTCTCACTGATCCTTTTCCTACCTCCCATTTCTCACTGATCCCCTCCCATCACCTCCGTAACTACCCCTTCCAACCTCCCATTTCTCATTGATCCCCTCCCATCACCTTCCTACCTCTCCATTTCTCACTGATCCTCTTCCTAACTCCCATTTCTCACTTAGCACCTCCCATCCCTTCCCTACCTCCCCATTTCTCACTGATCCCCACCCTAGCTCACATTTCTCAATGATCCTCTTCCTACATCCCATTTCTCACTGATCCACTTCCTCCCTCCCCTTTCTCACTGATCCCCGCCAAAAAAAGCGCCAGAGCGGAAGATTGGGAACAGTTTAAGATAGAGCAATGGAGGACAAAGGGCTTAATCAAGAGGGGCAAAATAGCTTACGGAAGCAAGCTGGCGGAAAATATAAAAACTAACTCCAAAAGCTTTTATAAGTATATCAAGAGGAAAAGACTGGTGAAAACCAAAGTTGGCCCATTGCAGTCAGATACGGGGGAATATATAACGGGAAATAAAGAAATGGCAGACCAACTAAATGCATACTTTGGGTCAGTCTTTACGAAGGAAGACACAAAAAACCTCCCTGGGATATCGGGAAAAATAGGGACATTGGCAAAGGAGGAACTGACGCAACTCAATATCTCTAAGGATATGGTGTTAAGGAAGCTAAAGGGATTGAAGGCGGACAAATCCCCAGGGCCTGATAACATGCATCCTAGGGTGCTGAAGGAGGTGGCCCTAGAGATAGCGGATGCACTAAGTATGATTTTTCAGAATTCATTAGACTCGGGAACAGTGCCCATGGATTGGAGGGTAGCTAACGTTACCCCACTATTCAAAAAGGGGGTTAGGGAAAAAGCAGGTAATTACAGACCTGTAAGCCTTACATCAGTTGTGGGCAAAATGCTGGAGTCCATCATTAAGGATGAAATAGCGGAGCACTTAGCAAATGGGGACAGGATAGGACAGAGTCAACATGGATTTACAAAGGGTAAATCGTGCTTGACTAATCTATTGGAATTTTTTGAGGGAGTAACTGGTAAAATAGATGGGGGAGAGCCAGTAGATGTGGTGTACCTGGACTTCCAAAAGGCCTTCGATAAGGTCCCACATAAAAGATTAGCAGGGAAAATTGAAGCTCATGGGATAAAGGGGAAAGTATTGACGTGGATAGAGAACTGGCTGTCAGATAGAAAACAGAGAGTTGGAATAAACGGCTCATTTTCTGAATGGCAGGCAGTAACAAGTGGGGTACCACAGGGATCTGTCCTGGGTCCCCAGCTGTTCACAATTTACATTAATGACCTGGATCAGGGAGTCGGATGCAGCATTTCCAAATTTGCAGACGACACTAAACTAGGAGGAGGGGTGGGCTCAGAGGAGGAGACCAGGAAGCTCCAGAGCGATTTGGACAGACTGGGTGATTGGGCGGATAAATGGCAGATGCACTATAATGTGGACAAGTGCGAAGTTATCCACCTTGGGTGCAGGAACGGGAGGGCAAATTATTATTTAAATGGCAATAAATTGGGAGAGGGGGAAGTACAGAGAGACCTGGGTGTTCTTGTACACCAGTCACTGAAGGCGAGCATGCAGGTGCAACAGGCGATCAAGAAGGCAAACGGTATGCTGGCCTTCATAGCAAAAGGGTTGGAATACAGGAACAGGGATACCTTGCTGCAGCTGTACAGGGCACTGGTGAGACCACAGCTCGAGTACTGTGTACAGTTTTGGTCGCCTCATCTGAGGAAAGATGTTCTTGCCATGGAGGGGGTGCAGCGGCGATTCACCAGGCTGATACCAGGAATGGCGGGATTGACCTATGAGGAGAGACTATGTAGTTTAGGGATGTACACACTGGAGTTTAGAAGATTGAGAGGGGACCTCATAGAAGTGTATAAAATTCTGACAGGTCTAGACAGACTAGATGCAGAAGGAATGTTTCCCTTGGCGGGTGAGAACAGAACTAGAGGACATAATTTAAGGATAAGGGCTAAACCATTTAGGACAGAAATGAGGGGGAATTTCTTCACTCAGAGGGTGGTGAACCTGTGGAACTCATTGCCACAGAGGGCAGTGTACGCCAGCTCATTAAATATATTTAAGAGGGAATTAGATATATTTCTACAGGCAAAAGGGGTTAAGGGTTACGGAGAGAAGGCGGGGACGGGATACTGAATTGGAGGATCAGCCATGATCTCATTAAATGGCGGAGCAGGCTCGAAGGGCCGGATGGCCTACTCCTGCTCCTATCTTCTATGTATCTATGTATCTATGTATGTACTTCCCCATTTCTCACTGACCCACTTCCTCCCTCCCCTTTCTCACTGATCCCCTCCCTACTTCCCCATTTCTCACTGATCTGTTCCTGCCTCCCATTTCTCACTGATTTTCCTACGTCCTATTTCTCACTGATGCCCTCCCTACCTTTGCATTTGTCACTGATCATCTTTCTGCCTCCCATTTGTCACTGATCCCCTCCCATCCACTCCCTACCTCCACATTTCTCACTGATTCTCTCCCTACCTCCCCATTTCTCACTGATCCATTTCTACTTCCCCTTTCTCACTGATCCTCTTCCTACCTCCCATTTCTCATGGAACCTCTTCCTACCTCCCCTTTCTCGCTGAACCCCTCCCTACCTCCCCATTTCTCACTGATCCATTTCTACCTCCCATTTCTCACTGATCCCCCTCCCATCACGCATTTCTCACTGATCATCCTGCTCCCTCCTCTTTCTTACTGATCCCCTCCCTACCTCCCATTGCTCAAAGATCCACTTCCTACCTTCCATTTCTCACTGATCATCCAACCTCCTATTTCTCACTGATGCCATCCCTAACTTTCCATTTCGCACTGATCTTTCTGCCTCCCATTTCTCACTGATCCCCTCCCATTCACACCCTACCTCCACATTTCTCACTGATCCTCTTCCTTCCTCCCATTTCTCACTGATCCTCTTCTTACCTCCCTTTTCTCACTGAACTTCTTCCTAATACCCATTTTTCACTGATCCTCTTCCTATCTCCCATTTCTCACGGATCCTTTTACTATCTCCCATTTCTCACGGATCCTCTCCCTACCTCCCATTTCTAACTGATCCTTTTCCTACCTCCCATTTCTCAGTGATCCTCTTCCTACCTCCCATTTCTCACTGATCCCCTCCCATCACCTCCGTACCTACCCATTCATCATTGATCCCCTCCCTACCTCCCATTTCTCACTGATCCCCTCCCATCACCTTCCTACCTCCCCAATTCTCACTGATCCTCTTCCTAACTCCCATTTCTCACTGAACGCATTCCATCCCTTCCCTACCTCCCCATTTCTCACTGCTCCCCGCCCTCCCTCCCATTTCTCACTGGTCCCCTCCCATCCACTCCCACCTACACATTTCTCACTTATCCCCACCCTAGCTCACATTTCTCAATGATCCTCTTCCTACTTCCCATTTCTCACTGATCCTCTTCCTACCTCCCATTTCTCACAGATCCCCTCCCACCTCCCATTTCTCATTGATCACCTCCCATCTTCTCCCTACATTACCGTTTCTCACTGATCCACTTCCTTCCTCCCATTTCTCACTGATCTCTTTCCTACCTCCCATTTCTCACTGATCCTCTTCCTACCTCCCATTTCTCACAGATCCCCTCCCACCTCCCATTTCTCACTGATCACCTCCCATCTTCTCCCTACATTGCCGTTTCTCACTGATCCACTTCCTTCTTCCCATTTCTCACTGATCTCCTTCCTACCTCCCATTTCTCACTGATCCACTTCCTTCTTCCCATTTCTCACTGATCTCCTTCCTACCTCCCATTTCTCACTGATCCTCTTCATACCTCCCATTTCTCACAGATCCTCTTCCTACTTCCCATTTCTCACTGATCCTCTCCCTACTTCCCATTTCTCACTGATCCTCTTCCTACTTCCCATTTCTCACTGATCCTCTTCATACCTCCCATTTCTCACAGATCCTCTTCCTACTTCCCATTTCTCACTGAACCTCTTCCTACTTCCCCATTTCTCACTGATCTGTTCCTACCTCCAATTTCTCACTGATTTTCCTTCCTCCTATTTCTCACTGATGCCCTCCCTACCTTTGTATTTGTCACTGATCATCTTTCTGCCTCCCTTTCTAACTGCTCCCCTCCCTACCTCCCCATTTCTCACTTTTCCTTTCCTACCTCCACATTTCTCACTGATTGCCTTCCTACCTCCCATTTCTCACTGATCCTCTTCCTACCTCCCATTTCTCACAGATCCTCTTCCTACTTCCCATTTCTCACTGATCAGCTCCCTACTTCCCATTTCTCACTGATCCTCTTCCTACTTCCCATTTCTCACTGATCCTCTTCATACCTCCCATTTCTCACAGATCCTCTTCCTACTTCCCATTTCTCACTGAACCTCTTCCTACTTCCCCATTTCTCACTGATCTGTTCCTACCTCCAATTTCTCACTGATTTTCCTTCCTCCTATTTCTCACTGATGCCCTCCCTACCTTTGTATTTGTCACTGATCATCTTTCTGCCTCCCTTTCTAACTGCTCCCCTCCCTACCTCCCCATTTCTCACTTTTCCTTTCCTACCTCCACATTTCTCACTGATTGCCTTCCTACCTCCCATTTCTCACTGATCCTCTTCCTACCTCCCATTTCTCACTGATCCTCTCACATCCACTCCCTACATACACATTGCTCACTGATCCCCTTCCTACCTCCCATTTCTCAATGAGCCTCTTCCTCCCTCCCCTTTCTCACTGATTCCCATCCCTACCTCCCCATTTCTCACTGATCCTCTTCCTACTTCCCATTTCTACTGAAACCTCACATTCACTCCCTTCCTCCCCATTACTCACTGATCCCCTCCCTAACTCACCATTTCTCACTGATCCCCTTCCTTCTTCCAATTTCTCACTGATCCCCTTCTTACCTCCCATTTCGCACTGATCCTCTTCCTACTTCCCATTTCTCACTGATCCTCCTCCTACCTCCCCTTTCACACTGATCCCCTCCCTACCTCCCATTTATCACTAATTCCCTTCCTACCTCCCATTTCTCACTGATCCCCTCCCTACCTCCCATTTCTCACTAATTCCCTTCCTACCTCCCATTTATCACTGATCCAATTCCTCCCTCCCCTTTCTCACTTATCCCCTCCCTACTTCCCCATTTCTCACTGAAACTCTTCCTACCTCCCATTTCTCACGAATCCTCTTCCTACCTCCCCATTTCTCACTGATCCCCTCCGATCCCCTGCCTACATCCCCATTTCTCACTGATCCTTTTCCTAACTCCCCATTCTCAATGATCCTCTCCCTACCTCCCATTTCTCACTGATCCCTCTTCTACCTCCCATGTCTCACTGATCCCCTCCGATCCACTGCCTACCTCCCCATATCTCACTGATCCTCTTCCTACCTCCCAATTCTCACTGATCCTTTTCCTACCTCCCATTTCTCACTGATCCCCTCCCATCACCTCCGTAGCTACCCATTCCTCATTGATCCCACGTGCTAGTAAGAGTACAGAGAACAGGATAGTTAGGCTAAATACGTGGCTTGAGCAGTGGTGTAAGAGGGAGGGTTTTAAATTTTTGAGGCATTGGGACCAGTTTTGTGGTAGGTGTGACCTATACAAAAGGGACGGTCTACACCTGTGCAAAGATGGAACTGATGTTCTCGGGGTAAATTTTGATAAAGCAGTTCGGGAGCATTTAAACTAGTATGGCAGGGGGCTAGAAACCCATGTAGTGAAATAGAGGAAAGTGAAAGGCAGACAGAAATAAATGGTAAAAAGGAGAGGAACAAAAAACAAAGGGCCAAACTAATTCATAAAAAATGTGAGCATAAAAAAAGCCTGAGGGTTTTATACCTTAATGCGAGAAGCATCAGGAACAAGGTAGATGAATTAGCTGTGGAAATAGAGGTTAATAATTATGATCTAATTGGGATTACGGAAACATGGTTGCAGGGTGAGCAGGGCTGGGAGCTTAACATACAGGGGTATTCAGTATTTAGGAAGGATCGACAAAAAAGAAAGGGAGGAGGGGTAGCATTGCTGGTAAAAGAGGGGATAAATGCAATTGAAAGGAAGGATATTAACTCAGTTAATACAGAATCTATATGGGTGGAGCTAAGAAATAGCGAGGGGCGAAAAACATTAATAGGAGTGGTATATAGGCCTCCAAATAGTAAAATAGAGGTTGGGGAGGGCATCACGAGGGAAATTAGAGAAGCGTGCAATAAGAGCACAGCTGTCATCATAGGTGACTTTAACTTACATATAGATTGGACTAGCCTAATCAGTAAAAATAATGAGGAGGAGGAATTCCTTGAGTGTTTAAGGGATGGTTATCTGGATCAATATGTCGAGGAACCAACTCGGGAACAGGCTATATTGGACTGGGTACTGTGCAATGAGAAGGGACTAATTAGTAATCTTGTTGTACGGGGACCCTTGGGTCAGAGCGATCATAACATGATCGATTTCTCACTCGAAATGGAGAGCGAAGAAATTGACTCAGAGACTCAGGTCCTGAATTTAAACAAGGGGAATTATGATGCCATTAGACGGAAACTGAGTAGGTCTGATTGGACAACGTTCCTGGGAGGACTGGAGGTAGATAAACAATGGCAAGCATTTAAAGATAGAATGACAAAATTGCAAAAATTGTTTATACCAATCTGGCATAAAAGGAAATCTAAAAAGGTGACTCAACCGTGGATAACAGGGGAAATTAGAGACAGCATAAAATCCAAAGATAGGGCGTATAAAATAGCCAAAAAACGCGCCAGAGCGGAAGATTGGGAACAGTTTAAGATAGAGCAAAGGAGGGCAAAGGGCTTAATCAAGAAGGGCAAAATAGCTTACGAAAGCAAGCTGGCGGAAAATATAAAAACTAACTCCAAAAGCTTTTATAAGTATATCAAGAGGAAAAGACTGGTGAAAACCAAAGTTGGTCCATTGCAGTCAGATACGGGGGAATATATAATGGGAAATAAGGAAATGGCAGACCAACTAAATGCATACTTTGGGTCAGTCTTTACGAAGGAAGACACAAAAAACCTCCCTGGGATATCGGGAAAAATAGGGACATTGGCAAAGGAGGAACTGACGCAAATCAATATCTCTAAGGATATGGTGTTAAGGAAGCTAAAGGGATTGAAGGCGGACAAATCCCCAGGGCCTGATAACATGCATCCTAGGGTACTGAAGGAGGTGGCCCTAGAGATAGCGGATGCACTAAGCATGATTTTTCAGAATTCATTAGACTCGGGAACAGTGCCCATGGATTGGAGGGTAGCTAACGTTACCCCACTATTCAAAAAGGGGGGTAGGGAAAAAGCAGGTAATTACAGACCTGTAAGCCTTACATCAGTTGTGGGCAAAATGCTGGAGTCCATCATTAAGGATGAAATAGCCGAGCACTTAGCAAATGGGGACAGGATAGGACAGAGTCAACATGGATTTACAAAGGGTAAATCGTGCTTGACTAATCTATTGGAATTTTTTGAGGGAGTAACTGGTAAAATAGATGGGGGAGAGCCAGTAGATGTGGTGTACCTGGACTTCCAAAAGGCCTTCGATAAGGTCCCACATAAAAGATTAGCATGGAAAATTGAAGCTCATGGGATAAAGGGGAAAGTATTGACGTGGATAGAGAACTGGCTGTCAGATAGAAAACAGAGAGTTGGAATAAACGGCTCATTTTCTGAATGGCAGGCAGTAACAAGTGGGGTACCACAGGGATCTGTCCTGGGTCCCCAGCTGTTCACAATTTATATTAATGACCTGGATCAGGGAGTCGAATGCAGCATTTCCAAATTTGCAGACGACACTAAACTAGGAGGGGGGGTGGGCTCAGAGGAGGAGACCAGGATGCTCCAGAGCGATTTGGACAGACTGGGTGATTGGGCGGATAAATGGCAGATGCACTATAATGTGGACAAGTGCGAAGTTATCCACCTTGGGTGCAGGAACGGGAGGGCAAATTATTATTTAAATGGCAATAAATTGGGAGAGGGGGAAGTACAGAGAGACCTGGGTGTTCTTGTACACCAGTCACTGAAGGCAAGCATGCAGGTGCAACAGGCGGTCAAGAAGGCAAACGGTATGCTGGCCTTCATAGCAAAAGGGTTGGAATACAGGAACAGGGATACCTTGCTGCAGCTGTACAGGGCACTGGTGAGACCACACCTCGAGTACTGTGTACAGTTTTGGTCGCCTCATCTGAGGAAAGATGTTCTTGCCATGGAGGGGGTGCAGCGGCGATTCACCAGGCTGATACCAGGAATGGCGGGATTGACCTATGAGGAGAGACTATGTAGTTTAGGGATGTACACACTGGAGTTTAGAAGATTGAGAGGGGACCTCATAGAAGTGTATAAAATTCTGACAGGTCTAGACAGATTAGATGCAGAAGGAATGTTTCCCTTGGCAGGTGAGAACAGAACTAGAGGACATAATTTAAGGATAAGGGCTAAACCATTTAGGACAGAAATGAGGGGGAATTTCTTCACTCAGAGAGTGGTGAACCTGTGGAACTCATTGCCACAGAGGGCAGTGTACGCCAGCTCATTAAATATATTTAAGAGGGAATTAGATATATTTCTACAGGCAAAAGGGGTTAAGGGTTACGGAGAGAAGGCGGGGACGGGATACTGAATTGAAGGATCAGCCATGATCTCATTAAATGGCGGAGCAGGCTCGAAGGGCCGGATGGCCTACTCCTGCTCCTATCTTCTATGTATCTATGTATCTATGATCCCCTTCCTACCTCCCATTTCTCACTGATCCCCTCCCATCACCTTCCTACCTCTCCATTTCTCACTGATCCTCTTCCTAACTCCCATTTCTCACTGAGCGCCTCCCATCCCTTCCCTACCTCCCCATTTCTCACTGATCCCCACCCTAGCTCACATTTCTCAATGATCCTCTTCCTACTTCCCATTTATCACTGATCCTCTTCCTACGTCCCATTTCTCATAGATCCCCTCCCTACCTCCCATTAGACACTGAGCCTCTTCCTACCTCCCATTTCTCACTATTCCACTTCCTCCCTCCCATTTCTCACTGATCCCCTCCCTACTTCCCCATTTCTCACTGATCTGTTCCTGCCTCCCATTTCTCACTGATTTTCCTTCCTCCTATTTCTTACTGATGCCCTCCCTACCTTTGCATTTGTCACTGATAATCTTTCTGCCTCCCATTTGTCACTGATCCCCTCCCATCCACTCCCTACCTCCACATTTCTCACTGATTCTCTCCCTACCTCCCCATTTCTCACTGATCCATTTCTACTTCCCCTTTCTCACTGATCCTCTTCCTACCTCCCATTTCTCATGGAACCTCTTCCTACCTCCCCTTTCTCGCTGAACCCCTCCCTACCTCCCCATTTCTCACTGATACATTTCTACCTCCCATTTCTCACTGATCCCCCTCCTATCTCGCATTTCTCACTGATCCTCTTCTTCCCTCCCAATTATCACTACTCCCCTTCCTACCTCCCATTTCTCACTGCTCCTCTTCCTACCTCCCCTTTCTCACTGATCGCCCCCCTGCCTCCCCATTTCTCACTGATTCGTTCCTCGCTCCCATTTTTCACTGATCCTCTTCCTCCCTCCCCTTTCTCACTGATACCCTTTGTAACTCCCATTTCTCACTGATCCCCTCCCATTCACTCCCTACCTCCACATTTCTCACTGAATCCCTCCCTACCTCCACATTTCTCACTGATCTATTCCGACCTCCCTGTTCTAACTGATCACCTTCCTACCTCCCGTTTCTCACTGATCCTCTTCCTACATCCCATTTCTCACTAATCCCCTTCCTACCTCCCATTTCTCACTGATCCCCTCCCATCCACTCCCTACCTCCACATTTCTCACTGCTTGCCTTCCTACCTCCCATTTCTCAATGATCATCTTCCTACCTCCCCTTTCTCACTGATTCCCATCCCTACCTTCCCATTTCTCACTGATCCTCTTCCTACCTCCCATTTCTCACTGATCCCCTCCCATCCACTGCCTACCTCCACATTGCTCACTGATCCCCTCCCAACTCCTATTTCTCAATGATCCTCTTCCTCCCTCCCCTTTCTCACTGATTCCCATCCCTACCTCCCCATTTCTCACTGATCCTCTTCCTACCTCCCATTTCTCACTGATCCCCTCACATCCACTCCCTACATACACATTACTCACTGATTCACTCCCTAACTCACCATTTCTCACTGATCCCCTTCCTTCTTCCAATTTCTCACTGATCCCCTTCCTACTTCCCATTTCTCACTGATCCTCTTCCTACTTCCCATTTCTCACTGATCCTCTTCCTACTTCCCATTTCTCACTGATCCTCATCCGACTTCCCATTTCTCATTGATCCTCGTCCTACTTCCCCCTTCTCACTGATCACCTCCCTACCTCCCATTTCTCACTAATTCCCTTCCTACCTCCCATTTATCACTGATCCTCTTCCAACCTCCCATTTCTCACTGATCCCCTCCCTACTTCCCCATTTCTCACTGATCTGTTCCTACCTCCCATTTCTCACTGATTGTCCTACCTCGTATTTCTCACTGATGCCCTCCCTACCTTCCCATCTCTCACTGATCCTCTTTCTGCCTCCCATTTCTCACTGATCCCCTCCAATCCCCTGCCTACATCCCCATATCTCACTGATCCTGTTCCTACATCCCCATTTCTCGCTGATCCTCTCCCTACCTCCCATTTCTCACTGCTCCCCTCCCATCAGCTTCCTACCTCCCCATTTCTCACTGATCCTCTTCCTAACTCCCATTTCTCACTGATCCTCTTCCTAACTCCCATTTCTCACTGATCCCCTCCCAGCCCTTCCCTACCTCTCCATTTCACACTGCTCCCCTCCCTCCCTCCCATTTCTCACTGATCCCCTCCCATCCACTCTGTACCTCCACATTTCTAACTAATCCCCTTCCTACCTCCCATTTCTGAATGATCCTTTTCCTCCCTCCCCATTTCTCACTGATCCCCTCCCTACTTCCCAATTTCTCACTGATCTGTTCCTACCTCCCATTTCTCACTGATTTTTCTACCTCTTATTTCCCACTGATGCACTCCCTACCTTCCCATCTCTCACTGATCCTCTTTCTGCCTCCCATTTCTCACTGATCCCCTCCCATCCACTCCCTAACTCCACATTTCTCACTGATCCACTTCCTCCCTCCCCTTTCTCACTGATCCCCTCCCTACTTCCCCATTTCTCACTGACCCACTTCCTCCCTCCCCTTTCTCACTGATCCCCTCCCTACTTCCCCATTTCTCACTGATCTGTTCCTGCCTCCCATTTCTCACTGATTTTCCTACGTCCTATTTCTCACTGATGCCCTCCCTACCTTTGCATTTGTCACTGATCATCTTTCTGCCTCCCATTTGTCACTGATCCCCTCCCATCCACTCCCTACCTCCACATTTCTCACTGATTCTCTCCCTACCTCCCCATTTCTCACTGATCCATTTCTACTTCCCCTTTCTCACTGATCCTCTTCCTACCTCCCATTTCTCATGGAACCTCTTCCTACCTCCCCTTTCTCGCTGAACCCCTCCCTACCTCCCCATTTCTCACTGATCCATTTCTACCTCCCATTTCTCACTGATCCCCCTCCCATCACGCATTTCTCACTGATCATCCTGCTCCCTCCTCTTTCTTACTGATCCCCTCCCTACCTCCCATTGCTCAAAGATCCACTTCCTACCTTCCATTTCTCACTGATCATCCAACCTCCTATTTCTCACTGATGCCATCCCTAACTTTCCATTTCGCACTGATCTTTCTGCCTCCCATTTCTCACTGATCCCCTCCCATTCACACCCTACCTCCACATTTCTCACTGATCCTCTTCCTTCCTCCCATTTCTCACTGATCCTCTTCTTACCTCCCTTTTCTCACTGAACTTCTTCCTAATACCCATTTTTCACTGATCCTCTTCCTACCTCCCATTTCTAACTGATCCTTTTACTATCTCCCATTTCTCACGGATCCTCTTCCTACCTCCCATTTCTCACTGATCCCCTCCCATCACCTCCGTACCTACCCATTCATCATTGATCCCCTCCCTACCTCCCATTTCTCACTGATCCCCTCCCATCACCTTCCTACCTCCCCAATTCTCACTGATCCTCTTCCTAACTCCCATTTCTCACTGAACGCATTCCATCCCTTCCCTACCTCCCCATTTCTCACTGCTCCCCGCCCTCCCTCCCATTTCTCACTGGTCCCCTCCCATCCACTCCCACCTACACATTTCTCACTTATCCCCACCCTAGCTCACATTTCTCAATGATCATCTTCCTACTTCCCATTTCTCACTGATCCTCTTCCTACCTCCCATTTCTCACAGATCCCCTCCCACCTCCCATTTCTCATTGATCACCTCCCATCTTCTCCCTACATTACCGTTTCTCACTGATCCACTTCCTTCCTCCCATTTCTCACTGATCTCTTTCCTACCTCCCATTTCTCACTGATCCTCTTCCTACCTCCCATTTCTCACAGATCCCCTCCCACCTCCCATTTCTCACTGATCACCTCCCATCTTCTCCCTACATTGCCGTTTCTCACTGATCCACTTCCTTCTTCCCATTTCTCACTGATCTCCTTCCTACCTCCCATTTCTCACTGATCCACTACCTTCTTCCCATTTCTCACTGATCTCCTTCCTACCTCCCATTTCTCACTGATCCTCTTCATACCTCCCATTTCTCACAGATCCTCTTCCTACTTCCCATTTCTCACTGATCCTCTCCCTACTTCCCATTTCTCACTGATCCTCTTCCTACTTCCCATTTCTCACTGATCCTCTTCATACCTCCCATTTCTCACAGATCCTCTTCCTACTTCCCATTTCTCACTGAACCTCTTCCTACTTCCCCATTTCTCACTGATCTGTTCCTACCTCCAATTTCTCACTGATTTTCCTTCCTCCTATTTCTCACTGATGCCCTCCCTACCTTTGTATTTGTCACTGATCATCTTTCTGCCTCCCTTTCTAACTGCTCCCCTCCCTACCTCCCCATTTCTCACTTTTCCTTTCCTACCTCCACATTTCTCACTGATTGCCTTCCTACCTCCCATTTCTCACTGATCCTCTTCCTACCTCCCATTTCTCACTGATCCTCTCACATCCACTCCCTACATACACATTGCTCACTGATCCCCTTCCTACCTCCCATTTCTCAATGAGCCTCTTCCTCCCTCCCCTTTCTCACTGATTCCCATCCCTACCTCCCCATTTCTCACTGATCCTCTTCCTACTTCCCATTTCTACTGAAACCTCACATTCACTCCCTTCCTCCCCATTACTCACTGATCCCCTCCCTAACTCACCATTTCTCACTGATCCCCTTCCTTCTTCCAATTTCTCACTGATCCCCTTCTTACCTCCCATTTCGCACTGATCCTCTTCCTACTTCCCATTTCTCACTGATCCTCCTCCTACCTCCCCTTTCACACTGATCCCCTCCCTACCTCCCATTTATCACTAATTCCCTTCCTACCTCCCATTTCTCACTGATCCCCTCCCTACCTCCCATTTCTCACTAATTCCCTTCCTACCTCCCATTTATCACTGATCCAATTCCTCCCTCCCCTTTCTCACTTATCCCCTCCCTACTTCCCCATTTCTCACTGAAACTCTTCCTACCTCCCATTTCTCACGAATCCTCTTCCTACCTCCCCATTTCTCACTGATCCCCTCCGATCCCCTGCCTACATCCCCATTTCTCACTGATCCTCTCCCTACCTCCCATTTCTCACTGATCCCTCTTCTACCTCCCATGTCTCACTGATCCCCTCCGATCCACTGCCTACCTCCCCATATCTCACTGATCCTCTTCCTACCTCCCAATTCTCACTGATCCTTTTCCTACCTCCCATTTCTCACTGATCCCCTCCCATCACCTCCGTAGCTACCCATTCCTCATTGATCCCCTTCCTACCTCCCATTTCTCACTGATCCCCTCCCATCACCTTCCTACCTCTCCATTTCTCACTGATCCTCTTCCTAACTCCCATTTCTCACTGAGCGCCTCCCATCCCTTCCCTACCTCCCCATTTCTCACTGATCCCCACCCTAGCTCACATTTCTCAATGATCCTCTTCCTACTTCCCATTTATCACTGATCCTCTTCCTACGTCCCATTTCTCATAGATCCCCTCCCTACCTCCCATTAGACACTGAGCCTCTTCCTACCTCCCATTTCTCACTATTCCACTTCCTCCCTCCCATTTCTCACTGATCCCCTCCCTACTTCCCCATTTCTCACTGATCTGTTCCTGCCTCCCATTTCTCACTGATTTTCCTTCCTCCTATTTCTTACTGATGCCCTCCCTACCTTTGCATTTGTCACTGATAATCTTTCTGCCTCCCATTTGTCACTGATCCCCTCCCATCCACTCCCTACCTCCACATTTCTCACTGATTCTCTCCCTACCTCCCCATTTCTCACTGATCCATTTCTACTTCCCCTTTCTCACTGATCCTCTTCCTACCTCCCATTTCTCATGGAACCTCTTCCTACCTCCCCTTTCTCGCTGAACCCCTCCCTACCTCCCCATTTCTCACTGATACATTTCTACCTCCCATTTCTCACTGATCCCCCTCCTATCTCGCATTTCTCACTGATCCTCTTCTTCCCTCCCAATTATCACTACTCCCCTTCCTACCTCCCATTTCTCACTGCTCCTCTTCCTACCTCCCCTTTCTCACTGATCGCCCCCCTGCATCCCCATTTCTCACTGATTCGTTCCTCGCTCCCATTTTTCACTGATCCTCTTCCTCCCTCCCCTTTCTCACTGATACCCTTTGTAACTCCCATTTCTCACTGATCCCCTCCCATTCACTCCCTACCTCCACATTTCTCACTGAATCCCTCCCTACCTCCACATTTCTCACTGATCTATTCCGACCTCCCTGTTCTAACTGATCACCTTCCTACCTCCCGTTTCTCACTGATCCTCTTCCTACATCCCATTTCTCACTAATCCCCTTCCTACCTCCCATTTCTCACTGATCCCCTCCCATCCACTCCCTACCTCCACATTTCTCACTGCTTGCCTTCCTACCTCCCATTTCTCAATGATCATCTTCCTACCTCCCCTTTCTCACTGATTCCCATCCCTACCTTCCCATTTCTCACTGATCCTCTTCCTACCTCCCATTTCTCACTGATCCCCTCCCATCCACTGCCTACCTCCACATTGCTCACTGATCCCCTCCCAACTCCTATTTCTCAATGATCCTCTTCCTCCCTCCCCTTTCTTACTGATTCCCATCCCTACCTCCCCATTTCTCACTGATCCTCTTCCTACCTCCCATTTCTCACTGATCCCCTCACATCCACTCCCTACATACACATTACTCACTGATTCACTCCCTAACTCACCATTTCTCACTGATCCCCTTCCTTCTTCCAATTTCTCACTGATCCCCTTCCTACTTCCCATTTCTCACTGATCCTCTTCCTACTTCCCATTTCTCACTGATCCTCTTCCTACTTCCCATTTCTCACTGATCCTCATCCGACTTCCCATTTCTCATTGATCCTCGTCCTACTTCCCCCTTCTCACTGATCACCTCCCTACCTCCCATTTCTCACTAATTCCCTTCCTACCTCCCATTTATCACTGATCCTCTTCCAACCTCCCATTTCTCACTGATCCCCTCCCTACTTCCCCATTTCTCACTGATCTGTTCCTACCTCCCATTTCTCACTGATTGTCCTACCTCGTATTTCTCACTGATGCCCTCCCTACCTTCCCATCTCTCACTGATCCTCTTTCTGCCTCCCATTTCTCACTGATCCCCTCCAATCCCCTGCCTACATCCCCATATCTCACTGATCCTGTTCCTACATCCCCATTTCTCGCTGATCCTCTCCCTACCTCCCATTTCTCACTGCTCCCCTCCCATCAGCTTCCTACCTCCCCATTTCTCACTGATCCTCTTCCTAACTCCCATTTCTCACTGATCCTCTTCCTAACTCCCATTTCTCACTGATCCCCTCCCAGCCCTTCCCTACCTCTCCATTTCACACTGCTCCCCTCCCTCCCTCCCTCCCATTTCTCACTGATCCCCTCCCATCCACTCTGTACCTCCACATTTCTAACTAATCCCCTTCCTACCTCCCATTTCTGAATGATCCTTTTCCTCCCTCCCCATTTCTCACTGATCCCCTCCCTACTTCCCAATTTCTCACTGATCTGTTCCTACCTCCCATTTCTCACTGATTTTCCTACCTCCTATTTCCCACTGATGCACTCCCTACCTTCCCATCTCTCACTGATCCTCTTTCTGCCTCCCATTTCTCACTGATCCCCTCCCATTCACTCCCTACCTCCACATTGCTCACTGATTCCCTCCCTACCTCCCATTTCTCACTGATCCTCTTCCTACCTCCCATTTCTCACTGATCCCCTCCCATCCACTCCCTAACTCCACATTTCTCACTGATCCCCTCCCTACCTCCCATTTCTCACTGATTCTTTTCCTACATCCCCATTACTCAGTGATCTCAGCCCTAACTCACCATTTTTCACTGATCCCCTTCCTTCTTCCAATTTCTCACTAATCCCCTTCCTACCTCCCATTTGTCACTAATCCTCTTCCTACCTCCCAATTCTCACTGATCCACTTCCTCCCTCCCCTTCTCACGGATCCCCTCCCTACTTCCACATTTCTCACTGATCTGGTCCGACCTACCATTCCTCACTGATTTTCCTACCTCCTATGTCTCACTGATGCCCTCACTATCTTCCCATCTCTCACTGATCCTCTTTTTGCCTCCCATTTCTCACTGATCCCCTCCCATCCAATCCCTACCTCCACATTTCTCAGTGATCCTCTTCCTACCTCCCATTTCTCACTGATCCTCTTCCTAACTCCCATTTCTCACTGATCCTATCCCATCCACTCCCTACCTTCCATTTCTCACTGATCCCCTCCCATCCAATCCCTAACTCCCCATTTCTCACTGATTCTCTTTCTACCGCCCCATTTCTCACTGATCACCTCCCAACTTCTTCCTACATCGCCATTTCTCACTGATACACTTCCTCCTTTCCATTTCACACTGAACTCCTTCCTACCTCGCATTTCTCACTGATCCTCTACCTACTTCCCATTTCTCACAGATCACCTCCCTACCTCCCATTTCTCAATAATTCCCTTCCAACCTCCAATTTCTCACTAATCCCCTTCCTACCTCCACATTTCTCACTGATCCCCTCCCTTAATCCCATTTCTCACTGATCCTCTTCTTCCCTCCCCTTTCTCACTGATTTCCTCCCTACCTCCAAATTCTCAATAATCCCCTCCCTACCTCCCCATTTCTCACTGATCCTTTCCTACCTCCCATTTCTCACTGATCTTCCTACCTCCTATTTATCATGATCCCTTCCCTACCTTCCGATCTCTCACTGATCCTCTTTCTGCCTTTCATTTCTCACTGATCCCCTCCCATCCTCTCCCAACCTCCCCATTTCTCACTGACCTCTTCCTACCTCCCCTTTCTCACTGACCTCCCTCCAATCTCGCATTTCTAACTGATCCTCTTCCTACTTTCCATTTCTCACTGATCCTCTTCCTAGCTCCCATTTCTCACTGATCCCCTCCCATCCATGCCCTATATCCACATTTCTCACTGATTCCCTCCCTACCTCCCATTTCTCACTGATCCTCTTCCTACCTCCCATTTCTCACTGATCCCCTCCCTCCCTCCCATTTCTCACTGATCCCCTCCCATCCAATCCCTACCTCCCATTTCTCACAGATCCCCTCCCTACCTTCCATTTCTCACAGATCCCCTTCCATCCAATCCCTATCTCCCCATTTCTCACAGATCCTCCTCCTATCTCCTCATTTCTCACTAATCCTCTTCCTACTTTCCATTTCTTACTGATCACCTCCCTACCTCTATTTCACACTGATCCTCTTCCTACCTCCCCTTTCTCACTGCTCCCCTCCCTACCTCCCCATTTCTCACTTTTCCTTTCCTACCTCCCATTTCTCACTGATCCTCCTACCTCCTATTTATCACTAATCCCTTCCCTACCTTCCGATCTTTCACTGATCCTCTTTCTGCCTCCCATTTCTCACTGATCCCCTCCCATCCTCTCCCTACCTCCCCATTTCTCACAGATCACCACCCTACCTCCCATTTCTCAATAATTCCCTTCCAACCTCCAATTTCTCACTAATCCCCTTCGTACCTCCCATTTCTCACTAATCCCCTTCCTACCTCCCCTTTCTCACTGATCCCCTCCCTACCTCCCCATTTCTCACTTTTCCTTTCCTACCTCCCATTTCTCACTGATCTTCCTACCTCCTATTTATCACTGTTCCCCTCCCTACCTTCCGATCTCTCACTGATCCTCTTTCTGCCTCCCATTTCTCACTGATCCCCCTCCTATCATGCATTTCTCACTGATCCTCTTCCTACTTCCCATTTCTAACTGATCATCTTCTTCCCTCCCCTTTCTCACTGATCCTCTTCCTCCCTCCCATTTCTCACTGATCCTCTTCTTACCTCCTTTTTCTCACTGATCCCCTCCCTACCTCCCAATTCTTCATAATCCCCTTCCTACCTCCCATTTCTCACTGATCCTCCTCCGCCCTCCCCTTTCTCACTGATCCCCTCCCTACCTCCCCATTTCTCACTGATCTTCCTACCTCCCATTTCTCACGGTTCCCCTCCCATCCTCTCCCTACCTCCCCATTACTCACTGATCTTCTTCCTACATCCCATTTGTCACTGATCCTCTTCATCCCTCCCATTTCTCATTAATCCCCTTCCTCCCTCCCATTTCTCACTGATCCTCTTGCTACCATCCCATTTCTCACTGATCCTCTTCTTACCTCCCTTTTCTCACTGAACCTCTTCTTACCTCCCTTTTCTCACTGAACCTCTTCCTACCTCCCATTTCTCACTGATCCCCTCCGATCCCCTCCCTACCTCCCCATTTCTCACTGATCCTCTTCCTCCCTCCCCTTTCTCACTGATTCCCATCCCTACCTCCCCATTTCTCACTGATCCCCTTCCTACCTCCCATTTCTCACTGATCCCCTCCGATCCCCTCCCTACCTCCCCATTTCTCACTGATCCTCTTCCTCCCTCCCCTTTCTCACTGATTCCCATCCCTACCTCCCCATTTCTCACTGATCCCCTCCCTACCCTTCCTATCTCCCCATTTCTATCTGATCCTCTTCATACCTCCCATTTCGTACTGATCCCCTCCCATCCGCTCCCTACCTCCCCATTTCCAACTAACCCGCTTCCTACCTTCCATTTCTCACTGATCCCCTACCCTTCCTACCTTCCATTTCTCACTGATCCCCTACCCTTCCTACCTTCCATTTCTCACTGATCCCCTTCCTACCTTCCATTTCTCACTTTTCCCCTACCCTTCCTAACTTCCATTTCTCACTGATCCCTATCCTTCCTACCTTCCATTTCTCACTGCTCCCCTACTCTTCCTACCTTCCTCTTTATCATTGATCCCCACCATACATTTCAGCTTTCTGCCTAACCAACACACATTCCACTTCCTACTTTCCTCATTCTCAATAATCCATTCTCATTTCACACTGATCCCCTCCCTACCTTCCTTTTTTCATTAATCACCACCATCCCCCTTTCTACCTTCCCCTTTCTCAATGATTACCTCCCATCAAAATGGCGGAGTTCAGCATGCAAGTGCAAAAGACAAGGCTGAAGCACCTTCAAGCATCTTCAGCCAGAGGTGCCTAGTGGATGATACATCTTGGCCTCCTCCTGAGGTCCCCAACATCACAGAAGCCAGTCTTCAGCCAATTTTATTATTTCCACATAATATCAGGAAATGGCTGAGAACACTGGCTATGGGCCCTTACAACATACCAGCTGTAGTGCTGAAGACTTGTGCTCCAGAACTAGCCGTGCCTCTAGCCAAGCTGTTCCCGTACAGATTCAACACTGGCATCTACCTGACAAAGTGGAAAATTTTCCAGGTATGTCCTGTCCATGAAAAATAGGACAAATCCAATCCGGCCAATTACCGCCCCATCAGTCTACTCTCAATCAACAGCAAAATGATGGAAGGCATCATTGGCAGCGCTATCAAGCAGCACTTACTCATCATTAACCTGCTCACCGATGCTCAGTTTGGGTTCTGCCAGGACCACTTGGCTCCAGACCTCATTACATCCTTGGTCCAAACATGGACAAAAGAGCTAAATTCCAGAGGTGAGGCGAGAGTGACTGTCCCTGACATTAAGGCAGAATTTGACCAAGTGTGGCATCAAGGAGCCCTAGTAAAATTGAAGTGAATGAGAATCAGGGGCAAAACATTCCACTGGCTGGAGTCATACCTAGCACAAAGGAAGATGGTTCTGGTTGTTGGAGGCCAATCATCTCAGCACCAGGACATCACTGCAGGCGTTCTTCAGGGCAGTATCCTAGGCCCAACCATCTTTCGCTGCTTCATCAATGAACTTCCCTCCATCATAAGGTGAGAAGTGGAGATGTTCGCTGATGATTGCACAGTGTTCAGTTCCATTCACAACTCCTTAGATAATGAAGCATTTCATGTCCGCATGCAGCAAGACCTGGACAACACGCAGCCTAGGGATGTGTAAGCCTTTCTCTTACTACTGTTCAGACTTCGAGAATTACGAATAAGCGTAACAATGACAGACAAGTATGTGATCAATAAAATTGGTCTTTATTCACACTATAGTTCAAAATTCAAGTGTACAATCGCAATCAATATGCGCCCAATTTACCCGTACATAAAAGTAACTCATATGCTACCCCCTGGCGATTTATATCCCAAGTCAACTGTACATAAAAGTACCCTTTTAACAATATCCAAGCTCTATGTCCGACTTTCATACATACTCCTTTATCTCTGGGTGATCGGTCCAGGGAGAGTTGTAAGTCGAAACATAGACTGGCCAGCTTTCTCTGTTCATCTGTTCTTCCGTTCTGTCTCCTTTGTTCCTTCTGTGTTCTGAATTTCCTGCCCCGGGTCACTCTTTATAGCGCCTTTCTGCCGGCCTCCCTTGTATATCACTATTTGCCTCCCTCTGATTGGTCAGTTTCACTCCAAACCTTCCCTGATTGGAGTTCCTTCCGCATGACACATTCATGTTCCTGTGAGGTGTGTGGGGGCAGGACTTCCTTATCAATCTGGTGTCTCCTTCCTGTCCATGTGGTCTTTCAAACAAGGGACCATATACTGACTGCCAGGCAAAGGACCCCCTGCTGACTTCCACCATTTTGTGTCTTCACAAACAAAGAACACATGCTGATTTGCTACATTTTAAATCCGTCTGTAACCATTTCACAATTCATTCAGAACTTCGATCTCCACATGGTAGCAGCGGTTTTATTACAATTTTTAGAATCTTACAGCTGATAAGAGGCAAGTAACATTTGCACCACACAAGTCCCAGGCAATGACCATCTCCAGCAAGAGAAAATCTAACCACCTCCCCTTGATATTTAATGGCATTACCATCGCCGAATCCCCCACCATCTACATCCTGAGGGTCACCATTGACCAGAAATTTAACTGGACCAGCCATGTAAATATTGTGGCTACAGGAGCAGGCCAGAAGCTGGGTATTCTGCGAGTGTCTCACCTCCTGACTCCCCAAAGCCTTTCCCCCATCTACAAGCCATAAGTCAGGAGTGTGATGGAATACTCTCCACTTGCCTGGATGAGTGTAGCTGCAACACACTCAAGTAGGTCAACACCATCTACGACAAAGCAATCTGCTTGATTAGCACTCCATCCACCACCTTAAACATTCACTCCCTCCACCACCAGCGTACCGAGGCTGCAGTGTGTACCATCTACAAGATGCATTGCAGCAACTCACCAAGGCTTCTTCAACAGCACCTTCCAAACACGTGACCTCTACTACCTAGAAGGACAAGGGCAGCAGGTGCATGGGAACACCACCACCTCCAAGTTCCCCTCCAAGTCACACACCATCCTGACTTGGAAATATATCGCCGATCCTTCATCGTCGCTGGGTCAAAATCCTGGAACTCCCTACCTAACAGCACTGTGGGAGTACCTTCACCACACGGACTGCAGCGGTTCAAGAATGCGGCTCACCACCACCTTCTCAAGGGCAATTAGGGATAGGCAATAAATGCTGCCTTGTCAGCGATGCCCACATGTCGTGAATGAATTTTTAAAAATCTCCCTTTCCTACTTTCCCCTTTCTCATTGATCTACCGCCCGCCCCCACCCCCCCCACCTCCTCCCCCACCTCCTCCCCTAGCTCCTCCCCTAGCTCCTCCCCTAGCTCCCATACTAAGAAACGAAGGAGCAGCTGCTCAATTGATCCTGTCCTTTACTGTCGTGGAGCCCTTCCCCACCCACAGCTATATCATCTCCTGTGAGAGGCAAAGAAGACAATGAACTTGGGTTAATTTTGGGGGAAATACTGGGAAATTCCTATTGAACCCCCGAAGTCAATCAATCAAGTTCTAGATCATGTGACTGGGAGACCCATTCACCAATACCCAGCTACCCTCATCATGCTTCATTATGGCATCTCTCAGGAACTCGCCCAGCTCCTTTTTGAATGTTTGCAGTGAATCCACGCTCATTGCGTGAGCTGGTAACTTCTTTCTTACTCTCTGAAAAGTTCCTTCCTGTCCTTTAGCCTCTCCTGTCCAAGGAGCAGTTACCTTTTCCTTTTCTTGGCACATCTGTGATCTCCACCCAAAGACATGCTGCTATTTATTGATGGGCCAGTCAGGTCAGCCAGTTGGTTAGAATATGATGCTAATAATGTCAAGGTTCATGTGCTTGATTCCCCTGAAAAGCCACTTCAACATTTTCTATATTACTCTAAACATTTGAAGTAGAAGATACGAGGCATTTGGGAGGGAGAGGGGCAGGGATGTTAGTTTTGGGTTGGTATAGCAAAGAGCTGGCACAGAAATGATGGACTGCATGGCCTCCACTGCCCTGGGAACTTCCATGAAACCATTAGATTGTATGACTTCCCTCTTAGTCTGACTCCCTCAGTTTTATCATGTAGCCCCTGGTATTAGAATCATGAATCAGAGATAGGAATTAGGCTGGGCCAAGACTGCACTTCACTTCACATTAATTAGAATCATCAAAATTGACAGCACAGGAGGCCATTTGGCCCATCGCCCCGTGCCCTCTCTCTGAAGGAGCTCTCCACTTAGTTCCACTTGCCCCATTCCCCAATGACCCCATTGCCCTGTGCCCTCTCCCTGAAGGAGTTCCCCCCCTCAGTCCCATTCCCCACATTCCCCCTTCAGCCCTTCGCCCTCTATACGCTCTCCCTGAAGGAGCTCTCCGCTCACTCCCATTCTACCCCCTTTCCCCATTCGGCCCATCTCCCCTCTGCCCTCTAGTCGATCATGGCTGATCTGTACCTGCCTTCTCTCCATATTCCTTGATACCTTCATTTTGAACACTGATCTCCTTTTAGCCTTTGTTCAAATGAAAAGATCCCAGTTTCTCTAGTCTTTCCTCAGAACTAAAGCCTCATCCCTAGGAATACCTCAGTGAGCCTCTCCTACATCCTCTCCATTACCACTCCCTCTTTTTTTTAACAGAACAATTCCAACTTCCTCAATCTTTCCCAGAAGTACAATTCCAACCGTCTGGGGTAATTGTGTTGGGTCAGCTTAGTTCCTTCTGTAAGTAAAAATCTCTTTACAACTGGAAACCTTCTCACTCAAAACCTTCTCACTCAAAACCTTCTCACTCAGAGCCTTCTCACTTGAAACCTTCTCACTCAAAACCTTCTCACTCAAAGCCTTCTCACTCGAAACCTTCTCACTCAAAACCTTCTCACTCGAAACCTTCTCACTCGAAACCTTCTCACTCAAAACCTTCTCACTCAAAACCTTCTCACTTGAAGCCTTCTCACTCAAAGCCTTCTCACTCGAAACCTTCTCACTCAAAACCTTCTCACTCAAAACCTTCTCACTCGAAACCTTCTCACTCGAAACCTTCTCACTCGAAGCCTTCTCACTTGAAGCCTTCTCACTCAAAGCCTTCTCACTTGAAGCCTTCTCACTCAAAACCTTCTCACTCGAAGCCTTCTCACTTGAAGCCTTCTCACTCAAAGCCTTCTCACTCAAAGCCTTCTCACTTGAAGCCTTCTCACTCAAAACCTTCTCACTCGAAGCCTTCTCACTTGAAGCCTTCTCACTCAATGCCTTCTCACTCAAAGCCTTCTCACTTGAAGCCTTCTCACTCAAAGCCTTCTCACTTGAAGCCTTCTCACTCAAAACCTTCTCACTCGAAGCCTTCTCACTTGAAGCCTTCTCACTCAAAACCTTCTCACTCAAAGCCTTCTCACTCAAAGCCTTCTCACTTGAAGCCTTCTCATTCAAAACCTTCTCACTCAAAGCCTTCTCACTTGAAGCCTTCTCACTCAAAGCCTTCTCACTTGAAGCCTTCTCACGCAAAGCCTTCTCACTCGAAGCCTTCTCACTCGAAACCTTCTCACTCGAAACCTTCTCACTCGAAAACTTCTCACTCAAAACCTTCTCACTCAACACCTTCTCACTCGAAGCCTTCTCACTCAAAACCTTCTCACTCAATACCTTCTCACTCAACCTTCTCACTCAAAGCCTTCTCACTCAAAGCCTTCTCACTCAAAGCCTTCTCATTTGAAGCTTTTGACAATAGTTCAGACAGATAACATGGTGATCAACAGAGACCATGGCCCTGATATTCCCGGGGAGGCAGGGAGGGAGCAGAGGCATGTGTTTGCGGGTGGTTGTGGGGAGGGGACATGGAAATTCCGGGGATGAGGAGTTCCGGCCGAATTTAACTGCAGGACCTCATAATCATTTTTTGATTCTGTTTCCCGTCCGGCAGCTGGCCAGATTGAGAGGCTGACCACCACCGAGCAGGTGAGTTTGTGGGAGAAGGCCACAGCCAGGGACCACTGGGGATGGACCACTGGGGACGAGCCCTGAGAAACCCGCACAGCAACTGTTAAATTTAAATCAGGCTCCCAATTGCGCTGTGGGTGTCTGATTTAAATATGTTAATGAAGTGTGCCACCTCTCCAGGGCATGCCACTCGCACAGAACAAAACCGCCGCCATGGAAATGGGAGCAGACGTGTACGTGGTGGGTTGGGGATGCATTTGGCGATTAAAATTTTTACCCCCATCCCCCCAGCCCCCGACCTTCTCTCGCCTGTCGTGGGGGTTTAATATCGACTCCTATTTCTCTGCTAACTTAGCTGATCTAAGTTGGTACATAGGGTGGAGACACTACAATTGACCCCTGGATTCAGAGGCTAAATGGAGCAGAATTTCCAATCACTATCCAGTGACTCCGACAGAAAGTGGGCATGTCAAACCAGGACAGGAATGGGGCTGGCAGTGATGCTCTAGCAGTCTAATAGCCAACCTTGTGCTTGCACAGCAGTGTTTTATTTACATTGTTTACTCATGAAATCCACCTTTTGAAAGGGGCTTAATGCCTATTGGTCACTTTCTGATGAATGTCAACAAACCATAGCCTGAAATACACCAAGAGACATAATAAACCAGGATCCCACAGCCCATCACATCAGTGCCCATCATGGACAAGGTGCAATCCTCTTTCCCTTTTAGACACTCCCAATCCCGAGGGAGGTGTCGGAGAAAATGTCGCAAAGGAGTGAATCCAGCAAAACCAGCCCCAGCCAATCAGCAGATTTTTAAGTCCCAACCGTCTGGTCACCGCACCATGACTTCTTTAGTCTCCTCTTCTCTCCAATATCAGCTTGGCTCAGTTGTAGCACTCTTGCCCCTGAGTCAGAATGTCTAAGGTAGAGTCATAGAGTTATGGAGCACAGAAAGAGGCCCTTCGGCCCATCGTGTCCACGCCGTCCATCAAGCCCTATCTATTCTAATCCCATTTTCCAGCACTTGGTCTGTAGCCTTGTATGCTATGGCGTTTCAAGTGCTTATCTAAATGCTTCTTGAATGTTGTGAGGGTTCCTGCCTCTACCACCCTTTCAGGCAGTGAGTTCCAGATTCCAACCACCCTCTGGGTGAAAAAGTTTTTCCTCAAATCCCCTCTAAACCTCCTGCCCCTTACCTTGAAACTATGCCCCCTGGTTATTGACCCCTCTACTAAGGGGCAAAATTCCTTTCTATCTACCCTATCTATGCCCCTCATAATTTTGTACACCTCAATCAGGTCCCCCCTCAGCCTTCTCTGCTCTAAGGAAAACAACCCCAGCCTGTCCAGTCTCTCTCCATAGCTGAAGCACTCCAGCCCAAGTAACATCCTGGTGAATCTCCTCTGCACCCTCTTCAATGCAATCACATCCTTCCTATAGTGTGGTGACCAGAACTGCACACAGTATTCCAGCTGTGGCCTAACTAGCGTTTTGTACAGCTCCATCATAACCTCCCTGCTCTTATATTCTATGAGAAGTCGCACAACACCAGGATATAGTCCAACAGATTTATTTAATTAAATAAATCTGTTGGACTATAACCTGGTGTTGTGCGACTTCTCATTTTTGTCCACCCCAGTCCAACGCCGGCATCTCCACATCATGACTTATATTCTATGCCTTGGCTAATGAAGGCAAGTATCCCATATGCCTTTTTAACCACCTTATCTACCTGTCCTGCTGCCTTCAAGGATCTATGTGGATGAATTAGCTGCGCAGATGGAGGTAAACGAATATGATATGATTGGGATTACGGAAACATGGCTCCAGGGTGACCAAGGCTGGGAACTCAACATCCAGGGGTATTCAATATTCAGGAAAGATAGGCAAAAAGGAAAAGGAGGTGGGGTAGCATTGCTGGTTAAAGAGGGGATTAACACAATTGTAAGGAAGGATATTAGCTCTGATGATGTGGAATCTGTATGGGTAGAACTGAGAAATACCAAGGGGCAGAAAGCGTTAGTGGGAGTGGTATACAGACCCCCAAACAGTAATGCGGAGGTTGGGTATGGCATTAAAAGGGAAATTAGAGAAACGTGCAATAATGGCACAGCAGTTATCATGGGTGACTTAAATTTACATATAGATTGGGCTAACCAAATTAGTAACAGTACTGTGGAGGAGGAATTCCTGGAGTGTACACGGGATGGTTTCCTGGACCAATATGTCGAGGAACCAACGAGAGATCAGGCCATCTTAGACTGGGTATTATGGAATGAGAAAGGATTAATTAGCAATCTTGTTGTGCAAGGCCCCTTGGGTCAGAGCGATCATAATATGATAGAATTCTTCATTAAAATGGAGAGTGAAGTAGTTGACTCGGAGACTAGGGTCCTTAATTTAAATAAAGGAAACTACGATGGTATGAGGGGTGAGTTGGGTAGGATTGATTGGGGAATGTTACTCAAAGGGCTGACGGTGGATAGGCAATGGCAAACATTCAAAGATCGCATGGATGAACTGCAGAATTTGTTCATCCCAGTTTGGCATAAAAGTAAAACAAAAAGGGTGACTCAACCGTGGCTAACAAGGGAAATTAGGAATAGCATAAGATCCAAGGAGAGAACATATAAATTGGCCAGAAAAAGCAGTAAACCTGAGGATTGGGAGCAGTTTAGGATTCAGCAAAGGAGGACAAAGGGATTAATTAAGAGGGGGAAAATAGAGTATGAGAGTAAACTTGCAGGGAACATAAAAACTGACTGTAAAAGCTTTTATAGATATGTGAAGAGAAAAAGATTGGTGAAGTCAAACATAGTTCCCTTGCAGTCAGAATCAGGGGAATTTATAATGGGGAACAAAGAAATGGCAGACCAATTAAATACATACTTTGGTTCTGTCTTCACAAAGGAGGACATAAATAACCTCCCAGAGATGTTGGGGAACATAGGGTCTAATGAGAGGGAGGAACTGAAAGAAATCAGTATTTGTAGGGAAATGGTGTTAGCAAAATTGACGGGATTGAAGGCCGATAAATCCCCAGGGCCTGATAATCTACATCCTAGGGTACTTAAAGAAGTGGCCCTAGAAATAGTAGATGCATTGCTGGTCATCTACCAAAATTCGATAGATTCTGGAACAGTACCCATGGATTGGAGGGTAGTTAATGTTACCCCACTATTCAAAAAAGGTGGTAGAGAGATAAGCCTGATATCGGTAGTGGGGAAAATGCTGGAGTCCATTATAAAAGATGTAAAAGCAGAGCACTTGGAAAACAGTGACAGGATCGGACAAAGTCAACATGGATTTACAAAAGGTAAATCATGCTTGACTAATCTACTGGAATTTTTTGAAGATGTAACTGGTAGAAGAGATAAGGGAGAACCAGTGGATGTGGTGTATTTGGACTTTCAGAAGGCTTTCGATAAGGTCCCGCATAAGAGATTAGCGTATAAAGTTAAGGCACATGGGATTGGGGGCAAGGTATTGATTTGGATAGAGAACTGGTTGGCAGACAGAAGGCAAAGAGTTGGAATAAACTAGTCTTTTTCCGAGTGGCAGGCAGTGACTAGTGGGGTACCGCAGGGATTGGTCCTAGGACCCCAGCTATTCACAATATATATTAATGATCTAGACGAGGGAACGAGATGTAATATCTCCAAGTTTGCAGATGACACAAAGCTGGGTGGGCGTGTGTGCTGTGAGGAGGATGCCAAAAAACTCCAGTATGATTTGGACAGGTTGGGTGATTGGGCAGAATCATGGCAGATGCATTATAATGTGGATAAATGCGAGGTTATCCACTTTGGTGTCAAAAACGGGAAGGCAGATTATTATCTGAATGGCAATAGATTGGGAGAAGGGGAAGTGCAACGAGACCTGGGTATCCTTGTGCACCAGTCGCTGAAGGTAAGCATACATGTGCAGCAGACGGTTAAGAAGACAAATGGTATGTTGGCCTTCGTAGCGAGAGGGTTCGAATACAGGAACAAGGATGTCTTGCTGCAGTTGTACAGGGCCCTGGTGAGACCACACCTTGAGTATTGTGTGCAGTTTTGGTCACCTTATCTGAGGAAGGATGTTCTTGCCATGGAGGGAGTGCAGCGAAGATTCACCAGGCTGATACCTGGGATGGCAGGAATGACGTATGAGGAGAGATTGGGTCGATTGAGCTTATACTCGCTAGAGTTTAGAAGAATGAGAGGGGATCTCATTGAAACTTATAAAATTCTAACAGCACTAGACAGACTAGATGCAGGAAGGATGTTCCCGATGGTTGGGGAGTCCAGAACCAGGGGTCACAGTCTAAAGATAAGGGGTAAGCCATTTAGGACAGAGATGAGGAAGAATTTCTTCACCCAGAGAGTGGTGAACCTGTGGAATTCTCTACCACAGAAGGCAGTGGAGGCCAATTCATTAAATATATTCAAGAAGGAGTTAGATATATTTCTTAAGGCTAAAGGGATCAAGGGATATGGGGAAAAGGCAGGGACAGGGTGCTGAATTTGGATGATCAGCCATGATCTCATTGAATGGCGGAGCAGGCTCGAGGGGCCGAATGGCCTACTCCTGCTCCTATCTTCTATGTTTCTATGTTTCTATGTACATGCACACCAAGGTCCCTCTGATCCTCTGTCCTTCCTCGGGTCTTACCATTCATTGTGTATTCCCTTGCCTTGATAGTCCTCCCAAAATGCATCAACTCACACTTTTTAGGGTTAAATTCCATTTGCCACTGTTCTGCCCATCTGACCAACCCGTCTATATTGTCCTGTAGCTTGAGGCTTCCCTCCTCACTATTTACCACTCCACCAATTTTCGTGTCATCTGTGAAATTACTGATCATACCCCCTATATTCATATCTAAATCATTAATGTACACTACAACAGCAAAAGACCCAGCACCGATCCCTGGCTTCCAGGCTTCCAGTCACAAAAACAACCTTCGACCATCACCCTCTGCCTCTTGCCACTAAGCCAATTTTGGATCCAATGTGCCAAATTACCCTGGATCCCATGGGCTCTTACCTTCTTGCCCAGTCTCCCATGCGGAACTTTGTCAAAAGCCTTACTGAAGTCCATGTAGACTACATCAACTGCACTACCCTCATCCACGCACCTAGTCACCCCCTCGAAAAATTCAATCAAATTGGTCAGACATGATCTCCCCCTGACAAAGCCGTGCTGACTATCCTTGATTAATCCTTGCCTCTCCAAGTGGAGACTAATTCAGTCCCTCAGAATTTTTTCCAATAATTTCCCTACCACTGATATTAGGCTCACTGGCCTGTAATTCCCTGGTTTATCCCTGGTTTAGGGTGACCATAGTTTCAAAACCAGATCCGGGGACACACAGGCAATGTTCCCCTGCAATAATTTTGGGTGCACGGACCCTGTAACGAGCTGTGCATTCACAGTTTTGCGCCTGCGCGAAAGTTCACGTTGGAAAAGCCGGTCCCGGGCTGTGCGGGACCAGCAGACAGCTGCACGGCTGCGCAGCTTAGATACCCCGAATCACTAACTTGCATGTGTTCTGTCAATAGTGCTGGACCATCTACTCGTCCCCCAACACCCTAAATTTTAATTTCTCAATTTGAAATCTGTTCCCAACAGACTGAGATTTTCCACGAAACACCCTCTGTGTCAGAAGGTTTCAGATTGAGAAACCTCTTCCCGTTATGAGAATTTAGAGCTTGCCCTTATTCAATAAAAACCCCCCACTGCACCATATGGTAAACTGGTAAAATAAACCACATCCACTCACCCACCAGCTCTCTCCACTCCCTTGGCTTCTCCCGCACATTACCTGGTCCTGCCCGCCGGCCAGTCACCATTGGATGAAGCACGGATCAGGTGACTCAATCCCCGACAGTGCCGTGCGGCCAGAGCTATAGACAGGGCCTTTTCACCGCCGCCCTGCGTTGTGGGATGGTGGGGCCGCCATTGACACTGCCATTCAACCCGCGCCAGGAATTCGCTCCTGAACTCAAACCGGCCGAGAATCTCTAGGAAACGGGTTTCTGTGCATTAGCATTGAGAAAAATCAAAGACTCAGTTTCGGGGACGAGATTTTTAAACCGGGGACTCTTCCGGGGACATTGTTTGTCGGGATACACATTCCCAAATCTGAGGCCTGTGCCCGGTAAACAGGGACGTCTGGTCAGCCGAGTCTAATGTTTAAACCCCAATCTAGGGCTCACAGACTAAGAGGACTCCAGTGTAGTGCTGCATTGCTGGAGGTGCCATCTTTAAAATGCAGTTTAAGGAAAGATTAGCCTGAGTTTCACTGGACATAAAAGGCGAGCAGCACTATTTGAAGAGGAGCAGGGAATTCTCCTCATGTACTGCCTAATATTTATCCATCAAACAGGTTAACTGATCATTTATCTGAGTGCTGTTTGTGGGAGCTTGCTGTGCACAAATTGGCTGCCACTGAGTACATTTTGAAAATACTTCATTGGCTGTAAAGCGCTTTGGGACGTCCTGAGGTTTTGAAAGGCGCTGGAGAAATGGCAGTTCTTTCTATTTAACATTGATAGTCCCCTCCCCGTAACCTCCCCCGCCCCTCGCCCTTCCCTGTAGCCTCCCACGCCCCTCCCCCTGCCCCGTCCCCTCCCCTCCCCCTGCCCCGTCCCCTTCCACTCCCCTCCCCCTCCCCATCCCCCTCCCCTCCCCCTGCCAGGTCCCCTCCCCCTCCCCTCCCCCTCGCCTCCCCCTGTTCCCGTCCCCTCCCCTCCCCCTCCCCATCCCCGTCCCCTCCCCCTGCCCCGTCCCCTCCCCCTCCCCATCGCCTGCCCCATCCCCTCCCACTCCCCTCCCCCTCCCCATCCCACTCCCCTCCCCTCCCCCTGCCCCGTCTCCTCCCCTGCCCCGTCCCCTCCCCTGTAGCCACCCTGTCCCCTCCCCCACCCCTCCCCCGCCTCCATCCCCTCCTCTGCAGCCGCCCCCGCCCCTCCCCCTGCCCCGTCCCCGCCCCTGTCGCCTCCCCGTCCCTCCCCTGTAGCCTCCCCCGCCCTTTTCCCTCCCCGTCAACTCCCCCTCCCCCATCCCCTCCCCATCCCCACCCTGTAGCCCCCTCTATCCCGTCCCCATCCCCTCCCCCGTCCCCTCCCCTGTCCCCTCCCCTGCCCCCCCCTCTATCCCCTCCCCTGTCCCCTCCTCTATCCCGTCCCCTGTCCCCTCGCCTGTCCCCCCCTCTATCCCATCCCCTGTCCCCTCCTCTGTCCCGTCCCCTGTCCCCTCCCCTGTCCCCCCCTCTATCCCATCCCCTGTAGCCTCCCCTGTCCCCCCTCTATCCCGTCCCCCGTCCCCTCCTCCATTCCCTGTAAGGGGTTTTTGTCTCGGGCTTATTTGTAGGTCAGCCAGTTATGTTTTCCTGGACTGTCCCTGCCCGCTGTGCGGTTGCGAATCGCTATCCCCTTTATTAGTTCTGAGACCAGGACTTATCGAGCGGCGATAAAGACAGACGAACAGACCCGTGGATTGGTGTGAGGAAAACTAATGTTTATTTACAGAAGTAAAACTACAGAGAAACAGTATCATATGAAAACGGTTTTACACTTAGCATAGGAAGAGAACGGACACATCGAGGGAAAATCCTAAAATTACAATTTTAGCAATATCCCCATTAATCCCCACCCTTATGCCTAACTAAAATTGTCTTGTGACAGCCAGAAGAAAGATAATGCTCACCGGTAAAATGGATGGAAAAACCTGGCCCTGTGCTCTGTTTCTGCCGATGACACGTGGCGTTTCTGGTAGTCTTCTTTCTGGGCTGCTGGCAGACAGAGCGAACCGGGTCCAGGCAGAGAGAGCGAAAAATGGCTGGCTCTTCCCATTTATACCCCTCCCGGACGCCCTAATCTTCCCACCGATCAGCACATTTCTATTCTCTGATCTGGGCATGATGAATTTTAACAAAAGGTACTGGTCTCGGCCCATCATGTTAGATGGCCGGTAATGGTGTGATACCAGTTCTTCAACTGCCACCCTATTGTTCGACAGGTTGGATGATTGTCCAGAACAGTTCCGTTGATGGGCCCAGTGCCGTCTCAATGTCCCCGCCGATTACTTGAGCAAACACCTTGAAAGCCTTATGCATAGACCTGATTGTAATGCATAAGGAAAGGTCCTGTACTGTTGCAGACATCGGAATACACAAGCTGACACGAGGTCCGACAGCGGCCATTTTATGCCCTGGATTTTAAAACTCAGTCTGACCAGGGTTTCTTTATTAATAAGTCCAACAACAAACATCTTCGGGGGGGGGGGGAACACATGAAATTTTGCGAATCCTTTCAGTCCCCCCTGTGGAGACTTAAACTTGCTTGAAGTGTCCATACGAGGTGAACAAAATTTCTGACTGTCGCAAACAACCTTCCCCTTTATTTACCTATCCTAATTCCCCCGACACGTACATTCCCCCACTTGGAGAATAACCACAGTGTACAGCAGGCATTTTAGATAGGAAAACAAATTCATTTCCAGTAATCCCAGCACGGAGGGGGTCCAACATACCCCCGCACCACTTGGGATAAAAGTTTTTTTTTAATCAAACAAAAAAAACAACGAACGGAGGGGACCATCTTTATTAAAAATAATAAAATGAGGCCGCCATCACTCGTAAGTGGTGCGACACGGAATTCACGTGAGTGTCTCGTCTACCCGAGCATACTTTTCCCTCCAGACCCTTTGGGTTCTTGCTACTGCCTCGGGACCCTTTTTCCGACACTGGACGCAAACCAGGTAGAGGACGATCCCGAGCTGACAAATTACGAGCACGTGTGATGCCAGACGAATCCAGGAGGGGACCTCGATATTCTCAAAGATGTCCCACCAGGGTGGGGTCGTAATATCCAGAATATCGGCCCCTATCTGGATAGTCTGCTGCTCCAGTGTATAAAAATGCTTTTGCGACACCACTACGGCTTTTAATAGTTTAATGAGGTGTTCTGGGAGAGGGGGAATCTGGTAGCCGAAGTGAGCCACATACTTTTGGCGGTTGGTGAAATTCTCTCTTACAGTTAGGTGAACCGTGGATGGTTCAGGAATGGGGACAATTCGTTCCTGGGCCACTTGAACTTCTGCCTTGGGTTTAAAGCAGAAGCTGCTGTCACTCTACCAGCACGGACAGCACAGCTGGTGCGCGGTGTGAGACGCTCCTGTGGTGACGCAATATGTCCCACCTCCTATATATGCTACCTGTGGGGGAACATGGCCTTGTGCCATGGCTTCCATGGTACAATTTATAGGTTTGGCGTCAGCAGCTCTGAACCCGCATTGTGGTTTCGAATAGGCATTCAAGTGCTGGGGACACAGCATGATGTGTGCTCCCCGGCTACGGCACCCCGAGAGGTCAGTACCCGTCATAGCGTGATCCCACTTTATGACGTAGGGCGGGACCGCTGTAAAACGAACGTGTACACCCCCCTGAATGACACCAATGTTCTCCACCCTGTATACCGGCGCGGGTCGGGCCGTCCCGCCCATGACCGGCATCCTTACTATTATCCCCATGATAGTGTGGTTGGAACGTCCACAGTCCACTGGGACTGGGTAGGCCTCGGAAGCTAGTCGGAGCTGGCACGGGCTTAATGCGTTCTCAAAAGAGTGGAGGGCTGCGAGGTGCTTGTTGCTGATCCAGGAGGGGACCAAACCCTGTTTTAAGTCCTCCAGATTTCTGCGGCCCTTGCCCAGCAACCATGCCCCATACAGTACGCACACCTCGTTTTGCGCAGCCTGATCGGACACATTCCGATCCTCCCTAATGAGCGCATTCACCGTCTTTGCATGTATCTCCAGCTCCGCTATGATCTCCTTTAGATGGAGAGTCATGGCCTGGTCTTCATGCAGTTCCGAACCCACTACCTTATTCTCATCAGTTAAGACCTTCTTTAATTGGGTCTTCAGACCGTTGATCTGCGTCTGCAGTTCAATGTCGTCTAAACTATTAATAACTGAAGACCCCGCACTAAAACCCGTTAAAACATCATTAACAGTACCCCTTCTCTGTCTCCCCACCCCGTCCCAAGCCTCGTGGCTATGTGTATACAATTTGGTCTTATCGATCTCCGCAAAATCGAATTCGTAAAACTTTTGAAATGTTTCCCTTAAGAGGGCTTGATATAGTTTAGCGGTCTCTGCAGGGCACCACGCGGGCAAATGCACCTCAGTGAGATTTAAGATCACCGAGGCCACCGCGTAATGCACCCCTTGATAGAGCACCTGGTCTGTGGGTACCAGCACCAGGCCGTTCCCTGGTCCCTTGGTGGTGGCGGGGCATCCCTCTGCTACAGTCCATGACGTCGGGGTCGTGGGCAGGGGCTGTCGGGGACGGGTCACTAATTCAGTAGCATTAACCGAGATTGGGGAGTATGGGATCGCGCATGCATCCAGGCGCGACCCCCAGTCCATTCCCCTCCCGTTATCCTGCCACTGGCTGTGGAAAATGATGGAAACGCCCGTGGGGCAGACTCTCTCTGAACCCCACATACAGACATAGATCCCCTGATCCAGTTCCCACCATTTGTCCCAGCACACACTTAACCCTCCCTGGGTCCCCGTGATGGTCCTGTGGGTGTCGTTCCCTAACCTTTCCCATTCTACCCTGGGGTTCCCCATGTCTTTGCTTAATTTTCTTAGCCAGCACCACCTATCCAGGGGAACGTTGCCCTTACATGATAAACAAATCCTTTTGCCCACGGTGACGCTGATCCTTGGGGTGACGATCCGTATCCTCGGGCAATGGAGGGAGGCCTCCCCACATGTAAAACCGGTCTGGCTCGAGTACTGGGTCGAGTTTGACCCCAGCCATCCAGGCCAGCTCCCCTCGTGAGTATACGAGGCAATTTCATCCGCCTCGCGTAGGCCACTTCCATCGTGGGCTAGGGGCGCCGTCCTTCCGGAGCATCCGAAGATGCGGTGGTCCTCGGTGTCGCCCCTTCTCGCGAGGCTCAGCCCAGACAGGGCGAGCAAGATCAGGCCTCTGAACATTTCCCTTTTTAATTGCCTGAAAAAAAATAAAGAACATCTAGCCAGGCTCCCTATAGGCTCCTTGGCTGGGGTGAAGTGTGAGCGGGTCCCTCGACCTCAGCTCACATGGACAAACACACATACACTGGAACGGTTCCATCTTAAAACTGCTATACGGTTCCGCACCTTAAAATCAAACTCAACAATCTAACTTAAAACTACAAACTTCTCAGACCAAGTTCTGTACATTTGCCGCCCGTCTCCGAGCGGCTAGCTTAAGCTCTGTTAGGACTGCGGCAGGCTGCTCCCTGCAGCGTGACTGTACGGACCCTTACTTCTGGTCCCTCACAGCCTGCGACTGTTGGCTGGGGACCTGTGTCTTTTAACCTAACTTTTGCTCGGGAGGTCGCCCCTTTAAACTGGAGAGTCGGCGACCATGCCTTCCTAGGTTGGGGTGTCCGAGGGGACCTCCTAGGAAGTACTATAGGTGGGGCTACCCTGGCGAGTGGACCCTTGCCGTGGGTCGCAGTCCTCGCTGGCTGGGGGCTTTTCCCCCGTGGCTCCTCCCCTCCCAAGTCAGAGCTGGGAACAGGCAATCCCTCGCTGCCTGCTGCTGTTGGCTGAGAGTCCTCGCCTCCGAACCTTCAAAACCTGGGTCGGGGGTGGGGCTATCTGGTTCGGGCTCCTCCCCACCTGAGTCCCAGAAGAGAGGGGGCGTGGTTTGAACAGGGGCCTGGGTGACTCCTCCCTCAACGCACGCAACTGTACCTGCGTGTGTTGCCTGTGAGCTGAGACTTGCTGGCTCCTCCCCTTTGTCAGGTTTAAACAGTTTGCACTGGTTAATGCTGCTAGCAGCCTGCCAGTGAACGTGTTTTAAAACCTTGTCCATTGCCTCAAACGGACATTCTAGGGACTCCCCATTCTCTCTCTTTACCAGGACGGCCTTAAGGACAGGATCCTGGGCTTGGACCTGCTTTAAGTCCGGGGCCAAAGCTACCTCCTGTGTGCCTCCCTTGCCCCGGATTGCGGCTACCGGACCTGCTTTATGGGGATCCCAGAACTCTCCTTCCCTGGCCCCCTGCTTGGCCAACTTGCCGGCCTTTTGGTTACCCTCCCACGTGGTATGGAGGGATCCTAAATCTATGTCCAAAGGTTTGGACATTGCCCCAGCCTGCTTGTTCCCTGTGAATCCCATTAAACTGTACGGGACCCCGTTAGACCTGGGTGAATTGGTCGGGTCTTCCGAATGGACCACCGTGCTGGCAGCTCCGGTGTCCACCAAACATCTCCCCTGCACTTCCTCCACCCCCTTCTTAACATCGTATCCCGGGGAACACAGGTGGACAGGCTGCGCTGGTTCTAGTCATAGGTCTGCGTTGTACGGGGCTGAGGGGATCAATGCGCCAGTGGCTGTAGCTACCTTCCCCGGACTGGTCAGGAGAACCCGCAGTGCTTCTAGAACGCTCTCTACTGTGGGGGTCCCATTGTCTACCTTTGGGCCTGGAGCTGTGGAGCTCTTTCCCTTGGTGTCCTTCCAGGGGTTTTTGCAATCTTTGCGCCAGTGGCCGTCCTTCCCGCAGCCATAGCAGTTTAACTTATTCTGGGAGGGACGGTTTCCCTCCTGGTGCCACTCTTTCTTATTCTGGCCCCCAGGTTTAACCTCGTGGACTTTCCCTTTGGACTGGGGCGTCTCAATTCCCCTCCCGTTATTTCTAAATGCTACCGTGAGCTGGCGGATCACCGTTTCTTCGGTGGTCTGGGGGTTTCGGGGGTCAAACCAGGCCGCAGCCTGGGCTCGGATTTGGGGCAGGCAGTTTGTCATGAGACAACGGAGCCAGTGGGCCAATTGGTCTCTGTTTAGGAACGTCCGCACTGGCGTTCCCGGGCACGCGCTCTGGTAGACTGGCCACAGCCTGTCTGCGAATGCCTGCGGGGACTCCCTGGGGAGCTGTACCGTTTTTTCCACTCGGGTGAACGGACTCCCATCATTTAGTCCCATGGCCTCCAATATCTCATCCCTTAACTCCTCGTAATCTTTCTGTCCCTTCTTACACTCATCCGATAGGGTTTGGAGGAGATCACTACCCAGAGACCTTGTTCTGCCTCATCGCAGTCATTCATGCATGCTGCCTGGTCTATCTCCCGGAAATGTAGAGAGGGGTCCCCCCTCACTGTGAGTTTAGGGATGTGTCCAACCATGGCTCTGAGCTGTTGGGTACCATGCGGCACTACAAACTGGTTCTGGATGGCCCCTAGGTCCTCGCCATCGGCTGGCGGGCCGTACCTCCGTTGTTTGAGGGGGTACACTGGTCCCGGACCCGGTCTATTCCCTAGGGCCTGCAGGGTCTCCCCTAATGCTCCATCCTCCACCCGCTCTTGCTGCCAGGCCTCCTGAAAACTCGGGGCTATGGGTGGCGGTCGTGAGACCTCTGATTCCCTAACCAGTGCCTTTCTGGGAGCTGCCTGTGGGACTTCCCTGCTTGGGTTGCCGGTAAAATCCAACTGGCCCGTCTTCGGGCTAATGAGGCATACCATGCCCTTCACCCTTACTAAAGCCATGCCCAAGCTTTCTATTTCTTGCCTGCAGGGCCCGTGATCTGCGTCTTCAAACCCCTGGGCACAAGCCAGCTTATATGCTGCTTTTACTTCGCCTACTTTCTCCTCCTGCTCTTTCAATTCTTGCGTGAGGCTGGAAATCCGGTCCATTAATCTAACCTCACTACCTCTCGCCTCCCTGAACTGGTATTCCAGGTGTTCCATCCTGTGCCTAGCGCTACCTTTGAGTTCAGCGATCCGGTCTTCCAGGCGCTCTGACTTTGCCTGGTGTTCCCTTTGAGCTTCAACGGCCCGGGCCCTCATACGCTCTAACTCAGCCTGATGGTCACGTGCCGTCTGTGCCCTCTCTTGGCTTACTGCCTTGAGGGCCGCGATTACTTTCTCCTCCGCTGCAGTCTTTTCCTGCAGCTCTCGGGTCAACTGTTTGATCTTGGCTGCTCGTGTTGCAACAGCACGGTCTAACATTAAAACCTGCTTTTTCAAACACATGAGCCAGACCGCCTTTTCAATACCTCTCCTGTACTCTTTACTTGCTGTCCACTGGGCAGCTGCATCTAGGGGGCGCGCGGCTTTTAACATATCGCACACCCATTTTTTTGCGATATTTACTTTGTCGCATACATAGGTCGATAACCTACGCTCCATTGTGGATTCCTCCTCCGCAACACGGTCTGCCTTATCACAAGCTTTCACCTGGGCTCCTGGCTGGCTCGCCATTTCTGTAAGGGGATTTTGTCTCGGGCTTATTTGTAGGTCAGCCAGTTATGTTTTCCTGTACTGTCCCTGCCCGCTGTGCGGTTGCGAATCGCTATCCCCTTTATTAGTTCTGAGCCCAGGACTTATCCCGTCCCCTGTCCCCTCACCTGTCCCCCCCTCTATCCCGTCCCCTGTCCCCTCCTCTGTCCCGTCCCCTGTCCCCTCCCCTGTCCCCCCCTCTATCCCATCCCCTGTAGCCTCCCCTGTCCCCCCTCTATCCCGTCCCCCGTCCCCTCCTCCATTCCCTGTAAGGGGTTTTTGTCTCGGGCTTATTTGTAGGTCAGCCAGTTATGTTTTCCTGGACTGTCCCTGCCCGCTGTGCGGTTGTGAATCGCTATCCCCTTTATAAGTTCTGAGCCCAGGACTTATCGAGCGGCGATAAAGACAAACGAACAGACCCGTGGATTGGTGCGAGGAAAACCAATGTTTATTTACAGAAGTAAAACTACAGAGAAACAGTATATGAAAACGGTTTTATACTTAGCATGGGAAGAGAATGGACACATCGAGGCAAAATCCTAAAATTACAGTTTTAGCAATATCCCCATTAATCCCCACCCTTATGCCTAACTAAAATTGTCTTGCGACAGCCAGAAGAAAGATAATGCTCACCGGTATAATGGATGGAAAAACCTGGCCCTGTGCTCTGTTTCTGCCGTCGACACGTGGCGTTTCTGGTAGTCTTCTTTCTGGGCTGCTGGCAGACAGAGCGAACCGAGGGTCCAGGCAGAGAGAGAGAAAAAATGGCTGGGTCTTCCCATTTATACTCCTCCCGGACGCCCTAATCTTTCCACCGATCAGCACATTTCTATTGTCTGATATGGGCATGATGAATTTTAACAAAAGGTACTGGTCTCGGCCCATCATGTTAGATGGCCGGTAATGGTGTGATACCAGTTCTTCAACTGCCACCCTATTGTTCGACAGGTTGGATGATTGTCCAGAACAGTTCCGTTGATGGGCCCAGCGCCGTCTCAATGTCCCCGCCGATTACTTGAGCAAACACCTTGAAAGCCTTATGCATAGACCTGATTGTAATGCATAAGGAAAGGTCCTGTCCTGTTGCAGACATCGGAATACACAAGCTGACACGAGGTCCGACCGCGGCCATTTTATGCCCTGGATTTTAAAACTCAGTCTGACCAGGGTTTCTTTATTAATAAGTCCAACAACAAACATCTTCGGGGGGGGGGGAACACATGAAATTTTGCGAATCCTTTCACCCCTCCCCTGTCCCCTCCCCTGTAGCCTTCTCTATCCCGTTCCCTGTCCCCTCCCCTGTCCCCCCCTCTATTCCATCCCCTGTCCCCTCCCCTGTCCCGTCTCCTGACCCCTCCCCTGTAGCCTCCTCTATCCCGTCCCCTGTCCCCTCCTCTATCCCGTCCCCGGTCCCCCCCTCTATCCCCTCCTCTTTCCCATCCCCTGTCCCCCCCTCCATCCCCTCCCCTGTCCCCTCCTCTATCCCGTCCCCTGTACCCTCCCCTGTAGCCACCTCAATCCCGTCCCCATGTCCCCTCCCCTGTAGCTTCCGCTATCCCGTCCCCTGTCCCCTCCCCTGTAGTCCCTGTCGAAGTTTTACATGCCGAGTAGGACTCTTTTAAACATAGAATCGTGTCAAAGAAGGCTTTTTAATAAAGTTTACTTGTTACAAGGGAAGGTTCTGACACAGTCAAGTTGCTATGTCAGAATGCTTCGAATCTTACAAGATTTGAACATACTTTATACAAAAAGAACACAGAACAGGCCATATGACATAGCATTAAACATACTGATTAATGAGGCACAAACTTGTGAGTTATTGCATAGGTTTTCGTTATAATAACGAGCAGAAATTCCTTAAAGATCAGATAACCAGACCTTCCTTGTGGGATCCCTTTGTTCAATGTTCATTCTCTATGTAACTCCAATCTGTGGGTTGATGGCTTACCTTATCTCATCCTGAGCTGGTTAGAACTAATTGATGCCTTATTTTGCTAAGCTTTTCTTAGATAAGGAATTCTGAGTTGTCCCATCCTTGTAGCTAATTAGAATGATTTACTTATTATGGTGACTCCTACTGTCGGCCAATTTGTATTCCTTTTTTTAAATTCTTTTCTCAGAAAAGCCATTTTGTTTGTGTCTAAAATTAAACTGCACTTCTACATTTTCCCCTTTTGTCCTTTCTAGGACAACATAGCTTTCTCCTATCGGTCCTTATACTAACTCAAAATCTAGTCAAGGATACCGACTTCTTTTCTGTTTGTAACCATCCCCGGGATATACCTGTATTGATGGTTGACCTTATCTAAGATTGTCCTTCTTCTCTGTCTATTCTCGGTGTTTGGCCTATGTTCTTGCAGGGGTTTTAGTTGTGTTTTGGTGACTGTGGCGTACTTTTGTGGTTCATTAGTCTGCTGTTCTCTAACTTTTCCTGCAGCTTATACTAGCCTGCAGTTCGGGTGTTGCTATACACCCTCTAAGGAGATAGGGTACAGCAGTTCATAGGGGAGTTCTAAGTCATGACCCACACAGTTTATACCTAACTTGTGGGGTTCTCCAAAGGAACTACAGCTGATTCATGACCCACACAGTTTATACCTAACCTGTGGGGTTCTCCTAAGCACAAGTGCTTCTACGTGAGCCTCCAGAGTGCGGACCAAGTGGTATACAAGGTCAACGTCACCAGCAGTTGAAAGGAGTCCTCTCTCTTTCCCTAGCCTGCTGATCCCATTTGGGTGGAAGAATATGTTTACCGAAAGTGGGGAGCATGCAAATATATATATATATGTCTAATCCTTAAAATTGTATTTTATTCAATCGCCTCAGTTCTTTTCCGAAGGGACCATACTTTTCTTCTTCGTCATTTATTTATTTCTGTATCATCATACTTACTTCAGGTATGACTACCTTGCCTAACCTATTACAACAACACTTAATCATTGTGACAACCAAAATGATACATGCAATCGCGGCTACTACTACTACTAATCCATGCAATAATACTTGTCCCATTGATCCCAACCATCCCCCTAATATCCAATCAGCCCAGCCGCCTTTGGTCCTGGATTGATAGAGCAGGGCAACCTGTTTCTGAATATGGTCCGCTAAGTTGGTTATATTTTCAGAGCTATCTGGGATATATGTGCAGCATTCTGCTCAGATCATGGCACATGTACCTCCCTGTGCAGCTAGTAGGTAATCTAGTGCCATTCTATTTTGTAGGGCGATGGTTCTCAGGGCTACCATCTCGGCGCTCACCTCCCTCAGGGATTTAACCGTGTCGTTAGCTACCCCCTCGATTAATGCTGAAAGTAACAGTATTTCTTGGGAAGTAAACGCTATTCCAGCAGGGGGAAACATAGCTCCAACTAACATCTTCACTGTGGGGAGTTCTCTTTTCTTACAGCTATGCTTATGGTGGTCTTTCAATTCCTTTATGTGGTGTATGTATGGTACTACATACCCCAAATAGCATGATCCTGCCCAATTCTCTGGTAGCCAAGGGTATGCTCTGTGACCACATATGAAGTACGTCCCGTTATAGGCTGTCACTATCTGTCCCGGTTGATCAGGGTTCACGTTGGTGCGGAAAACGGTAAAACCCATCTGATTGTCAGTATTCAATCGTTTAGTCCCATTCCATGGTCTGTTATTAGTCAAATTCATCAAACTGGTAGTATTGAACCACCAGCTTTCCATGGAAATTCCTGCCCCGTACGTAATAAACTTTTGTGTGCAACGACCTTTCCCCATATTAACTCTGTTCCCTTTAGTCTGTCCTAGTCGCGTTCCCAGCATATATCCCTGATCGGTCGGCCCTTTCCCGATGTATTGGTAAGGGCTAGAAAAGGAGGTACTTTCGTATAATCATACGTCGGCTTGTACCATCCCTTAAAATTTTCTAACGAATATCCTCCCCCCTTAAACTCGTTTCTTAGGCTAGACCACTTTTGTTCCCATTTATTTCCGAAGGTGGATAGGGTGGTATTTTTCTGTTTCGTATGATTTTTATTAATTATCCATTCTGCCATATCTGTGAGGTTCTAGGGTATCGGTCGCAGAGGTATTCCTCCTTTCACATGGGTAGGAATATGGCTACATACCCAACAGGCGTTTATCCCACTTTTTTTGGCATACTTATATGACATATACAAAAAAGTGTTCATATGTAATTCTCGTTTCTTTCGTGGTTCTTTTCTTCACCCTTGGCAGGCTATACATATCAGTCCGATTAGTAGGTAAAACGTAAATAACAGCTTCATTATTTAAGTCTTTTCAAATTCAAATTCAACTGTCCTTATCTGATACTTTCTTGCAATGGGATGCGTGGATCCAGTTAGGTCTTTTCTTGACCTTTACAGCTGTATTTGTTGTCAAGAATATTTGATATGGCCCTTCAAAGCGTGGCTGCAGACCGTTCTTCCTCTTAAAGACCTTTATGTAGACGTCATCTCCTGGTTCCAAGTTATGGCACTTTCCTTCGGCCGGTTCCGTTTGAGCTTCCTTTACCTGTTGGTGAAAGCTGGAAATACATCTAGTTAATGCAATGCAATAGTTTAGCATATTTTCATCCATTTTATGAATGTCCATTTGTTTAACCGTAAAGGGTGCTGAGAATGGCAGCCTTTGGGGTCTTCCCATAACAATCTCATGTGGCGACAGTCCAGTTGTCCTGTTAGTTGCTGCTCGCATTACAATCAATGCTAAGGGTAACAGTTCAACCCATTTTAGTCCAGTTTCATTGCAAAGTTTAGAAAGTTTATTCTTCAGTACTCCGTTATATCTTTCTACCAGCCCTGCAGATTGTGGATGATAACTGCAGTGAAAATGCTGATTAATCTGCAAGGCTTTACATAGTTCTTTAACGATCATTCCAGTAAAGTGCGATCCATTGTCGCATGAGAGTTGCATAGGTATTCCAAACCTTGGTATGATTTCTTTTAGCAAACACTTCGCAACTGTTACAGCATCATTCTTTTTACATGGAAAAGCTTCCACCCATCTTGAGAATGTGTCTATAATTACCAACACGTATTTGAATCCTAAACATACAGGTAATTCAATAAAATCCATTTGCAAATTTACAAAAGGGCCTGATGGATTTGGGTGGGAGGCAGACTGTACTTTCTCTGTCTTGCCTGGATTCATTTCCTGGCAAATGGTGCACCTTTCACTGATTTGTTTTGCAATTGCCGAAATACCTGGTGCATACCATGTTTGATTAATATAGTCTGCCATCCCCCCTTTGCCCGCATGTGTGAAAACATGAACGCAGCGGGCAATCCACGGGAGTAGAGATTTCGGGGCTACCATGCGGCCGTCATGGTGAACCCATATCCCTTCAGGCATTTTAAAGCACGAATCCCTTGCCCAACTTAACACTTCGTCCGAGTTAGCCTGTGACTGAAAGGTCAAAACATCATTAATAGAAGGTGGGTCATTGTCTGATTTTTGTTGACGCAAAACAAATGCTGAGACTTGTGGCCCTGTATCTGACAGAGCGGCTGATTTAGCAGCTTTATCTGATCGATCGTTACCCAGGGATATCTGATCCTGACTCCCGGTATGAGCCTGACATTTGATGACTGAAATTTTTGTGGGACACGCTAGGGCTTTTAAAAGGTTATTAATTTGTTCAGCATTTTTAACAGTTGTTCCTGATGAAGTTAGAAACCCCCTTAATTTCCAGATCTGTCCGTAATCATGAGCAACCCCGAAGGCGTATCTGGAGTCGGTATAGATATTAACGGTTCGACCAGCAGCTAGTATGCAAGCCCTTGTAAGAGCGAAAAGTTCTGCTTGTTGTGCTGAAAAAGACTGAGGTAATGAGAGAGCTTCCACAATTGAATGATCATCTGAAATGGCATATCCAGCCCTAGGTGATCCCCTGTCATCCCTAAGAGCTGACCCGTCCACGTAGTATATTAAGTCACTATTAAAAATAGGAGTTTCAGATAGATCTGTTCGGGCCTTGGTAGCTAATTGGGTAACCGTCTCACAGCAATGTGGAATTCCGTCTTCTTCTGTTGGCAGCAGCGTGGCTGGATTCAAAACTGAACACCTTTGAATTAGGAGGTTGGAATTAGATAGCAATGCAACCTCATATTTGCTGCTACGAGCTGATGTCAGATGTTGGGTGGCGTATTTTGTCAGTAGTACTTCAACTGAATGTGGCACAAATAAAACTGTTCGGTGATTAAGTGTGATGCCTTGAGCCTGTTCCACTGCGTAATAGGCAGCGGCTAGAATTGGCAAGCACCCAGGCAAACCGCGTGCAACAGGATCTAATTGAGTACTGAAATACGCTCATGGTCTCTGTTTATCCCCATGGATTTGAGTCAGAACAGATTGAGCAAAGCCCGATTTATGATGGACGAAAAGGTTAAACTGCTTCTGATAGTCTGGTAGCCCTAATGCTGGGGCTGATATAAGGGCTTGTTTAACATTTTCAAAGGCATCTTCAGCCTTTTTGTCCCAGGCGAGAGGATCCTCCGCTGTGGGTGCAGAAATATCCAGCAGTGGGCGTACCAGGTCCGAATATCCCACTATCCACTGTCTACAGTATCCTGACATGCCGAGAAAATGTTTCAACTGTTGTTTAGTGCTAGGCAAAGGTGCCTCACAAATGGCTTTAACTCTTTCTTGCATCAAACGGCGGCTATTGCCATGGAGCTCATGTCCCAAATATTGTACTTTCTCTGACACAAACTGCAGCTTAGAACGTGATACTTTATGTCCTTTTGCCGCTAAGGCACGTAGCATAATGAGCGAGTCGGTCTGGCATGATTGTACATCGGGTGAAGCTATCAGTAAATCATCGACATATTGGATAAGTGTGGATCCTCCGGTAAAGTGTATGTCTTCTAAATCACGTTTAAGGCTTTGCGAAAAGATTGTGGGGCTTTCTGTGTAACCCTGCAGGAGTCTTGTCCAAGTGAACTGTGTTCCTTTAAATGTAAAGGCGAAGAGGAACTGTGAATCTTGATGGATAGGGATACTAAAGAAGGCTGAGCATAAGTCAATGACAGTGTAGAATTTCGATCCAGAGGGAATGCTAGTCAGGATCGTGGCAGGATTTGGCGCAACTGGGTAAACGGGTAATACTGATTCGTTCACTGCCCTGCACAAGTCTCCACTTCCCACGCTCTTTCTTCTCGACCGGAAAAATCGGAGTGTTACATTGGCTCTGGGTTGGAACAATTATTCCTTGCTCCAACAAAGAGTTAATGACAGGCTGGATTCCTTGTTCGGCTGCTGTTGAGATCGGGTACTGCGATCTACGGGGCAATCTGACAGATGGTTTTAATGTAACCTTGTATGGCTGAGCAGTTAACATTTTTCCAACCTCGTTTGAATGGCTCGACCATACTTGTGGTGGAATTTGATCGAGTAGTTGCTCTGTTTCCCGTGAGGTAATTGGAGGGGCGCATTTCTGCAAATGATACATAGTGCATCGATCAGTAGGGATGTACACCTGTAGTCCTTTCTCTGAACAAATTATTGTAGCTTGCATTTTGCACAGCAAATCTCTCCCTAAAAGGTTCATAGGGGCATTGTCTGACAGAAGAAAAGCGTGCTGGCCAGAAAAATTGTCTGCTTGTATTTCTAATGGCTGTGACCACGTCATAGTCTGCGAGACGCCGGAAAGTCCTGCACATGTAGCGCTCTTCTCTGTACACGGAGTTCCCTTAGCGTATTGCTTTGCTAATAGCGAGCTTGTGGCTCCTGTGTCAATAAGAAAAGGAACTCTCTTGCCCTGCATTTCTATGGATAAATATGGCTCATCTCTAGAATTTACTGATACAGAAGGTAATTGTAAAATGTGGGTAACGTTCGGGGCTGTTTCACTGCGTCATGCTGAATAATTTTGTCCTGGGGGTCCGAATTGCCCCTCCATATATTGATTTCCCCAAGGGTTCCCTGTTGTAAAACCTGCCTGCGGACGAGTGTGAACTTGGGCTTGGGTATTTACATTGTTTTCTGCACATCCCCAGCTTTGATTTTGCTGGTTGGGGAATGGGCAGTTAGCCTTCCAGTGTCCAATCGGACCACAATTATAACATGGAGAGTTTGTACCTCCTCCATTCCACTGGCCTCTGCCAGTCCCACCCCTATTTCTTCCTCTAAATCTACCTTTGTTATACCCTCTGCCTCGTCCTCTGTAATTACCTTGATAATAAATAGTAGTCTGGTCAGTCGGGGCTGCTTGCTCCATTAAGAGGGAAACCTTGTTCTTTTGATCTCTATTTCTCTCCTGAATTTCTTTCAACATTTGTGCTAGTTCAGGAGTTGATTTATGCCTCCAATCTAGGCAGACCAAAGTCAATGGTTCTTTAAGTTCTGTTCTGAGACCATTTACAAGGGTATTGACTAAAGGAACCTGATAATTTTCTTTGGTCATTCCAGAATGTTGTCCCATAATTGCTTCTATCCTTTTTATATAATCCTCAACATCTTCGTCCTTTTTCTGAGTTGTCTCAATTATTTTTGTCCAATTAGTTCTTTTTGGGAATTTAACATGCATTACTCTATACAATTCAGTCCAGAATGGTTCGTTTGGTAGTGTTTCTGGATTCCACTCCTGGTCTGTTCTATGATTTTCAATTAATCTGAATTTATCTTCGCCTTCTGTTAAAAGGCGGTATTTGGAATCCTTTAACCAAGCTCTGAGTAGCTGGTCAACGTCCACAATAGTGGGCTGGTGGCAAATAATGATGCTTTTCAGCTCACCAATCGCTTTTTCTAAATCCTCTACGGGGTCTGGTAGTTCGTGGATTATTGTCCGTCGCTCGGACGCTGTCCATGGGCGATGGACAACAACTGGAGCTCCGTCTGGCATGTGAACGTTGGGGAAACGTCTGAGCGGATTGATAGAGACATGTTCTTGGCCCTGTACTTGATTTGGCTGATGTGCATCATGGGATCTGGTATGCTGACTGACGTGATCTGGGTTGGACCCCTGATTTCCATCTTGGGGATCGGGTACTCCACTAACCGCTGCAACCTGTTGTTGCTCTACATATGCGGGAGGTGGAGTTGGTCTTCCGTACCATCCCTGATCCTCGTCATCACTTGAGTGAGGCAAGGGTAAAGGAGGGTAAACAGAGGTAGGAGCGGTAGGCTTCAGGGTTTGTCTTAAAGACATTTGTCTGACTTCATCTGGTTTAGCCAATTTATTCACTGGGTCTTTTCTCTTATTTTTAATGTCAGATCTACTGGCTTGTATACTACAGTCCTTACGTCTTTCTGCTTCCTTTTTCCAGTCTGAAAAGGCTGACCAATTTACTGACTTTTTACCTTTTCTTTGTGGGTCTCTATTTGTGAGACAGTCCTCCAGACATGTAATTCTATCCATGTTAAAGGTTCCGTCAATGGGGAACGGGTGTCTGCCATCCTTGGTCCATTTAGACCAATGAGGCAAATCCCTTGTGGACATCCAACCACAGTTCTGGAAGATGTAAAAGGCTGGAGTTCCTTTTTCTGGGATCTTACTTTGTGAAGCTCCCATCTTAGTAAAGTTTAGTTATACTAGGCACTCTTTTTCCGAATCGCAAATTTCACCCTTTACCCCTTTACGATTATTATTAACCCTTCGGAGCTCCACAAGTGACAAACAATAACAAGAATTAACAACAATAAAGACAATGATAAGTAACGCAAAAGCCCAAACAGGCAAACAAATCAAGTAATCAGACATTAATCTTATACTTTAAACTAAACAAATAGTCATCTGGTGCAGGGGGCGAGTGGTGATTTGGTGCCGGGGGTGAGTGGTGACCTGGTGCCAGGGGGCATGCAGTTATCTGGTGCCGGGGGCGAGTGGTGATCTGTTGCCGGGTGAGAGCGGTGATCTGGTGCCGGGGGGCATGCAGTTATCTGGTGCCGGGGGCGATTGGTGATCTGGTGCCGGGGGCGAGTGGTGATCTGGTGCCGGGGGGCAAGCAGTGAGCTGGTGCCGGGGGCGAGTGGTGATCAGGTGCCAGGGGCATGCTTTGATCTGGAGCCGGGGGCGAGCGGTTATCTGGTTCCGGGGGGCATGCAGTGATCTGGTGCCGGGGGCGAGTGGTGATCTGGTGCCGGGGGCAAGTGGTGATCTGGTGCCGTGGGCGAGTGATGATCTGGTGCTGGGGGCAAGTGGTGATCTGGTGCCGGGGGGCACGCAATGGTCTTGCGTTGGGGGGCGAGTAGTGATCTGGTGCCAGGGGGCATGCAGTGATCTGGTGCCAGGGGCGAGTGGTGATCTGGTGCCGGAGGCGAGTGGTGATCTGGTGCCAGGGGGAGAGTGTTGATCTGGAGCCAGGGGCGAGTGGTGATCTAGTGCCGGGGGCGGGTGGTGATCTGGTGCCGGGGGGGCACGCAGTGATCTGGAGTCGGGGGGCGAGTGGTGATCTGGTGCCGCGGGGTGATTGGTGATCTGGTGCCAGGGTTCATGCAGTTATCTGGTGCCGGGGGCGAGTGGTGATCTGGTGCCGGGGGCGAGTGGTGATCTGGTGCCGGGGGCGAGCGGTGATCTGGTGCCGGGGGGCATGCAGTGATCTGGTGCCGGGGACAAGTGGTGATCTGGTGCCGATGGTGAGTGTTGATCTGATGCCGGGGGGTAAGTGGTGATCTGGTGCCAGGGGGTGAGTGGTGATCTGGTGCCAGGGGGTGAGTGGTGATCTGGTGCCGTGGGGTGAGTGGTGATCTGGTGCCAGTGGGTCAGTGGTGATCTGGTGCCGGGGGGGTGAGTGGTGATCTGGTGCCGATAGGTTAGTGGTGACCTGGTGCCGGGGGCGAGTGGTGATCTGGTGCCGGGGGGTGAGTGGTGAACTGATGCCGGGGTTTGAGTGGTGATCTGGTGCCGGTGGGTGGGTGGTGACCTGATGCCGGGGGCGAGTGGTTATCAGGTGCTGGGGGATGAGTGGCGAACTGATGCCGGGGGGTGAGTGGTGATCTAGTGCCAGGGAGTGAGCGGTGATCTGGTGTCGGGGGCCATGCAGTGATCTGGAGCCGTGGGGCAAGTGGTGATCTGATGCCGGTGGGTAAGTGGTGATCAGGTGCCAGGGGGTGAGTGGTGATCTGGTGCTGGGGGGGGGTGAGTGCTGATCTGGTGCCGGGGGATGAGTGGTGATCTGGAGCCGGTGGGTGAGTGGTGATCTGGTGCCGGGGGCATGCAGTGATCTGGTGCCGGGGAGCGTGCAGTGATCTGGTGCAGGGGGCGAGTGGTGTTCTGTTGCCGGGGGCGAGTGGTGATCCGATGGTGGGGGGCATGCAGTGATCTGGTGCCGGTGGGTCAGTGGTGACCTGGTGCCGGGGGCGAGTGGTGATCTGGTGCCGGGGGGCATGCAGTTATCTGGTGCCAGGGGCCATGCAGTTATCTGGTGCCAGGGGCGAGTGGTGATCTGCCGCCGGGGGCGAGTGGTGATCTGGTGCCGGGGGCGAGTGGTGATCTGGTGCCGGGGGCAAGTGGTGATCTGGTGCCGGGGGGCACGCAATGGTCTTGCGTCGGGAGGCGAGTAGTGATCTGGTGCCAGGGGGCATGCAGTGATCTGGAGCTGGGGGGCGAGTGGTGATCTGGTGTTGGGGGTAAGTGGTGATCTGGTGCCGGGTGGGTGTGGTGATCTGGTACCAGTGGGTGAGTGGTGACCTAGTGCCGGTGGGTGAGTGGTGACCTGGTGCCGGGGGCGAGTGGTGACCTGGTGCCGGGGGCGAGTGGTGATCTGGTGCCGGGGGTGAGTGGTGAGCTGGTGCCGGGGGTGAGTGGTGATCTGTAGCCAGGGGCGAGTGGTGATCTGGTGCCGGGGGCCGTGCAGTGATCTGCAGCTGAGGGGCGAGTGGTGATCTGGTGTCGGGAGGTGATTGGCGATCTGGTGCAGGGGGGCATGCTGTTATCTGGTGCCGGGGGTGATTGGTGATCTAGTGCCGGGGGGTGAGTGGTGACCTGGTGCTGGGGGGTGAGTGATGATCTGGTGCAGGGGATGAGTGGTGATCTGGTGCCGGGGGTGAGCGGTGATCTGGAGACGGGGGGCAAATGGTGATCTGGTGCTGGGGGTGATTGGCGATCTGGTGCCGGAGGGGTGAGTGGTGACCTGGTGCTGTGGGGTGAGTGGTGATCTGGTGTCGGGGGGTGAGTGGTGATCTGGTGCCAGGGGTGAGCGGTGATCTGGAGCCGGGGGGTGAGCGGTGATCTGGTGCCAGGGGGCATGCAGTTATCTGGTGCCAGGGGCGAGTGGTGATCTGGTGCCGGGGCGTGATTTGTGATCTGGTGCCGGGGAGTGAGTGGTGACCTGGTGCCGGGGGCGAGTGGTGATCTGGTGCTGGGGGCGAGTGGTGATCTGGTGCCGGGAGTCATGCAGTGATCTTTTGCCGGGGGCGAGTGGTGATCAGGTGCCAGGGGCATGCTTTGATCTGGAGCCAGGGGCGAGCGGTGATCTGGTTCCGGGGGGCATGCAGTGATCTGGTGCCGGGGGCGAGTGGTGATCTGGTGCCGGGGGCGAGTGGTGATCTGGTGCCGGGGCCCAGTGGTGATCTGGTGCCGGGGGCCAGTGGTGATCTGGTGCCGGGGGCCAGTGGTGATCTGGTGCCGGGGGCAAGTGGTGATCTGGTGCCGGGGGCACGCTTTGGTCTTGCGTCGGGGGGCGAGTGGTGATCTGGTGCCGGGGGCACGCAGTGATCTGGAGTCGGGGGGCACGCAGTGATCTGGAGTCGGGGGGCGAGTGGTGATCTGGTGCCGCGGGGTGATTGGTGATCTGGTGCCAGGGGTCATGCAGTTATCTGGTGCCGGGAGAGAGTGGTGATCTGGTGCCGGAGGCGAGTGGTGATCTGGTGCCAGGGGGCAAGTGGTGATCTGGTGCCAGGGGCGAGTGGTGCTCTGGTGCCGGGGGCGAGTGGCGATCTGTTGCCGGGTGCGAGCGGTGATCTGGTGCCGGCGGGCTTGCAGCTTTCTGGTGCCGGGGGCAAGTGGTGATCTGGTGCCGGGGGGTGATTTGTGATCTGGTGCCGGGGAGTGAGTGGTGACCTGGTGCCGGGGGGCATGTGGTGATCTGGTGCTGGGGGTGATTGGTGATCTGGTGCTGGAGGTGAGTGGTGAACTGGTGCTGGGGGGTGATTGGTGATCTGGTGCTGGAGGTGAGTGGTGAACTGGTGCTGGGGGGTGAGTGGTGATCTGGTGCCGGGGGGTGAGCGGTGAACTGGTGCTGGGGGGTGAGCGGTGATCTGCTGCCAGGGAGCATGCAGTTATCTGGTGCCGGGGGCGAGTGGTGATCTGGTGCCGGGGGCGAGTGGTGATCTGTTGCCGGGTGCGAGCGGTGATCTGGTGCTGGGGGGCATGCAGTGATCTGGTGCCTGGGCGAGTGGTGATCTAGTGCTTGAGGGCGTGCATTGATCTGAACCCGGGGGGCATGCAGTGATCTGGAGCCGGGAGGCGAATGGTGATCTGGTGTTGGGGGTGAGTGGTGTCTGGTGCCGGGGATTGTGTGGTGGTCTGGTGCCAGGGGGTGAGTGGTGATCTAGTGCCAGTGGGTGAGTGGTGACCTGGTGCCGGGGGCGAGTGGTGATCTGGTGCCGGGGGTGAGTGGTAATCTGGTGCCGGGGGGGCGTGCAGTGATCTGCAGCTGAGGGGCGAGTGGTGATCTGGTGCCGGGGGGGCGTGCAGTGATCTGCAGCTGAGGGGCGAGTGGTGATCTGGTGCCGGGAGGTGATTGGCGATCTGGTGCAGGGGGGCATGCTGTTATCTGGTGCCGGGGGGCATGCGGTGATCTAGTGCCGGGGGGTGAGTGGTGACCAGGTGCTGGGGGGTGAGTGATGATCTGGTGCAGGGGATGAGTGGTGATCTGGTGTCGGGGGGTGAGTGGTGATCTGGTGCCCGGGGTGAGCGGTGATCTGGAGCCGGGGGGAAAGTGGTGATCTGGTGCTGGGGGGGGGGGGTGAGTGGTGACCTGGTGCTGTGGGGTGAGTGGTGATCTGGTGCAGGGGGTGAGTGGTGATCTGGTGTCGGGGGGTGAGTGGTGATCTGGTGCCGGGGGTGAGCGGTGATCTGGAGCTGTGGGGTGAGCGGTGATCTGGAGCCAGGGGGCATGCAGTTATCTGGTGCCGGGGGCGAGTGGTGATCCGGTGCCGGGGGCGAGTGGTGATCTGTTGCTGGGTGCGAGCGGTGATCTGGTGCCGGGGGGCATGCAGTTATCTGGTGCCGGGGGCAAGTGTTGATCTGATGCCGGGGGTTGATTGGTGATCTGGTGCCGGGGGGTGAGTGGTGATCTGGTGCCGGGGGGTGAGTGGTGATCTGGTGCCGGGGGGTGAGTGGTGACCTGGTGCCGGGTGGCATGTGGTGATCTGGTGCTGGGGGTGATTGGTGATCTGGTGCTGGAGGTGAGTGGTGAACTGGTGCTGGGGGGTGAGTGGTGATCTGGTGCCGGGGGGTGAGCGGTGATCTGGAGCCGGGGGGTGAGCGGTGATCTGCTGCCAGGGGGCATGCAGTTATCTGGTGCCGGGGGCGAGTGGTGATCTGGTGCAGGGGGCGAGTGGTGATCTGTTGCCGGGTGCGAGCGGTGATCTGGTGCTGGGGGGCATGCAGTGATCTGGTGCCTGGGCGAGTGGTGATCTAGTGCTTGGGGGCGTGCAGTGATCTGAACCCGGGGGGCATGCAGTGATCTGGAGCCAGGAGGCGAGTGGTGATCTGGTGTTGGGGGTGAGTGGTGTCTGGTGCCGGGGATTGTGTGGTGGTCTGGTGCCAGGGAGTGAGTGGTGATCTAGTGCCAGTGGGTGAGTGGTGACCTGGTGCCGGGGGCGAGTGGTGATCTGGTGCCGGGGGTGAGTGGTAATCTGGTGCCGGGGGGGCGTGCAGTGATCTGCAGCTGAGGGGCGAGTGGTGATCTGGTGCCGGGAGGTGATTGGCGATCTGGTGCAGGGGGGCATGCTGTTATCTGGTGCCGGGGGGCATGCGGTGATCTAGTGCCGGGTGGTGAGTGGTGACCAGGTGCTGGGGGGTGAGTGATGATCTGGTGCAGGGGATGAGTGGTGATCTGGTGTTGGGGGGTGAGTGGTGATCTGGTGCCCGGGGTGAGCGGTGATCTGGAGCCGGGGGGCAAGTGGTGATCTGGTGCTGGGGGTGATTGGTGATCTGGTGCCGGGGGGGGTGAGTGGTGATCTGGTGCCGGGGGTGAGCGGTGATCTGGAGCCGTGGGGTGAGCGGTGATCTGGTGCCGGGGGGCATGCAGTTATCTGGTGCCGGGGGCAAGTGTTGATCTGATGCCGGGGGTTGATTGGTGATCTGGTGCCGGGGGGTGAGTGGTAATCTAGTGCCGGGGGGTGAGTGGAGATCTGGTGCCGGGGGGGTGAGTGGAGATCTGGTGCCGGGGGGGGGGGGGGGGGGGGGGGGAGTGGTGATCTGGTGCCAGGGGGCATGCAGTGATCTGGTGCCGGGGGTGAGTGGAGATCTGGTGCCGGGGGGGTGAGTGGAGATCTGGTGCCGGGGGGGGGGGGGGGGGGGGAGTGGTGATCTGGTGCCAGGGGGCATGCAGTGATCTGGTGCCGGGGGCGAGTGGTGATCTAGTGCCGGTGGGTGAGTGGTGACCTGGTGCCGGGGGCGAGTGGTGATCTGGTGCCGGGGGTGAGTGGTGATCTGGTGCCGGGGGTGAGTGGTGATCTGGTGCCGGGGGGCGTGCAGTGATCTGCAGCTGAGGGGCGAGTGGTAATCTGGTGCCGGGAGGTGATTGGCGATCTGGTGCAGGGGGTCATGCTGTTACCTGGTGCCGGGGGTGATTGGTGATCGAGTGCCAGGGGGTGAGTGGTGACCTGGTGCTGGGGGGTGAGTGATGATCTGGTGCAGGGGATGAGTGGTGATCTAGTATCGGGGGGGTGAGTGGTGATCTGGTGCCGGGGGTGAGTGGTGACCTGGTGCTGTGGGGTGAGCGGTGATCTGGTGCCAGGGGGCATGCAGTTATCTGGTGCCGGGGGTGAGTGCTGATCTGGTGCCGGGGGGCGTGCAGTGATCTGGTGCCGGGGGCAAGTATTGATCTGATGCCGGGGGTTGATTGGTGATCTGGTGCCGGGGGGTGAGTGGTGATCTGGTGCCGGGGGGTGAGTGGAGATCTGGTGCCGGGGGGGTGAGTGGAGATCTGGTGCCGGGGGGGGGGGGGGGGGGGGGAGTGGTAATCTAGTGCCGGGGGGTGAGTGGAGATCTGGTGCCGGGGGGGTGAGTGGTGATCTGGTGTCGGGTGGTGAGTGGTGATCTGGTGCCGGGGGTGAGCGGTGATCTGGAGCCGTGGGGTGAGCGGTGATCTGGTGCCAGGGGGCATGCAGTTATCTGGTGCCGGGGGCGAGTGGTGATCTGGTGCCGGGGGCGAGTGGTGATCTGTTGCCGGGTGCGAGTGGTGATCTGGTGCCGGGGGGCGTGCAGTGATCTGGTGCCGGGGGCAAGTGTTGATCTGATGCCGGGGGTTGATTGGTGATCTGGTGCCGGGGGGTGAGTGGTGATCTGGTGCCGGGGGGTGAGTGGAGATCTGGTGCCGGGGGGGTGAGTGGAGATCTGGTGCCGGGGGGGGGGGGGGGGGGGGGGGGGAGTGGTAATCTAGTGCCGGGGGGTGAGTGGAGATCTGGTGCCGGGGGGGGGTGAGTGGTGATCTGGTGTCGGGTGGTGAGTGGTGATCTGGTGCCGGGGGTGAGCGGTGATCTGGAGCCGTGGGGTGAGCGGTGATCTGGTGCCAGGGGGCATGCAGTTATCTGGTGCCGGGGGCGAGTGGTGATCTGGTGCCGGGGGCGAGTGGTGATCTGTTGCCGGGTGCGAGTGGTGATCTGGTGCCGGGGGGCATGCAGTTATCTGGTGCCGGGGGCAAGTGTTGATCTGATGCCGGGGGTTGATTGGTGATCTGGTGCCGGGGGGTGAGTGGTGATCTGGTGCCGGGGGGTGAGTGGTAATCTAGTGCCGGGGGGTGAGTGGAGATCTGGTGCCGGGGGGGTGAGTGGAGATCTGGTGCCGGGGGGGGGGGGGGGGGGGGGGAGTGGTGATCTGGTGCCAGGGGGCATGCAGTGATCTGGTGCCGGGGGCGAGTGGTGATCTAGTGCCGGTGGGTGAGTGGTGACCTGGTGCCGGGGGCGAGTGGTGATCTGGTGCCGGGGGTGAGTGGTGATCTGGTGCCGGGGGTGAGTGGTGATCTGGTGCCGGGGGGCGTGCAGTGATCTGCAGCTGAGGGGCGAGTGGTAATCTGGTGCCGGGAGGTGATTGGCGATCTGGTGCAGGGGGTCATGCTGTTACCTGGTGCCGGGGGTGATTGGTGATCGAGTGCCAGGGGGTGAGTGGTGACCTGGTGCTGGGGGGTGAGTGATGATCTGGTGCAGGGGATGAGTGGTGATCTAGTATCGGGGGGGTGAGTGGTGATCTGGTGCCGGGGGTGAGTGGTGACCTGGTGCTGTGGGGTGAGCGGTGATCTGGTGCCAGGGGGCATGCAGTTATCTGGTGCCGGGGGTGAGTGCTGATCTGGTGCCGGGGGCATGCAGTGATCTGGTGCCGGGGGGCGTGCAGTGATCTGGTGCCGGGGGCAAGTGTTGATCTGATGCCGGGGGTTGATTGGTGATCTGGTGCCGGGGGGTGAGTGGTGATCTGGTGCCGGGGGGTGAGTGGAGATCTGGTGCCGGGGGGGTGAGTGGAGATCTGGTGCCGGGGGGCGGTGGGGGGAGTGGTAATCTAGTGCCGGGGGGTATGCAGTTATCTGGTGCCGGGGGCAAGCAGTGATCTGGTGCCGGGGGCAAGTGGTGATCAGGTGCCAGGGGCATGCTTTGATCTGGAGCCAGGGGCGAGCGGTTATCTGGTTCTGGGGGGCATGCAGTGTTCTGGTGCCGGGGGCGAGTGGTGATCTGGTGCCGGGGGCGAGTGGTGATCTGGTGCCGGGGGCAAGTGGTGATCTGGTGCCGGGGGTGCACGTAATGGTCTTACGTCAGGGGGCGAGTAGTGATCTGGTGCCAGGGGGCATGCAGTGATCTGGTGCCGGGGGCGAGTGGTGATCTGGTGCCGGAGGCGAGGTGATCTGGCGGGGGGTGGTGATCTGGTGCCGGGGGGCACGCAGTGATCTGGAGTCAGGGTGCGAGTGGTGATCTGGTGCCTCGGGGTGATTGGTGATCTGGTGCCAGGGGTCATGCAGTTATCTGGTGCCGGTGGCGAGTGGTGATCTGGTGCCGGGGGCGAGTGGTGATCTGGTGCCGGGGGCGAGTGGTGATCTGGTGCCGGGGGCGAGCGGTGATCTGGTGCCGGGGGGCATGCAGTGATCTGGTGCCGGGGGCAAGTGGCGATCTGGTGCCAGGGGGTGAGTGGTGATCTGGTGCCGGGGGGTGAGTGGTGATCTGGTGCCGGGGGGTGAGTGGTGATCTGGTGCCAGTGGGTCAGTGGTGATCTGGTGCCGGGGGGGTGAGTGGTGACCTGGTGCCTGGGGCGAGTGGTGATCTGGTGCCGGGGGGTGAGTGGTGAACTGATGCCGGGGTTTGAGTGTTGATCTGGTGCCGGTGGGTGGGTGGTGACCTGATGCCGGGGGCGAGTGGTATTCAAGTGCCAGGAGGTGAGCGGTGATCTGGTGCCGGGGGCCATGCAGTGATCTGGAGCCGTGGGGCAAGTGGTGATCTGATGCCGGTGGGTGATTGGTGATCTGGTGCCGGGGGCGAGCGGTGATCTGGTGCCTGGGGGCATGCAGTGATCTGGTGCCGGGGGTGAGTGTTGATCTGATGCCGGGGGGTAAGTGGTGATCTGGTGCCAGGGGGTGAGTGGTGATCTGGTGCTGGGGGGGTGAGTGGTGATCTGGTGCCGGGGGATGAGTGGTGATCTGGAGCCGGGGGGTGAGTGGTGATCTGGTGCCGGGGGCATGCAGTGATCTGGTGCCGGGGGGCGTGCAGTGATCTGGTGCAGGGGGCGAGTGGTGTTCTGTTGCCGGGGGCAAGTGGGGATCTGATGGTGGGGGGCATGCAGTGATCTGGTGCCAGGGGCGAGTGGTGATCTGCTGCCGGGGGGTGATTTGTGATATGGTGCCGGGGAGTGAGTGGTGATCTGGTGCCGGGGGGTGAGTGGTGACCTGGTGCTGGGGGGTGAGTGGTGATCTGTTGCAGGGGGTGAGTGGTGATCTGGTGTCAGGGGGTGAGTGGTTATCTGGTGCCGGGGGGTGAGCGGTGATCTGGTGCCAGGGGGGTGAGTGGTGATCTGGTGCTGTGGGGTGAGCGGTGATCTGGTGCTGGGGGGTGAGCGGTGATCTGGTGCTGGGTGGTGAGCGGTGATCTGGTGCTGGGGGGTGAGCGGTGATCTGGTGCTGGGGGGTGAGCGGTGATCTGGTGCTGGGGGGTGAGCGGTGATCTGGTGCTGGGGGGTGAGCGGTGATCTGGTGCTGGGGGGGTGAGCGGTGATCTGGTCCTGGGGGGTGAGCGGTGATCTGGCGCTGGGGGCAGAGTGTTGATCTGGTGCCTGTGGTGAGTGGTGATCTGGTGCCGGGGGTTGAGTGGTGATCTGGTGCCGGGGGGTGAGTGGAGATCTGGTGCCGGTGGGGGGAGTGGTGATCTGGTGCTGGGGGGGGGGGGGGAGTGGTGATCTGTTGCCGGGGGGCATGCAGTGATCTGGTGGCGGGGGCGAGTGGTGATGTAGTGCCGGGGGGCATGCAGTCATCTGAAGCCGGGGAGCATGCAGTGATCTGGAGCCGGGGGGTGAGTGGTGATCTGGTGTTGGGGGTGAGTGGTGATCTGGTGCCGGGTGAGTGTGGTGAACTGGTACCAGGGGGTGAGTGGTGATCTAGTGCCGGTGGGCGAGTGGTGACCTGGTGCCGGGGGCGAGTGGTGATCTGGTGCCGGGGGTGAGTGGTGATCTGGTGCCGGGGGTGAGTGGTGATCTGGTGCTGGGGGCGACTGGTGATCTGTAGCCGGGGTCAAATGGTGATCTGGTGCCGGGGGGCGTGCAGTGATCTGCAGCTGAGGGGCGAGTGGTGATCTGGTGCCGGGGGGTGATTGGCAATCTGGTGCAGGGGGGCATGCTGTTATCTGGTGCCGGGGGTGATTGGTGATCTAGTGCCGGGGGGTGAGTGGTGACCTGGTGCTGGGGGGTGAGTGATAATCTGGTGCAGGGGATGAGTGGTGATCTGGTGTCGCGGGGTGAGTGGTGATCTGGTGCCGGGGGTGAGCGGTGATCTGGAGCCGGGGGGCAAATGGTGATCTGGTGCTGTGGGTGATTGGCAATCTGGTGCCGGGGGGGTGAGTGGTGACCTGGTGCTGTGGGGTGAGTGGTGATCTGGTGTCGGGGGGTGAGTGGTGATCTGGTGCCGGGGGGTGAGCGGTGATCTGGAGCCGGGGGGGTGAGCGGTGATCTGGTGCCGGAGGCGAGTGGTGATCTGGTGCCAGGGGGCGAGTGGTGATCTGGTGCCAGGGGCGAGTGGTGATCTGGTGCCAGGGGGTGAGTGGTGAACTGGTGCCAGTGGCTAGTGATGATCTGGTGCCGGGGGCGAGCGGTGATCTGGTGCCGGGGGCAAGTGGTGATCTGGTGCCGGGGGTCACGCAATGGTCTTGCGTCGGGGGGCGAGTGGTGATCTGGTGCCAGGGGGCATGCAGTGATCTGATGCTGGGGGCGAGTGGTGATCTGGTGCCGGAGGCGAGTGGTGATCTGGTGCCAGGGGGCGAGTGGTGATCTGGTGCCAGGGGCGAGTGGTTATCTGGTGCGGGTGGCGAGTGGTGATGTGATGCCGGGGGTTGATTGGCGATCTGGTGCCGGGGGCGATTGGTGATCTGGTGCCGGTGGCGAGTGGTGATCTAGTGCCGGGGGCAAGTGGTGATTTGTTGCCGGGGGGCATGCGGTGATCTGGTGCAGGGGGCGAGTGGTGATCTGGTGCCGGGGGGCATGCAGTGATCTGCTGCCGGGTGCAAGTGGTGATCTGGTGCTGGGGGGTGAGTGGTGATCTGGTGCAGGGGGTGAGTGGTGATCTGGTGTCGGGGGGTGAGTGGTGATCTGGTGCTGGGGGCGACTGGTGATCTGTAGCCGGGGTCAAGTGGTGATCTGGTGCCGGGGGGCGTGCAGTGATCTGCAGCTGAGGGGCGAGTGGTGATCTGGTGCCGGGAGGTGATTGGCAATCTGGTGCAGGGGGGCATGCTGTTATCTGGTGCCGGGGGTGATTGGTGATCTAGTGCCGGGGGGTGAGTGGTGACCTGGTGCTGGGGGGTGAGTGATAATCTGGTGCAGGGGATGAGTGGTGATCTGGTGTCGGGGGGTGAGTGGTGATCTGGTGCCGGGGGTGAGCGGTGATCTGGTGCCGGGGGCAAGTGTTGATCTGATGCCGGGGGTTGATTGGTGATCTGGTGCCGGGGGGTGAGTGGTGATCTGGTGCCGGGGGGTGAGTGGTGATCTGGTGCCGGGGGCGAGTGGCGATCTGTTGCCGGCGGGCTTGCAGCTTTCTGGTGCCGGGGGCAAGTGGTGATCTGGTGCCGGGGGGTGATTTGTGATCTGGTGCCGGGGAGTGAGTGGTGACCTGGTGCCGGGGGGCATGTGGTGATCTGGTGCTGGAGGTGAGTGGTGAACTGGTGCTGGGGGGTGATTGGTGATCTGGTGCTGGAGGTGAGTGGTGAACTGGTGCTGGGGGGTGAGTGGTGATCTGGAGCCGGGGGGTGAGCGGTGATCTGCTGCCAGGGGCCATGCAGTTATCTGGTGCCGGGGGCGAGTGGTGATCTGGTGCCGGGGGCGAGTGGTGATCTGTTGCCGGGTGCGAGCGGTGATCTGGTGCTGGGGGGCATGCAGTGATCTGGTGCCTGGGCGAGTGGTGATCTAGTGCTTGGGGGCGTGCATTGATCTGAACCCGGGGGGCATGCAGTGATCTGGAGCCGGGAGGCGAGTGGTGATCTGGTGTTGGGGGTGAGTGGTGTCTGGTGCCGGGGATTGTGTGGTGGTCTGGTGCCAGGGGGTGAGTGGTGATCTAGTGCCAGTGGGTGAGTGGTGACCAGGTGCCGGGGGCGAGTGGTGATCTGGTGCCGGGGTGAGTGGTAATCTGGTGCCGGGGGGGCGTGCAGTGATCTGCAGCTGAGGGGCGAGTGGTGATCTGGTGCCGGGAGGTGATTGGCGATCTGGTGCAGGGGGGCATGCTGTTATCTGGTGCCGGGGGGCATGCGGTGATCTAGTGCCGGGGGGGGAGTGGTGACCAGGTGCTGGGGGGTGAGTGATGATCTGGTGCAGGGGATGAGTGGTGATCTGGTGTCGGGGGGTGAGTGGTGATCTGGTGCCCGGGGTGAGCGGTGATCTGGAGCCGGGGGGCAAGTGGTGATCTGGTGCTGGGGGTGATTGGTGATCTGGTGCCGGGGGGGGGTGAGTGGTGATCTGGTGCTGTGGGTTGAGTGGTGATCTGGTGCAGGGGGTGAGTGGTGATCTGGTGTCGGGGGGTGAGTGGTGATCTGGTGCCGGGGGTGAGCGGTGATCTGGAGCCGTGGGGTGAGCGGTGATCTGGTGCCAGGGGGCATGCAGTTATCTGGTGCCGGGGGCGAGTGGTGATCTGGTGCCAGGGGCGAGTGGTGATCTGTTGCCGGGTGCGAGCGGTGATCTGGTGCCGGGGGGCATGCAGTTATCTGGTGCCGGGGGCAAGTGTTGATCTGATGCCGGGGGTTGATTGGTGATCTGGTGCCGGGGGGTGAGTGGTGATCTGGTGCCGGGGGGTGAGTGGAGATCTGGTGCCGGGGGGGTGAGTGGAGATCTGGTGCCCGGGGGGGAGGGGGGGAGTGGTAATCTGGTGCCGGGGGGGTGAGTGGAGATCTGGTGCCGGAGGGGGGGGGGGGGGGGGGAGTGGTGATCTGGTGCCAGGGGGCATGCAGTGATCTGGTGCCAGGGGGCATGCAGTGATCTGGTGCCGGGGGCGAGTGGTGATCTAGTGCCGGTGGGCGAGTGGTGACCTGGTGCCGGGGGCGAGTGGTGATCTGGTGCCGGGGGTGAGTGGTGATCTGGTGCCGGGGGGCGTGCAGTGATCTGCAGCTGAGGGGCGAGTGGTGATCTGGTGCCGGGAGGTGCTTGGCGATCTGGTGCAGGGGGGCATGCTGTTACCTGGTGCCGGGGGTGATTGGTGATCGAGTGCCAGGGGGTGAGTGGTGACCTGGTGCTGGGGGGTGAGTGGTGACCTGGTGCCGGGGGGCATGTGGTGATCTGGTGCTGGGGGTGATTGGTGATCTGGTGCTGGAGGTGAGTGGTGAACTGGTGCTGGGGGGTGATTGGTGATCTGGTGCTGGAGGTGAGTGGTGAACTGGTGCTGGGGGGTGAGTGGTGATCTGGTGCCGGGGGTGAGCGGTGATCTGGAGCCGGGGGGTGAGCGGTGATCTGCTGCCAGGGGGCATGCAGTTATCTGGTGCCGGGGGCGAGTGGTGATCTGGTGCCGGGGGCGAGTGGTGATCTGTTGCCGGGTGCGAGCGGTGATCTGGTGCTGGGGGGCATGCAGTGATCTGGTGCCTGGGCGAGTGGTGATCTAGTGCTTGGGGGCGTGCAGTGATCTGAACCCGGGGGGCATGCAGTGATCTGGAGCCGGGAGGCGAGTGGTGATCTGGTGTTGGGGGTGAGTGGTGTCTGGTGCCGGGGATTGTGTGGTGGTCTGGTGCCAGGGGGTGAGTGGTGATCTAGTGCCAGTGGGTGAGTGGTGACCTGGTGCCGGGGGTGAGTGGTAATCTGGTGCCGGGGGGCGTGCAGTGATCTGCAGCTGAGGGGCGAGTGGTGATCTGGTGCCGGGAGGTGATTGGCGATCTGGTGCATGGGGGCATGCTGTTATCTGGTGCCGGGGGGCATGCGGTGATCTAGTGCCGGGGGGTGAGTGGTGACCAGGTGCTGGGGGGTGAGTGATGATCTGGTGCAGGGGATGAGTGGTGATCTGGTGTCGGGGGGTGAGTGGTGATCTGGTGCCCGGGGTGAGCGGTGATCTGGAGCCGGGGGGAAAGTGGTGATCTGGTGCTGGGGGTGATTGGTGATCTGGTGCCGGGGGGGGGTGAGTGGTGATCTGGTGCCGGGGGTGAGCGGTGATCTGGAGCCGTGGGGTGAGCGGTGATCTGGTGCCAGGGGGCATGCAGTTATCTGGTGCCGGGGGCGAGTGGTGATCTGGTGCCGGGGGCGAGTGGTGATCTGTTGCCGGGTGCGAGCGGTGATCTGGTGCCGGGGGGCATGCAGTTATCTGGTGCCGGGGGCAAGTGTTGATCTGATGCCGGGGGTTGATTGGTGATCTGGTGCCGGGGGGGGGGGGGGGGGGGGGGAGTGGTGATCTGGTGCCAGGGGGCATGCAGCGATCTGGTGCCGGGGGGCGAGTGGTGATCTAGTGCCGGTGGGTGAGTGGTGACCTGGTGCCGGGGGCGAGTGGTGATCTAGTGCCGGTGGGTGAGTGGTGACCTGGTGCTGTGGGGTGAGCGGTGATCTGGTGCCAGGGGGCATGCAGTTATCTGGTGCCGGGGGTGAGTGCTGATCTGGTGCCGGGGGCATGCAGTGATCTGGTGCCGGGGGGCGTGCAGTGATCTGGTGCCGGGGGCGAGTGGTGTTCTGTTGCCGGGGGTGAGTGGTGAACTGATGCCGAGGGGGTGGGCGGTGATCTGGTGCTGGGGGCCATGCAGTGATCTGGAGCCGGGGGGCAAGTGGTGATCTGATGCCGGGGGCGAGTGGCGATCTGTTGCTGGGTGCGAGCGGTGATCTGGTGCCGGTGGGCTTGCAGTTATCTGGTGCCGGGGGCAAGTGGTGATCTGGTGCCGGGGGGTGATTTGTGATCTGGTGCTGGGGGTGATTGGTGATCTGGTGCTGGAGGTGAGTGGTGAACTGGTGCTGGGGGGTGAGTGGTGATCTGGTGCTGGGGGGTGAGTGGTGATCTGGTGCAGGGGGTGAGTGGTGATCTGGTGCCGGGGGTGAGCGGTGATCTGGAGCCGGGGGGGTGAGCGGTGATCTGGTGCCAGGGGGCATGCAGTTATCTGGTGCTGGGGGCGAGTGGTGATCTGTTGCCGGGTGCGAGTGGTGATCTGGTGCCGGGTGCGAGTGGTGATCTGGTGCCGGGGGGCATGCAGTTATCTGGTGCCGGGGGCAAGCAGTGATCTGGTGCCGGGGGCGAGTGGTGATCAGGTGCCAGGGGCATGCTTTGATCTGGAGCCGGGGGCGAGCGGTTATCTGGTTCTGGGGGGCATGCAGTGTTCTGGTGCCGGGGGCGAGTGGTGATCTGGTGCCGGGGGCGAGTGGTGATCTGGTGCTGGGGGCGAGTGGTGATCTGGTGCCGGGGGCAAGTGGTGATCTGGTGCCGGGGGGGCACGTAATGGTCTTACGTCAGGGGGCGAGTAGTGATCTGGTGCCAGGGGGCATGCAGTGATCTGGTGCCGGGGGCGAGTGGTGATCTGGTGCCGGAGGCGAGTGGTGATCTGGTGCCAGGGGGCGAGTGTTGATCTGGAGCCAGGGGCGAGTGGTGATCTGGTGCCGGGGGCGGGTGGTGATCTGGTGCCGGGGGGCACGCAGTGATCTGGAGTCAGGGTGCGAGTGGTGATCTGGTGCCTCGGGGTGATTGGTGATCTGGTGCCAGGGGTCATGCAGTTATCTGGTGCCGGGGGCGAGTGGTGATCTGGTGCCGGGGGCGAGTGGTGATCTGGTGCCGGGGGCGAGCGGTGATCTGGTGCCAGGGGGCATGCAGTGATCTGGTGCCGGGGGCAAGTGGCGATCTGGTGCCGGGGGGTGAGTGTTGATCTGATGCCGGGGGGTAAGTGGTGATCTGGTGCCAGGGGGTGAGTGGTCATCTGGTGCCGGGGGGTGAGTGGTGATCTGGTGCCAGTGGGTCAGTGGTGATCTGGTGCCGGGGGGGTGAGTGGTGACCTGGTGCCTGGGGCGAGTGGTGATCTGGTGCCGGGGGGTGAGTGGTGAACTGATGCCGGGGTTTGAGTGTTGATCTGGTGCCGGTGGGTGGGTGGTGACCTGATGCATGGGGCGAGTGGTATTCAAGTGCCAGGAGGTGAGCGGTGATCTGGTGCCGGGGGCCATGCAGTGATCTGGAGCCGTGGGGCAAGTGGTGATCTGATGCCGGTGGGTGATTGGTGATCTGGTGCCGGGGGCGAGCGGTGATCTGGTGCCTGGGGGCATGCAGTGATCTGGTGCCGGGGGTGAGTGTTGATCTGATGCCGGGGGTTAAGTGGTGATCTGGTGCCAGGGGGTGAGTGGTGATCTGGTGCTGGGGGGGTGAGTGCTGATCTGGTGCCGGGGGATGAGTGGTGATCTGGAGCCGGGGGGTGAGTGGTGATCTGGTGCCGGGGGCATGCAGTGATCTGGTGCCGGGGGGCGTGCAGTGATCTGGTGCAGGGGGCGAGTGGTGTTCTGTTGCCGGGGGCGAGTGGGGATCTGATGGTGGGGGGCATGCAGTGATCTGGTGCCAGGGGCGAGTGGTGATATGGTGCCGGGGAGTGAGTGGTGATCTGGTGCAGGGGGGTGAGTGGTGATCTGTTGCAGGGGGTGAGTGGTGATCTGGTGTCAGGGGGTGAGTGGTTATCTGGTGCCGGGGGGTGAGCGGTTATCTGGTGCCGGGGGGTGAGCGGTGATCTGGTGCCAGGGGGTGAGTGGTGATCTGGTGCTGTGGGGTGAGCGGTGATCTGGTGCTGGGGGGTGAGCGGTGATCTGGTGCTGGGGGGTGAGCGGTGATCTGGTGCTGGGGGGTGAGCGGTGATCTGGTCCTGGGGGGTGAGCGGTGATCTGGTCCTGGGGGGTGAGCGGTGATCTGGCGCTGGGGGCAGAGTGTTGATCTGGTGCCTGTGGTGAGTGGTGATCTGGTGCCGGGGGTTGAGTGGTGATCTGGTGCCGGGGGGTGAGTGGAGATCTGGTGCCGGTGGGGGGAGTGGTGATCTGGTGCTGGGGGGGGGAGTGGTGATCTGTTGCCGGGGGGCATGCAGTGATCTGGTGGCGGGGGCGAGTGGTGATGTAGTGCCGGGGGGCATGCAGTCATCTGAAGCCGGGGAGCATGCAGTGATCTGGAGCCGGGGGGTGAGTGGTGATCTGGTGCCGGGTGAGTGTGGTGAACTGGTACCAGGGGGTGAGTGGCGATCTAGTGCCGGTGGGTGAGTGGTGACCTGGTGCCGGGGGCGAGTGGTGATCTGGTGCCGGGGGTGAGTGGTGATCTGGTGCTGGGGGCGACTGGTGATCTGTAGCCGGGGTCAAGTGGTGATCTGGTGCCGGGGGGCGTGCAGTGATCTGCAGCTGAGGGGCGAGTGGTGATCTGGTGCCGGGAGGTGATTGGCAATCTGGTGCAGGGGGGCATGCTGTTATCTGGTGCCGGGGGTGATTGGTGATCTAGTTCCGGGGGGTGAGTGGTGACCTGGTGCTGGGGGGTGAGTGATAATCTGGTGCAGGGGATGAGTGGTGATCTGGTGTCGGGGGGTGAGTGGTGATCTGGTGCCGGGGGTGAGCGGTGATCTGGAGCCGGGGGGCAAATGGTGATCTGGTGCTGGGGGTGATTGGCGATCTGGTGCCGGGGGGGGGTGAGTGGTGACCTGGTGCTGTGGGGTGAGTGGTGATCTGGTGTCGGGGGGTGAGTGGTGATCTGGTGCCGGGGGTGAGCGGTGATCTGGAGCCGGGGGGTGAGCGGTGATCTGGTGCCGGAGGCGAGTGGTGATCTGATGCCAGGGGGCGAGTGGTGATCTGGTGCCAGGGGCGAGTGGTGATCTGGTGCCAGGGGGTGAGTGGTGAACTGGTGCCAGTGGCTAGTGATGATCTGGTGCCGGGGGCGAGCGGTGATCTGGTGCCGGGGGCAAATGGTGATCTGGTGCTGGGGGTGATTGGCGATCTGGTGCCGGGGGGGGGTGAGTGGTGACCTGGTGCTGTGGGGTGAGTGGTGATCTGGTGTCGGGGGGTGAGTGGTGATCTGGTGCCGGGGGTGAGCGGTGATCTGGAGCCGGGGGGTGAGCGGTGATCTGGTGCCGGAGGCGAGTGGTGATCTGATGCCAGGGGGCGAGTGGTGATCTGGTGCCAGGGGGTGAGTGGTGAACTGGTGCCAGTGGCTAGTGATGATCTGGTGCCGGGGGCGAGCGGTGATCTGGTGCCGGGGGCAAGTGGTGATCTGGTGCCGGGGGTCACGCAATGGTCTTGCGTCGGGGGGCGAGTGGTGATCTGGTGCCAGGGGGCATGCAGTGATCTGATGCTGGGGGCGAGTGGTGATCTGGTGCCGGAGGCGAGTGGTGATCTGGTGCCAGGGGGCGAGTGGTGATCTGGTGCCAGGGGCGAGTGGTTATCTGGTGCCGGTGGCGAGTGGTGATGTGATGCCGGGGGTTGATTGGTGATCTGGTGCCGGTGGCGAGTGGTGATCTAGTGCCGGGGGCAAGTGGTGATTTGTTGCCGGGGGGCATGCAGTGATCTGGTGCAGGGGGCGAGTGGTGATCTGGTGCCGGGGGGCATGCAGTGATCTGGTGCCGGGTGCAAGTGGTGATCTGGTGCTGGGGGGTGAGTGGTGATCTGGTGCAGGGGGTGTGTGGTGATCTGGTGTCGGGGGGTGAGTGGTGATCTGGTGCCGGGGGTGAGCGGTGATCTGGAGTCGGGGGGTGAGCGGTGATCTGGTGCTGGGGGGGGGGGGGGGGGGTGAGTGGTGAGCTGGTGCTGGGGGGGGGGTGAGTGGTTATCTGGTGCCGGGGGGTGAGCGGTGATCTGGTGCCGGGGGGCATGCGGTGATCTGTTGCCGGGGGCAAGTGGAGATCTGGTGCCAGGGGTGAGTGGTGATCTGGTGCCGGGGGGCAAGCAGTGATCTGGTGCCGGGGGGCAAGCAGTGATCTGGAGCCGGGGGCGAGCGGTGATCTGGTGCCGGGGAGCAGGCAGTGATCTGGTGCCGGGGGAGAGAGGTGATCTGGTGCCGGGGGCGAGTGGTGATCTGGTGCCGGGGGGGGCGAGTGGTGATCTGGTGCCGGGGGTTGATTGGTGATCTGGTGCCGGGGGGCGATTGGTGATCTATGCCGGGGGCGTGTGGTGATCTGATGCCAAGTGGCATGCAATTATCTGGTGCTGGGGGAGAGTGGTCATCTGGTGCCGGGGGGCACGTGGTGATCTGGAGTCGGGGGGCGAGTGGTGATCTGGTTTTCGGGGAGCATGCAGTGATCTGGTGCCTGAGTCAAGTGGTGATCTGTTGCCAGGGGGTGATTGGTGATCTGGTGCCGGGAGTGAGTGTTGATCTGATGCTCGGGGTTGATTGGTGATCTGGTGCCAGGGGGTGATTGGTGACCTGGTGCCAGGGGGTGAGTGGTTATCTGGTGCCGGGGTGATTGGTGATTTGGTGATTTGGTGCCGGGGGTTGATTGGTGATCTGGTGCCGGGGGCGATTCGTGATCTGGTGCCGGTGGCGAGTGGTGATCTGGTGCCGGGGGCAAGTGGTGATTTGTTGCCGGGGGATATGCGGTGATCTGGAGTCGGGGGGCGAGTGGTGATCTGGTGCAGGGGGCGAGTGGTGATCTGGTGCCGGGGGCGGGTGGAGATCTGGTGCCGGGGGGCATGAAGTGATCTGGTGCCGGGTGCAAGTGGTGATCTGGTGCCGGGGGTGAGTGTTGATCTGATGCCGGGGGTTGATTGGTGATCTGGTGCCGGGGTGCGAGTGGTGATCTGGTGCCGGGGGGCATGCAGTTATCTGGTGCCAGGGGGCATGCAGTTATCTGGTCCCAGGGGCGAGTGGTGATCTGCTGCCGGGGGGTGATTTGTGATCTGGTGCCGGGGAGTGAGTGGTGATCTGGTGCCGGGGGGTGAGTGGTGACGTGGTGCTGGGGTGCATGCAGTGATCTGGTTCCAGGGGCGAGTGGTGATCTGCTGCTGGGGGCGAGTGGTGATCTGATGCCGGGGGCGAGTGGTGATCTGGTGCCGGGGGGCATGCAGTGATCTGGTGCCGGGGTCGAGTGGTGATCAGGTGCCGGGGGCATGCTTTGATCTGGAGCCGGGGGCAAGCGGTGATCTGGTTCCGGGCGGCATGCAGTGATCTGGATCTGGGGGCGAGCAGTGATCTGGTGCCGGGGGCGAGCAGTGATCTGGTGCCGGGCAGCATGCAGTGATCTGGTGCCGGGTGCGAGTGGTGATCTGGTGCCAGGGGCGAGTGGTGACCTGGTGCCAGGGGCGAGTGGTGACCTGGTGCCGGGGGCAAGTGCTGATCTGATGCCGGGGGCAAGTGGTGATCTGATGCCGGTGGTTGATTGGTGATCCGGTGCCGGGGGACGATTGGTGATCCGGTGCCGGGGGCGAGTCGTGATCTGGTGCCGGGGGCGAGTGGTGATCTGGTGCCGTGGAGCACGCAGTGATCTGGAGTCGGGGGTCGAATGGTGAGCTGGTGCCAGGGGGAATGCAGTTATCCAGTGGCGGGGGCGAGTGGTGATCTGGCACCGGGGGCGATTGATTACCTGGTGCCGGGGGCGAGCGGTGATCTGGTGCCGCGTGTGAGTGGTGATCTGATGCCGGGGGTTGATTGTTGATCTTGTGCCGGGGGGTGAGTGGTGACCTGGTGCCGCGGGTGCTTGGTGATCTGGTGCTGGGGGGGGGGGGGGTGAGTGGTGATCTGGTGCTGGGGGGTGTGGTGAGTGGTCATCTGGTGCCGGGGGGCACGTGGTGATCTGGAGTCGGGGGGCGAGTGGTGATCTGGTTTTCGGGGAGCATGCAGTGATCTGGTGCCTGAGTCAAGTGGTGATCTGTTGCCAGGGGATGATTGGTGATCTGGTGCCGGGAGTGAGTGTTGAACTGATGCTCGGGGTTGATTGGTGATCTGGTGCCAGGGGGTGAGTGGTGACCTGGTGCCAGGGGGTGAGTGGTTATCTGGTGCTGGGGGGTGAGCGGTGATCTGGTCCTGGGGGGTGAGCGGTGATCTGGCGCTGGGGGCAGAGTGGTGATCTGGTGCCGGGGGGTGAGTGGTGATCTGGTGCCGGGGGGTGAGTGGTGATCTGGTGCCGGGGGGTGAGTGGTGATCTGGTGCCGGGGGGTGAGTGGAGATCTGGTGTCGGGGGGGGGAGTGGTGATCTGGTGCCGGGGGTCATGCAGTGATCTGGTGCCGGGGGCGAGTGGTGATCTAGTGCCGGGGGGCGTGCAGTGATCTGAAGCCTGGGGGCATGCAGTGATCTGGAGCTGGGGGGCGAGTGGTGATCTGGTGTTGGGGGTGAGAGGTGATCTGGTGCCCGGGGGGGGGGTGTTGATCTGGTGCCAGGGGGTGAGTGGTGACCTGGTGCCGGGGGCGAGTGGTGATCTGGTGCCGGGGGTGAGTGGTGATCTGGTGCCGGGGGGCGTGCAGTGATCTGCAGCTGAGGGGCGAGTGGTGATCTGGTGCTGGGAGGTGATTGGCGATCTGGTGCAGGGGGGTATGCTGTTATATGGTGCCGGGGGTGATTGGTGATCTTGTGCCGGGGGGTGAGTGGTGACCCTTTGCTGGGGGGTGAGTGATGATCTGGTGCAGGGGATGAGTGGTGATCTGGTGTCGGGGGGTGAGTGATGATCAGGTGCCGGGGGTGAGAGGTGATCTGGAGCCGGGGGGCAAGTGGTGATCTGGTGCTGGGGGTGATTGGTGATCTGGTGCCGGGGGGGTGAGTGGTGACCTGGTGCTGTGGGGTGAGTGGTGATCTGGTGCAGGTGGTGAGTGGTGATCTGGTGTCGGGGGGTGAGTGGTGATCTGGTGCCGGGGGTGAGCGGTGATCTGGAGCCGGGGGGTGAGCGGTGCTCTGGTGCCAGGGGGCATGCAGTTAGCTGGTGCCGAGGGCGAGTGATGATCTGGTGCCGGGGGCGAGTGGTGATCTGTTGCCGGGTGCGAGCGGTGATCTGGTGCCGGGGGGCATGCAGTTATCTGGTGCCGGGGGCAAGTGGTGATCTGGTGCCGGGGGGTGATTTGTGATCTGGTGCCGGGGAGTGAGTGGTGACCTGGTGCCGGGGGCGAGTGGTGATCTGTTGCCGGGTGCGAGCGGTGATCTGTTGCCGGGTGCGAGCGGTGATCTGGTGCCGGGGGGCATGCAGTTATCTGGTGCCGGGGGCAAGTGGTGATCTGGTGCCGGGGGGTGATTTGTGATCTGGTGCCGGGGAGTGAGTGGTGACCTGGTGCCGGGGGCGAGTGGTGATCTGGTGCCGGGGGCGAGTGGTGATCTGGTGCCGGGGGCGAGTGGTGATCTGGTGCCGGGGGCGAGTGGTGATCTGGTGCCGGGGGCGAGTGGTGATCTGGTGCCGGGGGCGAGTGGTGATCTGGTGCCGGGGGGCATGCAGTAATCTGGTGCCGGGGATGAGTGGTGATCAGGTGCCGGGGCATGCTTTGATCTGGAGCCGGGGGCGAGCGGTGATCTGGTTCCGGGGGGCATGCAGTGATCTGGTGCCAGGGGCGAGTGGTGATCTGGTGCCAGGGGCGAGTGGTGATGTGGTGCCGGGGGCAAGTGGTGATCTGGTGCCGGGGGGCACGCAATTGTCTTGCGTCGGGGGGCGAGTGGTGATCTGGTGCCAGGGGGCATGCAGTGATCTGGTAACGGGGGCGAGTGGTGATCTGGTGCCGGAGGCGTGTGGTGATCTGGTGCGAGGGGCGAGTGGTGATCTGGTGCCAGGGGCGAGTGGTGATCTGGTGCCAGGGGGCAAGTGGTGATCTGGTGCCGGCGGCGAGTGGTGATGTGATGCCGGGGGTTGATTGGTAATCTGGTGCCAGGGGCGAGTGGTGACCTGGTGCCAGGGGCGAGTGGTGACCTGGTGCCGGGGGCAAGTGCTGATCTGATGCCGGGGGCAAGTGGTGATCTGATGCCGGTGGTTGATTGGTGATCCAGTGCCGGGGGACGATTGGTGATCCGGTGCCGGGGGCGAGTCGTGATCTGGTGCCGGGGGCGAGTGGTGATCTGGTGCCGTGGAGCACGCAGTGATCTGGAGTCGGGGGTCGAATGGTGAGCTGGTGCCAGGGGGAATGCAGTTATCCAGTGGCGGGGGCGAGTGGTGATCTGGCACCGGGGGCGATTGATTACCTGGTGCCGGGGGCGAGCGGTGATCTGGTGCCGCGTGAGTGGTGATCTGATGCCGGGGGTTGATTGTTGATCTTGTGCCGGGGGGTGAGTGGTGACCTGGTGCCGCGGGTGCTTGGTGATCTGGTGCTGGGGGGGGGGGGGGTGAGTGGTGATCTGGTGCTGGGGGGTGTGGTGAGTGGTCATCTGGTGCCGGGGGGCACGTGGTGATCTGGAGTCGGGGGGCGAGTGGTGATCTGGTTTTCGGGGAGCATGCAGTGATCTGGTGCCTGAGTCAAGTGGTGATCTGTTGCCAGGGGATGATTGGTGATCTGGTGCCGGGAGTGAGTGTTGATCTGATGCTCGGGGTTGATTGGTGATCTGGTGCCAGGGGGTGAGTGGTGACCTGGTGCCAGGGGGTGAGTGGTTATCTGGTGCTGGGGGGTGAGCGGTGATCTGGTCCTGGGGGGTGAGCGGTGATCTGGCGCTGGGGGCAGAGTGGTAATCCGGTGCCGTGGGGTGAGTGGTGATCTGGTGCCGGGGGGTGAGTGGTGATCTGGTGCCGGGGGGTGAGTGGTGATCTGGTGCCGGGGGGTGAGTGGTGATCTGGTGCCAGGGGGGTGAGTGGTGATCTGGTGCCAGGGGGGTGAGTGGAGATCTGGTGTCGGGGGGGGCAGTGGTGATCTGGTGCCGGGGGGCATGCAGTGATCTGGTGCCGGGGGCGAGTGGTGATCTAGTGCCGGGGGGCGTGCAGTGATCTGAAGCCTGGGGGCATGCAGTGATCTGGAGCTGGGGGGCGAGTGGTGATCTGGTGTTGGGGGTGAGTGGTGATCTGGTGCCCGGGGGGGGGGGGTGTTGATCTGGTGCCAGGGGGTGAGTGGTGACCTGGTGCCGGGGGCGAGTGGTGATCTGGTGCCGGGGGTGAGTGGTGATCTGGTGCCGGGGGGCGTGCAGTGATCTGCAGCTGAGGGGCGAGTGGTGATCTGGTGCTGGGAGGTGATTGGCGATCTGGTGCAGGGGGGTATGCTGTTATATGGTGCCGGGGGTGATTGGTGATCTAGTGCCGGGGGGTGAGTGGTGACCCTTTGCTGGGGGGTGAGTGATGATCTGGTGCAGGGGATGAGTGGTGATCTGGTGTCGGGGGGTGAGTGATGATCAGGTGCCGGGGGTGAGCGGTGATCTGGAGCCGGGGGGCAAGTGGTGATCTGGTGCTGGGGGTGATTGGTGATCTGGTGCCGGGGGGGGTGAGTGGTGACCTGGTGCTGGGGGGTGAGTGATGATCTGGTGCAGGTGGTGAGTGGTGATCTGGTGTCGGGGGGTGTGAGGTGATCTGGTGCTGGGGGTGAGCGGTGATCTGGAGCCGGGGGGTGAGCGGTGCTCTGGTGCCAGGGGGCATGCAGTTAGCTGGTGCCGGGGGCGAGTGATGATCTGGTGCCGGGGGCGAGTGGTGATCTGTTGCCGGGTGCGAGCGGTGATCTGGTGCCGGGGGGCATGCAGTTATCTGGTGCCGGGGGCAAGTGGTGATCTGGTGCCGGGGGGTGATTTGTGATCTGGTGCCGGGGAGTGAGTGGTGACCTGGTGCCGGGGGCGAGTGGTGACCTGGTGCCGGGGGCGAGTGGTGATCTGGTGCCGGGGGCGAGTGGTGATCTGGTGCCGGGGGCGAGTGGTGATCTGGTGCCGGGGGCGAGTGGTGATCTGGTGCCGGGGGCGAGTGGTGATCTGGTGCCGGGGGGCATGCAGTTATCTGGTGCCGGGGGCAAGTGGTGATCTGGTGCCGGGGGGTGATTTGTGATCTGGTGCCGGGGAGTGAGTGGTGACCTGGTGCCGGGGGCGAGTGGTGATCTGGTGCCGGGGGCGAGTGGTGATCTGGTGCCGGGGGCAAGTGGTGATCTAGTGCCGGGGGGTGAGTGTTGATCTGATGCCGGGAGTTTATTGTTTATCTGGTGCCAGAGGCGAGTGGTGATCTGGTGCCGGGGGGCATGCAGTGATCTGGTGCCGGGGGCGAGTGGTGATCAGGTGCCGGGGGCATGCAGTGATCTGGTGCCGGGGGCGAGTGGTGATCAGGTGCCGGGGGCATGCTTTGATCTGGTGCCGGGGGCGAGAGGTGATCTGGTTCCGGGGGGCATGCAGTGATCTGGTGCCGGGGGCGAGTGGTGATCTGGTGCCGGGGGGCGATTGGTGATCCATGCCGGGGGCGAGTGGTGATCTGGTGCCAAGTGGCATGCAATTATCTGGTGCTGGGGGAGAGTGGTCATCTGGTGCCGGGGGCACGTGGTGATCTGGAGTCGGGGGGCGAGTGGTGATCTGGTTTTCGGGGAGCATGCAGTGATCTGGTGCCTGAGTCAAGTGGTGATCTGTTGCCAGGGAATGATTGGTGATCTGGTGCCGGGAGTGAGTGTTGATCTGATGCTCGGGGTTGATTGGTGATCTGGTGCCAGGGGGTGAGTGGTGACCTGGTGCCAGGGGGTGAGTGGTTATCTGGTGCCGGGGTGATTGGTGATTTGGTGCCGGGGGGTGAGTGGTGATCTGGTGCTGGGGGGTGAGCGGTGATCTGGTCCTGGGGGTGAGCGGTGATCTGGCGCCGGGGGGTGAATGGTGATCTGGTGCCGGGGGGTGAATGGTGATCTGGTGCCTGGGGTGAGTGGTGATCTGGTGCCGGGGGGGTGAGTGGTGATCTGGTGCCGGGGGGTGAGTGGTGATCTGGTGCCGGTGGGGTGAGTGGAGATCTGGTGCCAGGGGGGAGTGGTGATCTGGTGCCGGGGGCATGCAGTGATCTGGTGCTGGGGGCGAGTGGTGATCTAGTGCCGGGGGGCGTGCAGTGATCTGAAGCCGGGGGGCATGCAGTGATCTGGAGCCGGGGGGGCGAGTGGTGGTCTGGTGTTGGGGGGCATGCAGTAATCTGGTGCCGGGGATGAGTGGTGATCAGGTGCCGGGGCATGCTTTGATCTGGAGCCGGGGGCGAGCGGTGATCTGGTTCCGGGGGGCATGCAGTGATCTGGTGCCAGGGGCGAGTGGTGATCTGGTGCCAGGGGCGAGTGGTGATGTGGTGCCGGGGGCAAGTGGTGATCTGGTGCCGGGGGGCACGCAATTGTCTTGCGTCGGGGGGCGAGTGGTGATCTGGTGCCAGGGGGCATGCAGTGATCTGGTAACGGGGGCGAGTGGTGATCTGGTGCCGGAGGCGTGTGGTGATCTGGTGCGAGGGGCGAGTGGTGATCTGGTGCCAGGGGCGAGTGGTGATCTGGTGCCAGGGGGCAAGTGGTGATCTGGTGCCGGCGGCGAGTGGTGATGTGATGCCGGGGGTTGATTGGTAATCTGGTGCCAGGGGCGAGTGGTGACCTGGTGCCAGGGGCGAGTGGTGACCTGGTGCCGGGGGCAAGTGCTGATCTGATGCCGGGGGCAAGTGGTGATCTGATGCCGGTGGTTGATTGGTGATCCAGTGCCGGGGGACGATTGGTGATCCGGTGCCGGGGGCGAGTCGTGATCTGGTGCCGGGGGCGAGTGGTGATCTGGTGCCGTGGAGCACGCAGTGATCTGGAGTCGGGGGTCGAATGGTGAGCTGGTGCCAGGGGGAATGCAGTTATCCAGTGGCGGGGGCGAGTGGTGATCTGGCACCGGGGGCGATTGATTACCTGGTGCCGGGGGCGAGCGGTGATCTGGTGCCGCGTGAGTGGTGATCTGATGCCGGGGGTTGATTGTTGATCTTGTGCCGGGGGGTGAGTGGTGACCTGGTGCCGCGGGTGCTTGGTGATCTGGTGCTGGGGGGGGGGGGGGTGAGTGGTGATCTGGTGCTGGGGGGTGTGGTGAGTGGTCATCTGGTGCCGGGGGGCACGTGGTGATCTGGAGTCGGGGGGCGAGTGGTGATCTGGTTTTCGGGGAGCATGCAGTGATCTGGTGCCTGAGTCAAGTGGTGATCTGTTGCCAGGGGATGATTGGTGATCTGGTGCCGGGAGTGAGTGTTGATCTGATGCTCGGGGTTGATTGGTGATCTGGTGCCAGGGGGTGAGTGGTGACCTGGTGCCAGGGGGTGAGTGGTTATCTGGTGCTGGGGGGTGAGCGGTGATCTGGTCCTGGGGGGTGAGCGGTGATCTGGCGCTGGGGGCAGAGTGGTAATCCGGTGCCGTGGGGTGAGTGGTGATCTGGTGCCGGGGGGTGAGTGGTGATCTGGTGCCGGGGGGTGAGTGGTGATCTGGTGCCGGGGGGTGAGTGGTGATCTGGTGCCAGGGGGGTGAGTGGTGATCTGGTGCCAGGGGGGTGAGTGGAGATCTGGTGTCGGGGGGGGCAGTGGTGATCTGGTGCCGGGGGGCATGCAGTGATCTGGTGCCGGGGGCGAGTGGTGATCTAGTGCCGGGGGGCGTGCAGTGATCTGAAGCCTGGGGGCATGCAGTGATCTGGAGCTGGGGGGCGAGTGGTGATCTGGTGTTGGGGGTGAGTGGTGATCTGGTGCCCGGGGGGGGGGGGGTGTTGATCTGGTGCCAGGGGGTGAGTGGTGACCTGGTGCCGGGGGCGAGTGGTGATCTGGTGCCGGGGGTGAGTGGTGATCTGGTGCCGGGGGGCGTGCAGTGATCTGCAGCTGAGGGGCGAGTGGTGATCTGGTGCTGGGAGGTGATTGGCGATCTGGTGCAGGGGGGTATGCTGTTATATGGTGCCGGGGGTGATTGGTGATCTAGTGCCGGGGGGTGAGTGGTGACCCTTTGCTGGGGGGTGAGTGATGATCTGGTGCAGGGGATGAGTGGTGATCTGGTGTCGGGGGGTGAGTGATGATCAGGTGCCGGGGGTGAGCGGTGATCTGGAGCCGGGGGGCAAGTGGTGATCTGGTGCTGGGGGTGATTGGTGATCTGGTGCCGGGGGGGTGAGTGGTGACCTGGTGCTGGGGGGTGAGTGATGATCTGGTGCAGGTGGTGAGTGGTGATCTGGTGTCGGGGGGTGTGAGGTGATCTGGTGCTGGGGGTGAGCGGTGATCTGGAGCCGGGGGGTGAGCGGTGCTCTGGTGCCAGGGGGCATGCAGTTAGCTGGTGCCGGGGGCGAGTGATGATCTGGTGCCGGGGGCGAGTGGTGATCTGTTGCCGGGTGCGAGCGGTGATCTGGTGCCGGGGGGCATGCAGTTATCTGGTGCCGGGGGCAAGTGGTGATCTGGTGCCGGGGGGTGATTTGTGATCTGGTGCCGGGGAGTGAGTGGTGACCTGGTGCCGGGGGCGAGTGGTGACCTGGTGCCGGGGGCGAGTGGTGATCTGGTGCCGGGGGCGAGTGGTGATCTGGTGCCGGGGGCGAGTGGTGATCTGGTGCCGGGGGCGAGTGGTGATCTGGTGCCGGGGGCGAGTGGTGATCTGGTGCCGGGGGGCATGCAGTTATCTGGTGCCGGGGGCAAGTGGTGATCTGGTGCCGGGGGGTGATTTGTGATCTGGTGCCGGGGAGTGAGTGGTGACCTGGTGCCGGGGGCGAGTGGTGATCTGGTGCCGGGGGCGAGTGGTGATCTGGTGCCGGGGGCAAGTGGTGATCTAGTGCCGGGGGGTGAGTGTTGATCTGATGCCGGGAGTTTATTGTTTATCTGGTGCCAGAGGCGAGTGGTGATCTGGTGCCGGGGGGCATGCAGTGATCTGGTGCCGGGGGCGAGTGGTGATCAGGTGCCGGGGGCATGCAGTGATCTGGTGCCGGGGGCGAGTGGTGATCAGGTGCCGGGGGCATGCTTTGATCTGGTGCCGGGGGCGAGAGGTGATCTGGTTCCGGGGGGCATGCAGTGATCTGGTGCCGGGGGCGAGTGGTGATCTGGTGCCGGGGGGCGATTGGTGATCCATGCCGGGGGCGAGTGGTGATCTGGTGCCAAGTGGCATGCAATTATCTGGTGCTGGGGGAGAGTGGTCATCTGGTGCCGGGGGCACGTGGTGATCTGGAGTCGGGGGGCGAGTGGTGATCTGGTTTTCGGGGAGCATGCAGTGATCTGGTGCCTGAGTCAAGTGGTGATCTGTTGCCAGGGAATGATTGGTGATCTGGTGCCGGGAGTGAGTGTTGATCTGATGCTCGGGGTTGATTGGTGATCTGGTGCCAGGGGGTGAGTGGTGACCTGGTGCCAGGGGGTGAGTGGTTATCTGGTGCCGGGGTGATTGGTGATTTGGTGCCGGGGGGTGAGTGGTGATCTGGTGCTGGGGGGTGAGCGGTGATCTGGTCCTGGGGGTGAGCGGTGATCTGGCGCCGGGGGGTGAATGGTGATCTGGTGCCGGGGGGTGAATGGTGATCTGGTGCCTGGGGTGAGTGGTGATCTGGTGCCGGGGGGGTGAGTGGTGATCTGGTGCCGGGGGGTGAGTGGTGATCTGGTGCCGGTGGGGTGAGTGGAGATCTGGTGCCAGGGGGGAGTGGTGATCTGGTGCCGGGGGCATGCAGTGATCTGGTGCTGGGGGCGAGTGGTGATCTAGTGCCGGGGGGGCGTGCAGTGATCTGAAGCCGGGGGGCATGCAGTGATCTGGAGCCGGGGGGGCGAGTGGTGGTCTGGTGTTGGGGGTGAGTGGTGATCTGGTGTTGGGGGTGAGTGGTGATCTGGTGCCCGGGGGTGTGTGGTGATCTGGTGCCAGGGGGTGAGTGGTGACCTGGTGCCGGGGGCGAGTGGTGATCTGGTGCCAGGGGTGAGTGGTGATCTGGTGCCGGGGGCGTGCAGTGATCTGCAGCTGAGGGGCGAGTGGTGATCTGGTGCCGGGAGGTGATTGACGATCTGGTGCAGGGGGGCATGCTGTTATATGGTGCCGGGGGAGATTGGTGATCTAGTGCCGGGGGGTGAGTGGTGACCTGGTGCTGGGGGGTGAGTGATGATCTGGTGCAGGGGATGAGTGGTGATCTGGTGTCGGGTGGTGAGTGGTGATCAGGTGCCGGGGGTGAGAGGTGATCTGGAGCCGGGGGGAAAGTGGTGATCTGGTGCTGGGGGTGATTGGTGACCTGGTGCTGTGGGGTGAGTGGTGATCTGGTGCAGGGGGTGAGTGGTGATCTGGTGTCGGGGGGTGAGTGGTGATCTGGTGCCGGGGGCGAGTGGTGATCTGGTGCCGGGGGCGAGTGGTGATCTGGTGCCGGAGGGCCTGCAGTGATCTGGTGCCGGGGGCGAGTGGTGATCAGGTGCCAGGGGCATGCTTTGATCTGGAGCCGGGGGCGAGCGGTGATCTGGTTGCGGGGGGCATGTAGTGATCTGGTGCCAGGGGCGAGTGGTGATCTGGTGCCGGGAGAGAGTGGTGATCTGGTGCCGGGGGTGAGTGGTGATCTGGTGCCAGGGGCAAGTGGTGATCTGGTGCCGGGGGCAAGTGGTGATCTGGTGCCGGGGGGCACGCAATTGTCTTGCGTCGGGGGGCGAGTGGTGATCTGGTGCCAGGGGGCATGCAGTGATCTGGTGCCGGGGGCGAGTGGTGATCTGGTGCCGGAGGTGCGTGGTGATCTGGTGCCAGGGGGCGTGTGGTGATCTGGTGCCAGGGGCGAGTGGTGATCTGGTCCCAGGGGGCGAGTGGTGATCTGGTGCCGGCAGCGAGTGGTGATGTGATGCCGGGGGTTGATTGGTAATCTGGTGCCGGTGGTGAGTGGTGATCTGGTGCCGGGGGCAAGTGGTGATTTGTTGCCGGGGGGCATGCGGTGATCTGGAGTCAGGGGGCGAGTGGTGATATAGTGCCGGGGGCAGGTGGAGATCTGGTGCCGGGGGGCATGCAGTGATCTGCTGCCGGGGTGCAAGTGGTGACCTGGTGCCAGGGGGTGAGTGGTGATCTGATGCCGTGGGTTGATTGATGATCTGATGCCGTGGGGTGAGTGGTGATCTGGTGCGAGGGTGTGAGTGGTGATCTGGTGCCGGGGGTGATTGGTGATCTGGTGCCGGTGGGTGAGTGGTGATCTGGTGCCGGGGGGGGTGAGTGGTGATCTGGTGCGAGGGTGTGAGTGGTGATCTGGTGCCGGGGGTGATTGGTGATCTGGTGCCGGTGGGTGAGTGGTGATCTGGTGCCGGGGGGGTGAGTGGTGATCTGGTGCCGGGGGGCGATTGGTGATCTATGCCGGGGGCGTGTGGTGATCTGATGCCAAGTGGCATGCAATTATCTGGTGCTGGGGGAGAGTGGTCATCTGGTGCCGGGGGGCACGTGGTGATCTGGAGTCGGGGGGCGAGTGGTGATCTGGTTTTCGGGGAGCATGCAGTGATCTGGTGCCTGAGTCAAGTGGTGATCTGTTGCCAGGGGGTGATTGGTGATCTGGTGCCGGGAGTGAGTGTTGATCTGATGCTCGGGGTTGATTGGTGATCTGGTGCCAGGGGGTGATTGGTGACCTGGTGCCAGGGGGTGAGTGGTTATCTGGTGCCGGGGTGATTGGTGATTTGGTGCTGGGGGTTGATTGGTGATCTGGTGCCGGGGGCGATTGGTGATCTGGTGCCGGTGGCAAGTGGTGATCTGGTGCCGGGGGCGAGTGGTGATCTGGTGCCGGAGGTGCGTGGTGATCTGGTGCCAGGGGGCGTGTGGTGATCTGGTGCCAGGGGCGAGTGGTGATCTGGTCCCAGGGGGCGAGTGGTGATCTGGTGCCGGCAGCGAGTGGTGATGTGATGCCGGGGGTTGATTGGTAATCTGGTGCCGGTGGTGAGTGGTGATCTGGTGCCGGGGGCAAGTGGTGATTTGTTGCCGGGGGGCATGCGGTGATCTGGAGTCAGGGGGCGAGTGGTGATATAGTGCCGGGGGCAGGTGGAGATCTGGTGCCGGGGGGCATGCAGTGATCTGCTGCCGGGGTGCAAGTGGTGACCTGGTGCCAGGGGGTGAGTGGTGATCTGATGCCGTGGGTTGATTGATGATCTGATGCCGTGGGGTGAGTGGTGATCTGGTGCGAGGGTGTGAGTGGTGATCTGGTGCCGGGGGTGATTGGTGATCTGGTGCCGGTGGGTGAGTGGTGATCTGGTGCCGGGGGGGTGAGTGGTGATCTGGTGCGAGGGTGTGAGTGGTGATCTGGTGCCGGGGGTGATTGGTGATCTGGTGCCGGTGGGTGAGTGGTGATCTGGTGCCGGGGGGGTGAGTGGTGATCTGGTGCCGGGGGGCGATTGGTGATCTATGCCGGGGGCGTGTGGTGATCTGATGCCAAGTGGCATGCAATTATCTGGTGCTGGGGGAGAGTGGTCATCTGGTGCCGGGGGGCACGTGGTGATCTGGAGTCGGGGGGCGAGTGGTGATCTGGTTTTCGGGGAGCATGCAGTGATCTGGTGCCTGAGTCAAGTGGTGATCTGTTGCCAGGGGGTGATTGGTGATCTGGTGCCGGGAGTGAGTGTTGATCTGATGCTCGGGGTTGATTGGTGATCTGGTGCCAGGGGGTGATTGGTGACCTGGTGCCAGGGGGTGAGTGGTTATCTGGTGCCGGGGTGATTGGTGATTTGGTGCTGGGGGTTGATTGGTGATCTGGTGCCGGGGGCGATTGGTGATCTGGTGCCGGTGGCAAGTGGTGATCTGGTGCCGGGGGCGAGTGGTAATCTGGTGCCGGGGGCGAGTGGTGATCTTGTGCCGGGGGCGAGTGGTGATCTGGTGCCGGGGCGAGTGGTGATCTGGTGCCGGGGCGAGTGGTGATCTGGTGCTGGGGGCAAGTGGTGATCTGGTGCTGGGGGCGAGCGGAGATCTGGTGCCGGGGGGCATGCAGTGATCTGGTGCCGGGGGCAAGTGGTGATCTGGTGCCGGGGGGTGAGTGTTGATCTGATGCCGGGAGTTTATTGTTTATCTGGTGCCAGAGGCGAGTGGTGATCTGGTGCCGGGGGGCATGCAGTGATCTGGTGCCGGGGGCGAGTGGTGATCAGGTGCCGGGGGCATGCAGTGATCTGGTGCCGGGGGCGAGTGGTGATCAGGTGCCGGGGGCATGCTTTGATCTGGTGCCGGGGGCGAGAGGTGATCTGGTTCCGGGGGGCATGCAGTGATCTGGTGCCGGGGGCGAGTGGTGATCTGGTGCCGGGGGGCGATTGGTGATCCATGCCGGGGGCGAGTGGTGATCTGGTGCCAAGTGGCATGCAATTATCTGGTGCTGGGGGAGAGTGGTCATCTGGTGCCGGGGGCACGTGGTGATCTGGAGTCGGGGGGCGAGTGGTGATCTGGTTTTCGGGGAGCATGCAGTGATCTGGTGCCTGAGTCAAGTGGTGATCTGTTGCCAGGGAATGATTGGTGATCTGGTGCCGGGAGTGAGTGTTGATCTGATGCTCGGGGTTGATTGGTGATCTGGTGCCAGGGGGTGAGTGGTGACCTGGTGCCAGGGGGTGAGTGGTTATCTGGTGCCGGGGTGATTGGTGATTTGGTGCCGGGGGGTGAGTGGTGATCTGGTGCTGGGGGGTGAGCGGTGATCTGGTCCTGGGGGTGAGCGGTGATCTGGCGCCGGGGGGTGAATGGTGATCTGGTGCCGGGGGGGTGAATGGTGATCTGGTGCCTGGGGTGAGTGGTGATCTGGTGCCGGGGGGGTGAGTGGTGATCTGGTGCCGGGGGGTGAGTGGTGATCTGGTGCCGGTGGGGTGAGTGGAGATCTGGTGCCGGGGGGGAGTGGTGATCTGGTGCCGGGGGCATGCAGTGATCTGGTGCTGGGGGCGAGTGGTGATCTAGTGCCGGGGGGCGTGCAGTGATCTGAAGCCGGGGGGCATGCAGTGATCTGGAGCCGGGGGGGCGAGTGGTGGTCTGGTGTTGGGGGTGAGTGGTGATCTGGTGTTGGGGGTGAGTGGTGATCTGGTGCCCGGGGGTGTGTGGTGATCTGGTGCCAGGGGGTGAGTGGTGACCTGGTGCCGGGGGCGAGTGGTGATCTGGTGCCAGGGGTGAGTGGTGATCTGGTGCCGGGGGCGTGCAGTGATCTGCAGCTGAGGGGCGAGTGGTGATCTGGTGCCGGGAGGTGATTGACGATCTGGTGCAGGGGGGCATGCTGTTATATGGTGCCGGGGGAGATTGGTGATCTAGTGCCGGGGGGTGAGTGGTGACCTGGTGCTGGGGGGTGAGTGATGATCTGGTGCAGGGGATGAGTGGTGATCTGGTGTCGGGTGGTGAGTGGTGATCAGGTGCCGGGGGTGAGAGGTGATCTGGAGCCGGGGGGAAAGTGGTGATCTGGTGCTGGGGGTGATTGGTGACCTGGTGCTGTGGGGTGAGTGGTGATCTGGTGCAGGGGGTGAGTGGTGATCTGGTGTCGGGGGGTGAGTGGTGATCTGGTGCCGGGGGCGAGTGGTGATCTGGTGCCGGGGGCGAGTGGTGATCTGGTGCCGGAGGGCCTGCAGTGATCTGGTGCCGGGGGCGAGTGGTGATCAGGTGCCAGGGGCATGCTTTGATCTGGAGCCGGGGGCGAGCGGTGATCTGGTTGCGGGGGGCATGTAGTGATCTGGTGCCAGGGGCGAGTGGTGATCTGGTGCCGGGAGAGAGTGGTGATCTGGTGCCGGGGGTGAGTGGTGATCTGGTGCCAGGGGCAAGTGGTGATCTGGTGCCGGGGGCAAGTGGTGATCTGGTGCCGGGGGCAAGTGGTGATCTGGTGCCGGGGGGCACGCAATTGTCTTGCGTCGGGGGGCGAGTGGTGATCTGGTGCCAGGGGGCATGCAGTGATCTGGTGCCGGGGGCGAGTGGTGATCTGGTGCCGGAGGTGCGTGGTGATCTGGTGCCAGGGGGCGTGTGGTGATCTGGTGCCAGGGGCGAGTGGTGATCTGGTCCCAGGGGGCGAGTGGTGATCTGGTGCCGGCAGCGAGTGGTGATGTGATGCCGGGGGTTGATTGGTAATCTGGTGCCGGTGGTGAGTGGTGATCTGGTGCCGGGGGCAAGTGGTGATTTGTTGCCGGGGGGCATGCGGTGATCTGGAGTCAGGGGGCGAGTGGTGATATAGTGCCGGGGGCAGGTGGAGATCTGGTGCCGGGGGGCATGCAGTGATCTGCTGCCGGGGTGCAAGTGGTGACCTGGTGCCAGGGGGTGAGTGGTGATCTGATGCCGTGGGTTGATTGATGATCTGATGCCGTGGGGTGAGTGGTGATCTGGTGCGAGGGTGTGAGTGGTGATCTGGTGCCGGGGGTGATTGGTGATCTGGTGCCGGTGGGTGAGTGGTGATCTGGTGCCGGGGGGGTGAGTGGTGATCTGGTGCGAGGGTGTGAGTGGTGATCTGGTGCCGGGGGTGATTGGTGATCTGGTGCCGGTGGGTGAGTGGTGATCTGGTGCCGGGGGGGTGAGTGGTGATCTGGTGCCGGGGGGCGATTGGTGATCTATGCCGGGGGCGTGTGGTGATCTGATGCCAAGTGGCATGCAATTATCTGGTGCTGGGGGAGAGTGGTCATCTGGTGCCGGGGGGCACGTGGTGATCTGGAGTCGGGGGGCGAGTGGTGATCTGGTTTTCGGGGAGCATGCAGTGATCTGGTGCCTGAGTCAAGTGGTGATCTGTTGCCAGGGGGTGATTGGTGATCTGGTGCCGGGAGTGAGTGTTGATCTGATGCTCGGGGTTGATTGGTGATCTGGTGCCAGGGGGTGATTGGTGACCTGGTGCCAGGGGGTGAGTGGTTATCTGGTGCCGGGGTGATTGGTGATTTGGTGCTGGGGGTTGATTGGTGATCTGGTGCCGGGGGCGATTGGTGATCTGGTGCCGGTGGCAAGTGGTGATCTGGTGCCGGGGGCGAGTGGTAATCTGGTGCCGGGGGCGAGTGGTGATCTTGTGCCGGGGGCGAGTGGTGATCTGGTGCCGGGGCGAGTGGTGATCTGGTGCCGGGGCGAGTGGTGATCTGGTGCTGGGGGCAAGTGGTGATCTGGTGCTGGGGGCGAGCGGAGATCTGGTGCCGGGGGGCATGCAGTGATCTGGTGCCGGGGGCAAGTGGTGATCTGGTGCCGGGGGGTGAGTGTTGATCTGATGCCGGGGGGCATGCAGTGATCTGGTGCCGGGGGCGAGTGGTGATCAGGTGCCGGGGGCATGCAGTGATCTGGTGCCGGGGGCGAGTGGTGATCAGGTGCCGGGGGCATGCTTTGATCTGGTGCCGGGGGCGAGAGGTGATCTGGTTCCGGGGGGCATGCAGTGATCTGGTGCCGGGGGCGAGTGGTGATCTGGTGCCGGGGGCGAGTGGTGATATGGTGCCAGGGTCGAGTGGTGATCTGGTGCCGGGGGGTGAGCGGTGATCTGGTCCTGAGGGGTGAGTGGTGATCTGGTGTTGGGGGCAGTGTGTTGATCTGGTGCCTGGGGTGAGTGTTGATCTGGTGCCAGGGGGCGAGTATTGATCTGGTGCCGTGGGGTGAGTGGTGATCTGGTGCCGGGGGTTGAGTGCTGATCTGGTGATGGGGGGCATGCAGTGATCTGGTGCCGGGGGCAAGTAGTGATCTGGTGCCGGGGGGCGTGCAGTGATCTGCTGCCGGGGGCGAGTGGTGATCTGGTGCCGGGGGCGAGCGGTGATCTGGTGCCGGGGGCGAGCGGTGATCTGGTGCTGGGGGGCATGCGGTCATTTGGTGCCATGGGAATGTGGTGATCGGGTGCCAGGGGGCGAGTGGTGATCTGTTGCCGGGGGCGAGTGGTGATCAGGTGCCAGGGGCGACTGGTGATCTGGTGCCGGTGGGTGAGTGGTGACCTGGTGCCTGGTATGAGTGGTGATCTGGTGCCAGGGAGCATGCAGTGATCTGGTGTTGGGGGTGAGTGGTGATCTTGTGCCAGTGGGTCTTTGGCGATCTGGTGCTGGGGGGCATGCAGTTATCTGGTGCCGGGCGCGAGTGGTGACCTGGTGCCTGGGGTGAGTGGTGATTTGTTGCCAGGGGGCAAGCAGTGATCTGGAGTCGGGGGGCGAGTGGTTATCTGGTGCCGGGGGCGAGTGGTGATCTGGTGCCGGGGGGCATGCAGTTATCTGGTGCCAGTGGTGAGTGGGGATCTTTTGCCGCGGATGAGCGGTGATCTGGTGCCAGGGGGCATGCAGTGATCTGGTGCCATGGGCATGTGGTGATCTGGAGCCGGGGTGTGATTGATGATCTGGTGCCGGGGGCGAGTGGTGATCTAGTGCCGGGGGGCGTGCAGTGATCTGAAGCCGGGGGGCGAGTGGTGATCTGGTGTTGGGGGTGAGTGGTGATCTGGTGCCCGGGGGTGTGTGGTGATCTGGTGCCAGGGGGTGAGTGGTGACCTGGTGCCGGGGGCGAGTGGTGATCTGGTGCCAGGGGTGAGTGGTGATCTGGTGCCGGGGGCGTGCAGTGATCTGCAGCTGAGGGGCGAGTGGTGATCTGGTGCCGCGAGGTGATTGACGATCTGGTGCAGGGGGGCATGCTGTTATATGGTGCCGGGGGTGATTGGTGATCTAGTGCCGGGGGGTGAGTGGTGACCTGGTGCTGGGGGGTGAGTGATGATCTGGTGCAGGGGATGAGTGGTGATCTGGTGTCGGGTGGTGAGTGGTGATCAGGTGCCGGGGGTGAGAGGTGATCTGGAGCCGGGGGGAAAGTGGTGATCTGGTGCAGGGGGTGATTGGTGACCTGGTGCTGTGGGGTGAGTGGTGATCTGGTGCAGTGGGTGAGTGGTGATCTGGTGTCAGGGGGTGAGTGGTGATCTGGTGTCAGGGGGTGAGCGGTGATCTGGAGCCGGGGGGTGAGCGGTGATCTGGTGCCAGGGGGCATGCAGTTAGCTGGTGCCGGGGGCGAGTGGTGATCTGGTGCCGGGGGCGAGTGATGATCTGGTGCCGGGTGCGAGCGGTGATCTGGTGCCGGGGGGCATGCAGTTATCTGGTGCCGGGGGCAAGTGGTGATCTGGTGCCGGGGGGTGATTTGTGGTCTGGTGCCGGGGAGTGAGTGGTGACCTGGTGCCGGGCGGCAAGTGGTGATCTGGTGCTGGAGGTGATTGGTGATCTGGTGTCGGGGGGTGAGTGGTGACCTGGTGCCGGGGGCGAGTGGTGATCTGGTGCCGGGGGCGAGTGGTGATCTGGTGCCGGGGGCGAGTGGTGATCTGGTGCCGGGGGCGAGTGGTGATCTGGTGCCGGGGGCGAGTGGTGATCTGGTGCCGGGGGCGAGTGGTGATCTGGTGCCGGGGGGCGAGTGGTGATCTGGTGCCGGGGGGCCTGCAGTGATCTGGTGCCGGGGGCGAGTGGTGATCAGGTGCCAGGGGCATGCTTTGATCTGGAGCCGGGGGCGAGCGGTGATCTGGTTCCGGGGGGCATGCAGTGATCTGGTGTTGGGGGCGAGTGGTGATCTGGTGCCTGGGGTGAGTGGTGATTTGTTGCCAGGGGGCAAGCAGTGATCTGGAGTCGGGGGGCGAGTGGTGATCTGGTGCCGGGGGGTGATTGGTGATCTGGTGCCAGGGGGCATGCAGTTATCTGGTGCCGGGGGCGAGTGGTGATCTGGTGCCGGGGGCGAGTGGTGATCTGTTGCCGGGTGCGAGCGATGATCTGGTGCCGGGGGGCATGCAGTTATCTGGTGCCAGTGGTGAGTGGTGATCTTTTGCCGCGGATGAGCGGTGATCTGGTGCCAGGGGGCATGCAGTGATCTGGTGCCATGGGCATGTGGTGATCTGGAGCCGGGGTGTGATTGGTGATCTGGTGCCGGGGGTGAGTGGTGACCTGGTGCTGGGGGTTGAGTGGTGATCTGGTGCTGGGGGTGATTGGTGATCTGGTGTCGGTGGGTGAGTGGTGACCTGGTTCTGGAGGGTGATTGGTGATCTGGTGCTGGGGGTGAGCGGTGATCTTGTGCCGGGGGTGAGTGGTGATCTGGTGCCGGGTTGTGAGTGGTGATTTGGTGCCGGAGGGCGTGCAGTGATCTGGAGCCGGGGGGCCTGCAGTGATCTGGTGTTGGGGGTGAGTGGTGATCTTGTGCCGGTGGGTGTGTGGTGATCTGGTGCCGGTGGGTGAGTGGTGATCTAGTGCCGGTGGGTGAGTGGTGACCTGGTGCCTGGGGCGAGTGGTGATTTGTTGCCAGGGGGCAAGCAGTGATCTGGAGTCGGGGGGCGAGTGGTGATCTGGTGCCAGGGGGCATGCAGTTATCTGGTGCCAGGGGCGAGTGGTGATCTGGTGCCGGAGGCGAGTGGTGATCTGGTGCCAGGGGGCGAGTGGTGATCTGGAGCCGGAGGCGAGTGGTGATCTGGTGCCGGGGGCACGCAGTGATCTGGAGTCGGGGGGCACGCAGTGATCTGGAGTCGGGGGGCACGCAGTGATCTGGAGTCGGGGGGCGAGTGGTGATCTGGTGCCGCGGGGTGATTGGTGATCTGGTGCCAGGGATCATGCAGTTATCTGGTGCCAGGGGCGAGTGGTGATCTGGTGCCGGAGGAGAGTGGTGATCTGGTGCCAGGGGGCGAGTGGTGATCTGGTGCCAGGGGCGAGTGGTGATCTGGTGCCAGGGGGTGAGTGGTGATCTGGTGCCAGTGGCTAGTGATGATCTGGTGCCGGTGGCGAGCGGTGACCTGGTGCCGGGGGCGAGCGGTGATCTGGTGCCAGGGGGCATGCAGTGATCTGGTGCCGGGGGCAAGTGGTGATCTGGTGCCGGAGGCGAGTGGTGATCTGGTGCCAGGGGGCGAGTGGTGTGTGCCAGGGGCGAGTGGTTATCTGGTGCCAGGGAGCGAGTGGTGATCTGGTGCCGGTGGCGAGTGGTGATGTGATGCCGGGGGTTGATTGGTGATCTGGTGCCGGGGGTGATTGGTGATCTGGTGCCAGTGGCGAGTAGTGATCAGGTGCCGGGGGCAAGTGGTGATTTGTTGCCGGGGGGCATGCGGTGATCTGGAGTCGGAGGGCAAGTGGTGATCTGGTGCAGGGGGCGAGTGGTGATCTGGTGCCGGGGGCGGGTGGAGATCTGGTAACGGAGGGCATGCAGTGATCTGGTGCCGGGTGCAAGTGGTGATCTGGTGCTGGGGGGTGAGTGGTGATCTGGTGCAGGGGGTGAGTGGTGATCTGGTGTCGGGGGGTGAGTGGTGATCTGGTGCCGGGGGCAGGTGGAGATCTGGTGCCGGAGGGCATGCAGTGATCTGGTGCCGGGTGCAAGTGGTGATCTGGTGCTGGGGGGGTGAGTGGTGATCTGGTGCAGGGGGTGAGTGGTGATCTGGTGTCGGGGGGTGAGTGGTGATCTGGTGCCGGGGGTGAGCGGTGATCTGGAGCCGGGGGTGAGCGGTGATCTGGTGCTGGGGGGCATGCAGTGATCTGGTGCCAGGGGCGAGTGGTGATCTGCTGCCGGGGGCGAGTGGTGATCTGATGCCGGGGGGCATGCAGTGATCTGGTGCCAGGGGCGAGTGGTGATCTGCTGCCTGGGGCGAGTGGTGATCTGGTGCCGGGGGGCATGCAGTGATCTGGTGCCGGGGGCGAGTGGTGATCTGCTGCCGGGGGCGAGTGGTGATCTGGTGCCGGGGGTCATGCAGTGATCTGGTGCCGGGGGCAAGTGGTGATCAGGTGCCGGGGGCATGCTTTGATCTGGAGCCGGGGGCGAGCGGTGATCTGGTTCCGGGCGGCATGCAGTGATCTGGATCCGGGGGCGAGCAGTGATCTGGTGCCGGGGGCGAGCAGTGATCTGGTGCCGGGCAGCATGCAGTGATCTGGTGCAGCGTGCGAGTGGTGATCTGGTGCCGGGGGCGAGTGGTGATCTGGAGTCAGGGGGCGAGTGGTGATCTGGTGCCGTGGAGCACGCAGTGATCTGGAGTCGGGGGTCGAAAGCTGAGCTGGTGCCAGGGGGAATGCAGTTATCCGGTGGCGGGGGCGAGTGGTGATCTGGCACCGGGGGCGATTGATTATCTGGTACCGGGGGCGAGCGGTGATCTTGTGCCGCGTGTGAGTGGTGATCTGATGCCGGGGGTTGATTGTTGATCTTGTGCTGGGGTGGGGTGAGTGGTGATCTGGTGCTGGGGGGGGGGGGTGGTGAGTGGTTATCTGCTGCTGGGGGGGGTGGTGAGTGGTTATCTGGTGCCGGGGGGTGAGCGGTGATCTGGTGCTGGGGGGCATGCGGTGATCTGTTGCCGGGGGCAAGTGGAGATCTGGTGCCAGGGGCGAGCGGTGATCTGGTGCCGGGGAGCAGGCAGTGATCTGGTGCCGGGGGATAGAGGTGATCTGGTGCCGGGGGCGAGTGGTGATCTGGTGCCGGGGAGGCGAGTGGTGATCTGGTGCCGGGGGCGAGTGGTGATCTGATGCCGGGGGTTGATTGGTGATCTGGTGCCGGGGGGCGATTGGTGATCTATGCCGGGGGCGAGTGGTGATCTGGTGCCAAGTGGCATGCAATTATCTGGTGCTGGGGGAGAGTGGTCATCTGGTGCCGGGGGGCACGTGGTGATCTGGAGTCGGGGGGCGAGTGGTGATCTGGTTTTCGGGGAGCATGCAGTGATCTGGTGCCTGAGTCAAGTGGTGATCTGTTGCCAAGGGGGGGATGGTGATCTGGTGCCGGGAGTGAGTGGTGACCTGGTGCCAGGGGGCGAGTGGTGATCTGGTGCCGGGGGCAAGTGGTGATTTATTGCCGGGGGGCATGCGGTGATCTGGAGTCAGGGGGCGAGTGGTGATATGGTGCCGGGGGCGGGTGGAGATCTGGTGCCGGGGGGCATGCAGTGATCTGGTGCCGGGTGCAAGTGGTGATCTGGTGCCGGGGGTGAGTGTTGATCTGATGCCGGGGGTTGATTGGTGATCTGGTGCCGGGGTGCAAGTGGTGACCTGGTGCCAGGGGGTGAGTGGTGATCTGATGCCATGGGTTGATTGATGATCTGATGCCGGGGGGTGAGTGGTGATCTGGTGCGAGGGTGTGAGTGGTGATCTGGTGCCGGGGGTGTGAGTGGTGATCTGGTCCCGGTGGGTGAGTGGTGATCTGGTGCCGTCGGGTGAGTGGTGATCTGGTGCTGGGGGGTGAGTGGTGATCTGGTGCCGGGGGGCGAGTGGTGACCTGGTGCCGGGGGGCGAGTGCTGATCTGATGCCGGGCGTTGATTGGTGATCTGGTGCCAAGGGGCGATTGGTGATCTGGTGCCGGGGGCGAGTGGTGATCTGGTGCCGGGGGCGAGTGGTGATCTTGTGCCGGGGGCGAGTGGTGATCTGGTGCCGGGGGCGAGTGGTGATCTGGTGCCGGGGCAAGTGGTGATCTGGTGCCGGGGGCGAGCGGAGATCTGGTGCCGGGGGTGAGCGGAGCTCTGGTGCCGGGGGGCATGCAGTGATCTGGTGCCGGGGGGTGAGTGTTGATCTGATGCCGGGAGTTTATTGTTTATCTGGTGCCGGAGGCGAGTGGTGATCTGGTGCCGGGGGGCATGCAGTGATCTGGTGCCAGGGGGCGTGCAGTGATCTGCAGCTGAGGGGCGAGTGGTGATCTGGTGCCGGGAGGTGATTGGCGATCTGGTGCAGGGGGGCATGCTGTTATATGGTGCCGGGGGTGATTGGTGATCTAGTGCCGGGGGGTGAGTGGTGACCTGGTGCTGGGGGGTGAGTGATGATCTGGTGCTGGGGGGTGAGTGATGATCTGGTGCAGGGGATACATAGATACATAGATACATAGAAGATAGGAGCAGGAGTAGGCCATCCGGCCCTTCGAGCCTGCTCCGCCATTTAATGAGATCATGGCTGATCCTCCAATTCAGTATCCCGTCCCCGCCTTCTCTCCGTAACCCTTAACCCCTTTTGCCTGTAGAAATATATCTAATTCCCTCTTAAATATATTTAATGAGCTGGCGTACACTGCCCTCTGTGGCAATGAGTTCCACAGGTTCACCACCCTCTGAGTGAAGAAATTCCCCCTCATTTCTGTCCTAAATGGTTTAGCCCTTATCCTTAAATTATGTCCTCTAGTTCTGTTCTCACCCGCCAAGGGAAACATTCCTTCTGCATCTAGTCTGTCTAGACCTGTCAGAATTTTATACACTTCTATGAGGTCCCCTCTCAATCTTCTAAACTCCAGTGTGTACATCCCTAAACTACATAGTCTCTCCTCATAGGTCAATCCCGCCATTCCTGGTATCAACCTGGTGAATCGCCGCTGCACCCCCTCCATGGCAAGAACATCTTTCCTCAGATGAGGCGACCAAAACTGTACACAGTACTCGAGGTGTGGTCTCACCAGTGCTCTGTACAGCTGCAGCAAGGTATCCCTGTTCCTGTATTCCAACCCTTTTGCTATGAAGGCCAGCATACCGTTTGCCTTCTTGACCGCCTGTTGCACCTGCATGCTCGCCTTCAGTGACTGGTGTACAAGAACACCCAGGTCTCTCTGTACTTCCCCCTCTCCCAATTTATTGCCATTTAAATAATAATTTGCCCTCCCGTTCCTGCACCCAAGGATGAGTGGTGATCTGGTGTCGGGGGGTGAGTGGTGATCAGGTGCCGGGGGTGAGCGGTGATCTGGAGCCGGGGGGCAAGTGGTGATCTGGTGCTGGGGGTGATTGGTGATCTGGTGCCGGGGGGGTGAGTGGTGACCTGGTGCTGGGGGGTGAGTGGTGATCTGGTGCAGGGGGTGAGCGGTGATCTGGTGTCGGGGGGTGAGTGGTGATCTGGCGCCGGGGGTGAGCGGTGATCTGGAGCCGGGGGTGAGCGGTGATCTGGAGCCGGGGGGCATGCAGTTAGCTGGTGCCGGGGCGAGTGGTGATCTGGTGCCGGGGGCGAGTGGTGATCTGTTGCCGGGTGTGAGTGGTGACCTGGTGCCGGGCGGCAAGTGGTGATCTGGTGCTGGAGGGGATTGGTGATCTGGTGCCGGGGGGTGAGTGGTGACCTGGTGCCGGGGGCGAGTGGTGATCTGGTGCTGGGGGGCATGCAGTGATCTGGTGCCGGGGGCGAGTGGTGATCAGGTGCCAGGGGCATGCTTTGATCTGGAGCCGGGGGCGAGCGGTGATCTGGTTCCGGGGGGCATGCAGTGATCTGGTGCCAGGGGCGAGTGGTGATCTGGTGCCGGGGGAGAGTGGTGATCTGGTGCCGGGGGTGAGTGGTGATCTGGTGCCAGGGGCGAGTGGTGATCTGGTGCCGGGGGCAAGTGGTGATCTGGTGCCGGGGGGCACGCAATTGTCTTGCGTCGGGGGGCGAGTGGTGATCTGGTGCCAGGGGGCATGCAGTGATCTGGTGCCGGGGGCAAATGGTGATCTGGTGCCGGAGGCGTGTGGTGATCTGGTGCCAGGGGGCGAGTGGTGATCTGGTGCCAGGGGGCGAGTGGTGATCTGGTGCCAGGGGGCGAGTGGTGATCTGGTGCCAGGGGGCGAGTGGTGCTCTGGTGCCGGCGGCGAGTGGTGATGTGATGCCGGGGGTTAATTGGTAATCTGGTGCCGGTGGCGAGTGGTGATCTGGTGCCGGGGGCAAGTGGTGATTTATTGCCGGGGGGCATGCGGTGATCTGGAGTCAGGGGGCGAGTGGTGATATGGTGCCGGGGGCGGGTGGAGATCTGGTGCCGGGGGGCATGCAGTGATCTGGTGCCGGGTGCAAGTGGTGATCTGGTGCCGGGGGTGAGTGTTGATCTGATGCCGGGGGTTGATTGGTGATCTGGTGCCGGGGTGCAAGTGGTGACCTGGTGCCAGGGGGTCAGTGGTGATCTGATGCCATGGGTTGATTGATGATCTGATGCCGGGGGGTGAGTGGTGATCTGGTGCGAGGGTGTGAGTGGTGATCTGGTGCCGGGGGTGATTGGTGATCTGGTCCCGGTGGGTGAGTGGTGATCTGGTGCCGTCGGGTGAGTGGTGATCTGGTGCTGGGGGGTGAGTGGTGATCTGGTGCCGGGGGGCGAGTGGTGATCTGGTGCCGGGGGGCGAGTGGTGATCTGATGCCGGGCGTTGATTGGTGATCTGGTGCCAAGGGGCGATTGGTGATCTGGTGCCGGGGGCGAGTGGTGATCTGGTGCCGGGGGCGAGTGGTGATCTGGTGCCGGGGGCGAGTGGTGATCTTGTGCCGGGGGCGAGTGGTGATCTGGTGCCGGGGCAAGTGGTGATCTGGTGCCGGGGGCAAGCGGAGATCTGGTGCCGGGGGTGAGCGGAGCTCTGGTGCCGGGGGGCATGCAGTGATCTGTTGCCGGGGGCAGGTGGTGATCTGGTGCCGGGGGGTGAGTGTTGATCTGATGCCGGGAGTTTATTGTTTATCTGGTGCCGGAGGCGAGTGGTGATCTGGTGCCGGGGGGCATGCAGTGATCTGGTGCCGGGGGCGAGTGGTGATCAGGTGCCGGGGGGTGAGTGTTGATCTGATGCCGGGAGTTTATTGTTTATCTGGTGCCGGAGGCGAGTGGTGATCTGGTGCCGGGGGGCATGCAGTGATCTGGTGCCGGGGGCGAGTGGTGATCAGGTGCCGGGAGGCATGCAGTGATCTGGTGCCGGGGGCGAGTGGTGATCTGGTGCCGGGGGCGAGTGGTGATCTTGTGCCGGGGGCGAGTGGTGATCTGGTGCCGGGGCAAGTGGTGATCTGGTGCCGGGGGCAAGCGGAGATCTGCTGCCGGGGGTGAGCGGAGCTCTGGTGCCGGGGGGCATGCAGTGATCTGTTGCCGGGGGCAGGTGGTGATCTGGTGCCGGGGGGTGAGTGTTGATCTGATGCCGGGAGTTTATTGTTTATCTGGTGCCGGAGGCGAGTGGTGATCTGGTGCCGGGGGGCATGCAGTGATCTGGTGCCGGGGGCGAGTGGTGATCAGGTGCCGGGGGGTGAGTGTTGATCTGATGCCGGGAGTTTATTGTTTATCTGGTGCCGGAGGCGAGTGGTGATCTGGTGCCGGGGGGCATGCAGTGATCTGGTGCCGGGGGCGAGTGGTGATCAGGTGCCGGGAGGCATGCAGTGATCTTATGCCGGGGGCGAGTGGTGATCTGGTGCCGGGGGCGAGTGGTGATCTTGTGCCGGGGGCGAGTGGTGATCTGGTGCCGGGGCAAGTGGTGATCTGGTGCCGGGGGCAAGCGGAGATCTGCTGCCGGGGGTGAGCGGAGCTCTGGTGCCGGGGGGCATGCAGTGATCTGTTGCCGGGGGCAGGTGGTGATCTGGTGCCGGGGGGTGAGTGTTGATCTGATGCCGGGAGTTTATTGTTTATCTGGTGCCGGAGGCGAGTGGTGATCTGGTGCCGGGGGCGAGTGGTGATCAGGTGCCGGGGGGTGAGTGTTGATCTGATGCCGGGAGTTTATTGTTTATCTGGTGCCGGAGGCGAGTGGTGATCTGGTGCCGGGGGGCATGCAGTGATCTGGTGCCGGGAGCGAGTGGTGATCAGGTGCCGGGAGGCATGCAGTGATCTGGTGCCGGGGGCGAGTGGTGATCTGGTGCCGGGGGCGAGTGGTGATATGGTGACAGGGTCGAATGGTGATCTGGTGCCGGGGGGTGAGCGGTGAGCTGGTCCTGGGGGGTGAGTGGTGATCTGGTGCTGGGGCAGAGTGTTGATCTGGTGCCTGGGGTGAGTGTTGATCTGGTGCCAGGGGGCGAGTATTGATCTGGTGCCGTGGGGTGAGTGGTGATCTGGTGATGGGGGGCATGCAGTGATCTGGTGCCGGGGGCAAGTAGTGATCTGGTGCCGGGGGGCGTGCAGTGATCTGGAGCCGGGGGGCATGCAGTGATCTGGAGCCGTGGGGCGAGTGGTAATCTGGTGTTGGGGGTGAGTGGTGATCTGGTGCCGGGGGGCGAGTGGTGATCTGGTGTTGGGGTTGTGTGGTGATCTGGTGTTGGGTGCGAGTGGTGACCTGGTGCCGGGTGCGAGTGGTGACCTGGTGCCGGGGGGCATGCAGTGATCTGGTGCCAGGGGCGAGTGGTGACCTGGTGCCGGGGGGCCTGCAGTGATCTGAAGCTGAGGGGCGAGTGGTGATCTGGTGCAGGGAGGTGATTGGCGATCTGGTGCAGGGGGGCATGCAGTTACCTGCTGCCGGGGGCGAGTGGTGATCTGGTGCCGGGGGCGAGCGGTGATCTGGTGCTGGGGGGCATGCGGTCATTTGGTGCCATGGGCATGTGGTGATCGGGAGCCAGGGGGCGAGTGGTGATCTGTTGCCGGGGGCGAGTGGTGATCAGGTGCCAGGGGCGACTGGTGATCTGGTGCCGGTGGGTGAGTGGTGACCTGGTGCCTGGGGCGAGTGGTGATTTGTTGCCAGCGGGCAAGCAGTGATCTGGAGTCGGGGGGCGAGTGGTGATCTGGTGCCGGGGGGTGATTGGTGATCGGGTGCCAGGGTGCATGCAGTTATCTGGTGCCGGGGGCGAGTGGTGATCTGGTGCCGGGGGCGAGTGGTGATCTGTTGCCGGGGGCGAGCGATGATCTGGTGCCGGGGGGCATGCAGTTATCTGGTGCCAGTGGTGAGTGGTGATCTTTTGCCGCGGATGAGCGGTGATCTGGTGCCAGGGGGCATGCAGTGATCTGGTGCCATGGGCATGTGGTGATCTGGAGCCGGGGTGTGATTGGTGATCTGGTGCCGGGGGTGAGTGGTGACCTGGTGCCGGGGGTTGAGTGGTGATCTGGTGCCGGGGGTTGATTGGTGCTCTGGTGCTGGGGGGGGTGTGGTAACCTGGTGCCAGGGGGTGAGTGGTGATCTTATGCCGGGGGGTGAGTGGTGATCTGGTGCCGGGGGGTGACTGGTGATAGCGTGTGAGTGGTGATCTGGTGCAGGGGGGTGAGTGGTGATCTGGTGCCCGGGGGTGAGTGGTGATCTGGTGCCAGGGGGAGAGTTGTGATCTGGTGCCAGGGGGCGAGTGGTGATCTGGTGCCAGGGGCGAGTGGTGATCTGATGCCGGGGGCGAGTGGTGATTTGTTGCCGGGGGGCACGCAGTGATCTGGGGTTCGGAGGCGAGTGGTGATCTGGTCCGGGGGGTGATTGGTGATCTGGTGCCAGGGGGCATGCAGTTATGTGGTGCCGGGGGCGAGTGGTGATCTGGTGCCGGGGGTGAGTGGTGATCTGATGCCGGGGGGCGATTGGTGATCTGGTGCCGGGGGAAAGTGGCAATCTGGTGCCGGGGGCGAGTGGTGATTTGTTGCCAGGGGGCAAGCAGTGATCTGGAGTCGGGGGGCGAGTGGTGATCTGGTGCCGGGTGGGTGAGTGGTGACCTGGTGCTGTGGGGTGAGTGGTGATCTGGTGCCGGGGGTGAGCAGTGATCTGGAGCCGGGGTGTGAGCGGTGATCTGGTGCCAGGGGGTGAGTGGTGATCTGGTGCCGGGGGTGAGCAGTGATCTGGAGCCGGGGTGTGAGCGGTGAACTGGTGCCAGGGGGTGATTTGTGATCTGGTGCCGGGGAGTGAGTGGTGACCTGGTGCCGGGGGCGAGTGGTGACCTGGTGCCTGGGGCGAGTGGTGATTTGTTGCCAGGGGGCAAGCAGTGATCTGGAGTCGGGGGGCGAGTGGTGATCTGGTGCCGGGGGGTGATTGGTGATCTGTTGCCGGGTGCGAGCGATGATCTGGTGCCGGGGGGACATGCAGTTATCTGGTGCCGGGGGCGAGTGGTGATCTGGTGCCGGGGGCGAGTGGTGATCTGTTGCCGGGGGCGAGCGATGATCTGGTGCCGGGGGGCATGCAGTTATCTGGTGCCAGTGGTGAGTGGTGATCTTTTGCCGCGGATGAGCGGTGATCTGGTGCCAGGGGGCATGCAGTGATCTGGTGCCATGGGCATGTGGTGATCTGGAGCCGGGATGTGATTGGTGATCTGGTGCCAGGGGTGAGTGGTGACCTGGTGCTGTGGGGTGAGTGGTGATCTGGTGCAGGGGGTGAGTGGTGATCTGGTGCCAGGGGGTGAGTGGTGATCTGGTGCCAGGGGGCGAGTGGTGATCTGGTGCCAGGGGCGAGTGGTGATCTGATGCCGGGGGCGAGTGGTGATTTGTTGCCGGGGGGCACGCAGTGATCTGGGGTTCGGAGGTGAGTGGTGATCTGGTCCGGGGGGTGATTGGTGATCTGGTGCTGTGGGGTGAGTGGTGATCTGGTGCAGGGGGTGAGTGGTGATCTGGTGCCGGGGGTGAGCAGTGATCTGGAGCCAGGGTGTGAGCGGTGATCTGGTGCCAGGGGGTGATTTGTGATCTGGTGCCGGGGAGTGAGTGGTGACCTGGTGCCGGGGGCGAGTGGTGATCTGGTGCCGGGGGAGAGTGGTGATCTGGTGCCGGGAGGCATGCAGTGATCTGGTGCCGGGGGCGAGTGGTGATCAGGTGCCAGGGGCATGCTTTGATCTGGAGCCGGGGGCGAGCGGTGATCTGGTTCCGGGGGCGAGTGGTGATCTGGTGCCGGGGGTGAGTGGTGATCTGGTGCCAGGGGCGAGTGGTGATCTGGTGCCAGGGGCGAGTGGTGATCTGGTGCCAGGGGCGAGTGGTGATCTGGTGCCGGGGGCGAGTGGTGATCTGGTGCCGGGGGCGAGTGGTGATCTGGTGCCAGGGGCGAGTGGTGATCTGGTGCCAGGGGCGAGTGGTGATCTGGTGCCGGGGGCGAGTGGTGATCTGGTGCCAGGGCAAGTAGTGATCTGGTGCCAGAGGGTGATTTGTGATCTGGTGCCGGGGAGTGAGTGGTGACCTGGTGCCGGGGGCGAGTGGTGATCTGGTGCCGGGGGAGAGTGGTGACCTGGTGCCGGGAGGCATGCAGTGATCTGGTGCCGGGGGTGAGTGGTGATCAGGTGCCAGGGGCATGCTTTGATCTGGAGCCGGGGGCGAGCGGTGATCTGGTTCCGGGGGCGAGTGGTGATCTGGTGCCGGGGGCGAGTGGTGATCTGGTGCCGGGGGCGAGTGGTGATCTGGTGCCGGGGGCGAGTGGTGATCTGGTGCCAGGGGCGAGTGGTGATCTGGTGCCGGGGGCGAGTGGTGATCTGGTGCCAGGGCAAGTGGTGATCTGGTGCCGGGGGGCACGCTTTGGTCTTGCGCGGGGGGCGAGTGGTGATCTGGTGCCAGGGGGCATGCAGTGATCTGGTGCCGGGGGAGAGTGGTGATCTGGTGCCGGGAGGCATGCAGTGATCTGGTGCCAGGGGCGAGTGGTGATCTGGTGCCGGGGGCGAGTGGTGATCTGGTGCCAGGGCAAGTGGTGATCTGGTGCCGGGGGGCACGCTTTGGTCTTGCGCGGGGGGCGAGTGGTGATCTGGTGCCAGGGGGCATGCAGTGATCTGGTGCCGGGGGAGAGTGGTGATCTGGTGCCGGGAGGCATGCAGTGATCTGGAGCCGGGGGCGAGCGGTGATCTGGTTCCGGGGGCGAGTGGTGATCTGGTGCCGGGGGCGAGTGGTGATCTGGTGCCGGGGGCGAGTGGTGATCTGGTGCGAGTGGTGATCTGGTGCCGGGGGAGAGTGGTGATCTGGTGCCAGGGGCGAGTGGTGATCTGGTGCCGGGGAGTGAGTGGTGACCTGGTGCCGGGGGCGAGTGGTGATCTGGTGCCGGGGGAGAGTGGTGATCTGGTGCCGGGGAGTGAGTGGTGACCTGGTGCCGGGGGCGAGTGGTGATCTGGTGCCGGGGGGCATGCAGTGATCTGGTGCCGGGGGCGAGTGGTGATCTGGTGCCGGAGGCGAGTGGTGATCTGGTGCCAAGGGGCGAGTGGTGATCTGGTGCCGGGGGCACGCAGTGATCCGGAGTCGGGGGGCACGCAGTGATCTGGAGTCGGGGGGCACGCAGTGATCTGGAGTCGGGGGGCGAGTGGTGATCTGGTGCCGTGGGGTGATTGGTGATCTGGTGCCAGGGGTCATGCAGTTATCTGGTGCCGGGGGCGAGTGGTGATCTGGTGCCGGAGGCGAGTGGTGATCTGGTGCCAGGGGGCGAGTGGTGATCTGGTGCCAAGGGCGAGTGGTGATCTGGTGCCGGGGAGTGAGTGGTGACCTGGTGCCGGGGGCGAGTGGTGATCTGGTGCCGGGGGTGAGTGGTGATCAGGTGCCAGGGGCATGCTTTGATCTGGAGCCGGGGGCGAGCGGTGATCTGGTTCCGGGGGCGAGTGGTGATCTGGTGCCGGGGGCGAGTGGTGATCTGGTGCCGGGGGCGAGTGGTGATCTGGTGCCGGGGGCGAGTGCTGATCTGGTGCCAGGGGCGAGTGGTGATCTGGTGCCGGGGGCGAGTGGTGATCTGGTGCCAGGGCAAGTGGTGATCTGGTGCCGGGGGGCACGCTTTGGTCTTGCGCGGGGGGCGAGTGGTGATCTGGTGCCAGGGGGCATGCAGTGATCTGGTGCCGGGGGCGAGTGGTGATCTGGTGCCGGAGGCGAGTGGTGATCTGGTGCCAGGGGGCGAGTGGTGATCTGGTGCCGGGGGCACGCAGTGATCCGGAGTCGGGGGGCACGCAGTGATCTGGAGTCGGGGGGCACGCAGTGATCTGTAGTCGGGGGGCGAGTGGTGATCTGGTGCCGTGGGGTGATTGGTGATCTGGTGCCAGGGGTCATGCAGTTATCTGGTGCCGGGGGCGAGTGGTGATCTGGTGCCGGAGGCGAGTGGTGATCTGGTGCCAGGGGGCGAGTGGTGATCTGGTGCCAAGGGCGAGTGGTGATCTGGTGCCGGAGGCGAGTGGTGATCTGGTGCCAGGGGGCGAGTGGTGATCTGGTGCCAAGGGCGAGTGGTGATCTGGTGCCGGGGAGTGAGTGGTGACCTGGTGCCGGGGGCGAGTGGTGATCTGGTGCCGGGGGTGAGTGGTGATCAGGTGCCAGGGGCATGCTTTGATCTGGAGCCGGGGGCGAGCGGTGATCTGGTTCCGGGGGCGAGTGGTGATCTGGTGCCGGGGGCGAGTGGTGATCTGGTGCCGGGGGCGAGTGGTGATCTGGTGCCGGGGGCGAGTGCTGATCTGGTGCCAGGGGCGAGTGGTGATCTGGTGCCGGGGGCGAGTGGTGATCTGGTGCCAGGGCAAGTGGTGATCTGGTGCCGGGGGGCACGCTTTGGTCTTGCGCGGGGGGCGAGTGGTGATCTGGTGCCAGGGGGCATGCAGTGATCTGGTGCCGGGGGCGAGTGGTGATCTGGTGCCGGAGGCGAGTGGTGATCTGGTGCCAGGGGGCGAGTGGTGATCTGGTGCCGGGGGCACGCAGTGATCCGGAGTCGGGGGGCACGCAGTGATCTGGAGTCGGGGGGCACGCAGTGATCTGTAGTCGGGGGGCGAGTGGTGATCTGGTGCCGTGGGGTGATTGGTGATCTGGTGCCAGGGGTCATGCAGTTATCTGGTGCCGGGGGCGAGTGGTGATCTGGTGCCGGAGGCGAGTGGTGATCTGGTGCCAGGGGGCGAGTGGTGATCTGGTGCCAAGGGCGAGTGGTGATCTGGTGCCGGTGGCGAGTGGTGATCTGGTGCCGGGGTCGAGCGGTGATCTGCTGCCGGGGGCGAGCGGTGATCTGGTGCCGGGGGCAAGTGGTGATCTGGTGCCGGGGGTCACGCAATGGTCTTGCGTCGGGGGGCGAGTGGTGATCTGGTGCCAGGGGGCATGCAGTGATCTGGTGCCGGAGGCGAGTGGTGATCTGGTGCCAGGGGCGAGTGGTGATCTGGTGCCAGGGGGCGAGTGGTGATCTGGTGCCGGTGGCGAGTGGTGATCTGGTGCCGGGGGTTGATTGGTGATCTGGTGCCGGTGGCGAGTGGTGATCTGGTGCCCGGGGCAAGTGGTGATTTGTTGCCAGGGGGGCATGCGGTGATCTGGAGTCGGGGGGCGAGTGGTGATCTGGTGCAGGGGGCGAGTGGTGATCTGGTGCAGGGGGCGAGTGGTGATCTGGTGCTGGGGGCAGGTGGAGATCTGGTGCCGGGGGGCATGCAGTGATCTGGTGCTGGGTGCAAGTGGTGATCTGGTGCCGGGGGTGAGTGTTGATCTGATGCCGGGGTTGATTGGTGATCTGGTGCCGGGGTGCGAGTGGTGATCTGGTGCCGGGGGGCATGCAGTTATCTGGTGCCAGGGGCCATGCAGTTATCTGGTGCCGGGGCGAGTGGTGATCTGCTGCCGGGGGGTTATTTGCGATCTGGTGTGGGGGGGTGAGTGGTGATCTGGTGCAGGGGGTGAGTGGTGATCTGGTGTCGGGGGGTGAGTGGTGATCTGGTGTCGGGGGGTGAGTGGTGATCTGGTGCCAGGGGCGAGTGGTGATCTGGTGCCGGGGGCGAGTGGTGATCTGGTGCCAGGGCAAGTGGTGATCTGGTGCCGGGGGGCACGCTTTGGTCTTGCGCGGGGGGCGAGTGGTGATCTGGTGCCAGGGGGCATGCAGTGATCTGGTGCCGGGGGAGAGTGGTGATCTGGTGCCGGGAGGCATGCAGTGATCTGGTGCCGGGGGCGAGTGGTGATCAGGTGCCAGGGGCATGCTTTGATCTGGAGCCGGGGGCGAGCGGTGATCTGGTTCCGGGGGCGAGTGGTGATCTGGTGCCGGGGGCGAGTGGTGATCTGGTGCCGGGGGCGAGTGGTGATCTGGTGCGAGTGGTGATCTGGTGCCGGGGGCGAGTGGTGATCTGGTGCCAGGGGCGAGTGGTGATCTGGTGCCAGGGGCGAGTGGTGATCTGGTGCCGGGGGCGAGTGGTGATCTGGTGCCAGGGCAAGTAGTGATCTGGTGCCAGGGGGTGATTTGTGATCTGGTGCCGGGGAGTGAGTGGTGACCTGGCGCCGGGGGCGAGTGGTGATCTGGTGCCGGGGGAGAGTGGTGATCTGGTGCCGGGGAGTGAGTGGTGACCTGGTGCCGGGGGCGAGCGGTGATCTGGTTCCGGGGGCGAGTGGTGATCTGGTGCCGGGGGCGAGTGGTGATCTGGTGCCGGGGGCGAGTGGTGATCTGGTGCGAGTGGTGATCTGGTGCCGGGGGCGAGTGGTGATCTGGTGCCAGGGGCGAGTGGTGATCTGGTGCCGGGGGTGAGTGGTGATCAGGTGCCAGGGGCATGCTTTGATCTGGAGCCGGGGGCGAGCGGTGATCTGGTTCCGGGGGCGAGTGGTGATCTGGTGCCGGGGGCGAGTGGTGATCTGGTGCCGGGGGCGAGTGGTGATCTGGTGCCGGGGGCGAGTGCTGATCTGGTGCCAGGGGCGAGTGGTGATCTGGTGCCGGGGGCGAGTGGTGATCTGGTGCCAGGGCAAGTGGTGATCTGGTGCCGGGGGGCACGCTTTGGTCTTGCGCGGGGGGCGAGTGGTGATCTGGTGCCAGGGGGCATGCAGTGATCTGGTGCCGGGGGCGAGTGGTGATCTGGTGCCGGAGGCGAGTGGTGATCTGGTGCCAGGGGGCGAGTGGTGATCTGGTGCCGGGGGCACGCAGTGATCCGGAGTCGGGGGGCACGCAGTGATCTGGAGTCGGGGGGCACGCAGTGATCTGTAGTCGGGGGGCGAGTGGTGATCTGGTGCCGTGGGGCGAGTGGTGATCTGGTGCGAGTGGTGATCTGGTGCCGGGGGCGAGTGGTGATCTGGTGCCAGGGGCGAGTGGTGATCTGGTGCCAGGGGCGAGTGGTGATCTGGTGCCGGGGGCGAGTGGTGATCTGGTGCCAGGGCAAGTAGTGATCTGGTGCCAGGGGGTGATTTGTGATCTGGTGCCGGGGAGTGAGTGGTGACCTGGCGCCGGGGGCGAGTGGTGATCTGGTGCCGGGGGAGAGTGGTGATCTGGTGCCGGGGAGTGAGTGGTGACCTGGTGCCGGGGGCGAGCGGTGATCTGGTTCCGGGGGCGAGTGGTGATCTGGTGCCGGGGGCGAGTGGTGATCTGGTGCCGGGGGCGAGTGGTGATCTGGTGCGAGTGGTGATCTGGTGCCGGGGGCGAGTGGTGATCTGGTGCCAGGGGCGAGTGGTGATCTGGTGCCGGGGGTGAGTGGTGATCAGGTGCCAGGGGCATGCTTTGATCTGGAGCCGGGGGCGAGCGGTGATCTGGTTCCGGGGGCGAGTGGTGATCTGGTGCCGGGGGCGAGTGGTGATCTGGTGCCGGGGGCGAGTGGTGATCTGGTGCCGGGGGCGAGTGCTGATCTGGTGCCAGGGGCGAGTGGTGATCTGGTGCCGGGGGCGAGTGGTGATCTGGTGCCAGGGCAAGTGGTGATCTGGTGCCGGGGGGCACGCTTTGGTCTTGCGCGGGGGGCGAGTGGTGATCTGGTGCCAGGGGGCATGCAGTGATCTGGTGCCGGGGGCGAGTGGTGATCTGGTGCCGGAGGCGAGTGGTGATCTGGTGCCAGGGGGCGAGTGGTGATCTGGTGCCGGGGGCACGCAGTGATCCGGAGTCGGGGGGCATGCAGTGATCTGGAGTCGGGGGGCACGCAGTGATCTGTAGTCGGGGGGCGAGTGGTGATCTGGTGCCGTGGGGTGATTGGTGATCTGGTGCCAGGGGTCATGCAGTTATCTGGTGCCGGGGGCGAGTGGTGATCTGGTGCCGGAGGCGAGTGGTGATCTGGTGCCAGGGGGCGAGTGGTGATCTGGTGCCAAGGGCGAGTGGTGATCCGGTGCCGGAGGCGAGTGGTGATCTGGTGCCAGGGGGCGAGTGGTGATCTGGTGCCAAGGGCGAGTGGTGATCTGGTGCCGGGGAGTGAGTGGTGACCTGGTGCCGGGGGCGAGTGGTGATCTGGTGCCGGGGGTGAGTGGTGATCAGGTGCCAGGGGCATGCTTTGATCTGGAGCCGGGGGCGAGCGGTGATCTGGTTCCGGGGGCGAGTGGTGATCTGGTGCCGGGGGCGAGTGGTGATCTGGTGCCGGGGGCGAGTGGTGATCTGGTGCCGGGGGCGAGTGGTGATCTGGTGCCAGGGGCGAGTGGTGATCTGGTGCCGGGGGCGAGTGGTGATCTGGTGCCAGGGCAAGTGGTGATCTGGTGCCGGGGGGCACGCTTTGGTCTTGCGCGGGGGGCGAGTGGTGATCTGGTGCCAGGGGGCATGCAGTGATCTGGTGCCGGGGGCGAGTGGTGATCTGGTGCCGGAGGCGAGTGGTGATCTGGTGCCAGGGGGCGAGTGGTGATCTGGTGCCGGGGGCACGCAGTGATCCGGAGTCGGGGGGCACGCAGTGATCTGGAGTCGGGGGCACGCAGTGATCTGTAGTCGGGGGGCGAGTGGTGATCTGGTGCCGTGGGGTGATTGGTGATCTGGTGCCAGGGGTCATGCAGTTATCTGGTGCCGGGGGCGAGTGGTGATCTGGTGCCGGAGGCGAGTGGTGATCTGGTGCCAGGGGGCGAGTGGTGATCTGGTGCCAAGGGCGAGTGGTGATCTGGTGCCGGTGGCGAGTGGTGATCTGGTGCCGGGGTCGAGCGGTGATCTGCTGCCGGGGGCGAGCGGTGATCTGGTGCCGGGGGCAAGTGGTGATCTGGTGCCGGGGGTCACGCAATGGTCTTGCGTCGGGGGGCGAGTGGTGATCTGGTGCCAGGGGGCATGCAGTGATCTGGTGCCGGAGGCGAGTGGTGATCTGGTGCCAGGGGCGAGTGGTGATCTGGTGCCAGGGGGCGAGTGGTGATCTGGTGCCGGTGGCGAGTGGTGATCTGGTGCCGGGGGTTGATTGGTGATCTGGTGCCGGTGGCGAGTGGTGATCTGGTGCCCGGGGCAAGTGGTGATTTGTTGCCAGGGGGGCATGCGGTGATCTGGAGTCGGGGGGCGAGTGGTGATCTGGTGCCGTGGGGTGATTGGTGATCTGGTGCCAGGGGTCATGCAGTTATCTGGTGCCGGGGGCGAGTGGTGATCTGGTGCCGGAGGCGAGTGGTGATCTGGTGCCAGGGGGCGAGTGGTGATCTGGTGCCAAGGGCGAGTGGTGATCTGGTGCCGGAGGCGAGTGGTGATCTGGTGCCAGGGGGCGAGTGGTGATCTGGTGCCAAGGGCGAGTGGTGATCTGGTGCCGGGGAGTGAGTGGTGACCTGGTGCCGGGGGCGAGTGGTGATCTGGTGCCGGGGGTGAGTGGTGATCAGGTGCCAGGGGCATGCTTTGATCTGGAGCCGGGGGCGAGCGGTGATCTGGTTCCGGGGGCGAGTGGTGATCTGGTGCCGGGGGCGAGTGGTGATCTGGTGCCGGGGGCGAGTGGTGATCTGGTGCCGGGGGCGAGTGGTGATCTGGTGCCAGGGGCGAGTGGTGATCTGGTGCCGGGGGCGAGTGGTGATCTGGTGCCAGGGCAAGTGGTGATCTGGTGCCGGGGGGCACGCTTTGGTCTTGCGCGGGGGGCGAGTGGTGATCTGGTGCCAGGGGGCATGCAGTGATCTGGTGCCGGGGGCGAGTGGTGATCTGGTGCCGGAGGCGAGTGGTGATCTGGTGCCAGGGGGCGAGTGGTGATCTGGTGCCGGGGGCACGCAGTGATCCGGAGTCGGGGGGCACGCAGTGATCTGGAGTCGGGGGGCACGCAGTGATCTGTAGTCGGGGGGCGAGTGGTGATCTGGTGCCGTGGGGTGATTGGTGATCTGGTGCCAGGGGTCATGCAGTTATCTGGTGCCGGGGGCGAGTGGTGATCTGGTGCCGGAGGCGAGTGGTGATCTGGTGCCAGGGGGCGAGTGGTGATCTGGTGCCAAGGGCGAGTGGTGATCTGGTGCCGGTGGCGAGTGGTGATCTGGTGCCGGGGTCGAGCGGTGATCTGCTGCCGGGGGCGAGCGGTGATCTGGTGCCGGGGGCAAGTGGTGATCTGGTGCCGGGGGTCACGCAATGGTCTTGCGTCGGGGGGCGAGTGGTGATCTGGTGCCAGGGGGCATGCAGTGATCTGGTGCCGGAGGCGAGTGGTGATCTGGTGCCAGGGGCGAGTGGTGATCTGGTGCCAGGGGGCGAGTGGTGATCTGGTGCCGGTGGCGAGTGGTGATCTGGTGCCGGGGGTTGATTGGTGATCTGGTGCCGGTGGCGAGTGGTGATCTGGTGCCCGGGGCAAGTGGTGATTTGTTGCCAGGGGGGCATGCGGTGATCTGGAGTCGGGGGGCGAGTGGTGATCTGGTGCAGGGGGCGAGTGGTGATCTGGTGCTGGGGGCAGGTGGAGATCTGGTGCCGGGGGGCATGCAGTGATCTGGTGCTGGGTGCAAGTGGTGATCTGGTGCCGGGGGTGAGTGTTGATCTGATGCCGGGGTTGATTGGTGATCTGGTGCCGGGGTGCGAGTGGTGATCTGGTGCCGGGGGGCATGCAGTTATCTGGTGCCAGGGGCCATGCAGTTATCTGGTGCCGGGGCGAGTGGTGATCTGCTGCCGGGGGGTTATTTGCGATCTGGTGCGGGGGGGTGAGTGGTGATCTGGTGCAGGGGGTGAGTGGTGATCTGGTGTCGGGGGGTGAGTGGTGATCTGGTGTCGGGGGGTGAGTGGTGATCTGGTGCCAGGGGCGAGTGGTGATCTGGTGCCGGGGGCGAGTGGTGATCTGGTGCCAGGGCAAGTGGTGATCTGGTGCCGGGGGGCACGCTTTGGTCTTGCGCGGGGGGCGAGTGGTGATCTGGTGCCAGGGGGCATGCAGTGATCTGGTGCCGGGGGAGAGTGGTGATCTGGTGCCGGGAGGCATGCAGTGATCTGGTGCCGGGGGCGAGTGGTGATCAGGTGCCAGGGGCATGCTTTGATCTGGAGCCGGGGGCGAGCGGTGATCTGGTTCCGGGGGCGAGTGGTGATCTGGTGCCGGGGGCGAGTGGTGATCTGGTGCCGGGGGCGAGTGGTGATCTGGTGCGAGTGGTGATCTGGTGCCGGGGGCGAGTGGTGATCTGGTGCCAGGGGCGAGTGGTGATCTGGTGCCAGGGGCGAGTGGTGATCTGGTGCCGGGGGCGAGTGGTGATCTGGTGCCAGGGCAAGTAGTGATCTGGTGCCAGGGGGTGATTTGTGATCTGGTGCCGGGGAGTGAGTGGTGACCTGGCGCCGGGGGCGAGTGGTGATCTGGTGCCGGGGGAGAGTGGTGATCTGGTGCCGGGGAGTGAGTGGTGACCTGGTGCCGGGGGCGAGCGGTGATCTGGTTCCGGGGGCGAGTGGTGATCTGGTGCCGGGAGGCATGCAGTGATCTGGTGCCGGGGGCGAGTGGTGATCAGGTGCCAGGGGCATGCTTTGATCTGGAGCCGGGGGCGAGCGGTGATCTGGTTCCGGGGGCGAGTGGTGATCTGGTGCCGGGGGCGAGTGGTGATCTGGTGCCGGGGGCGAGTGGTGATCTGGTGCGAGTGGTGATCTGGTGCCGGGGGCGAGTGGTGATCTGGTGCCAGGGGCGAGTGGTGATCTGGTGCCAGGGGCGAGTGGTGATCTGGTGCCGGGGGCGAGTGGTGATCTGGTGCCAGGGCAAGTAGTGATCTGGTGCCAGGGGGTGATTTGTGATCTGGTGCCGGGGAGTGAGTGGTGACCTGGTGCCGGGGGCGAGTGGTGATCTGGTGCCGGGGGAGAGTGGTGATCTGGTGCCGGGGGAGAGTGGTGACCTGGTGCCGGGGGCGAGTGGTGATCTGGTGCCGGGGGTGAGTGGTGATCAGGTGCCAGGGGCATGCTTTGATCTGGAGCCGGGGGCGAGCGGTGATCTGGTTCCGGGGGCGAGTGGTGATCTGCTGCCGGGGGCGAGTGGTGATCTGATGCCGGGGGGCATGCAGTGATCTGGTGCCAGGGGCGAGTGGTGATCTGCTGCCGGGGGTGAGTGGTGATCTGGTGCCGGGGAGCATGCAGTGATCTGGTGCCGGGGACGAGTGGTGATCTTCTGCCGGGGGCGAGTGGTGATCTGGAGCCGGGGGGCATGCAGTGATCTGGTGCCGGGGGCGAGTGGTGATCAGGTGCCGGGGGCATGCTTTGATCTGGAGCCGGGGGCGAGCAGTGATCTGGTTCCGGGTGGCATGCAGTGATCTGGTGCCGGGGGAGAGTGGTGATCTGGTGCCGGGAGGCATGCAGTGATCTGGTGCCGGGGGCGAGTGGTGATCAGGTGCCAGGGGCATGCTTTGATCTGGAGCCGGGGGCGAGCGGTGATCTGGTTCCGGGGGCGAGTGGTGATCTGGTGCCGGGGGCGAGTGGTGATCTGGTGCCGGGGGCGAGTGGTGATCTGGTGCGAGTGGTGATCTGGTGCCGGGGGCGAGTGGTGATCTGGTGCCAGGGGCGAGTGGTGATCTGGTGCCAGGGGCGAGTGGTGATCTGGTGCCGGGGGCGAGTGGTGATCTGGTGCCAGGGCAAGTAGTGATCTGGTGCCAGGGGGTGATTTGTGATCTGGTGCCGGGGAGTGAGTGGTGACCTGGCGCCGGAGGCGAGTGGTGATCTGGTGCCGGGGGAGAGTGGTGATCTGGTGCCAGGGAGTGAGTGGTGACCTGGTGCCGGGGGCGAGCGGTGATCTGGTTCCGGGGGCGAGTGGTGATCTGGTGCCGGGAGGCATGCAGTGATCTGGTGCCGGGGGCGAGTGGTGATCAGGTGCCAGGGGCATGCTTTGATCTGGAGCCGGGGGCGAGCGGTGATCTGGTTCCGGGGGCGAGTGGTGATCTGGTGCCGGGGGCGAGTGGTGATCTGGTGCCGGGGGCGAGTGGTGATCTGGTGCGAGTGGTGATCTGGTGCCGGGGGCGAGTGGTGATCTGGTGCCAGGGGCGAGTGGTGATCTGGTGCCAGGGGCGAGTGGTGATCTGGTGCCGGGGGCGAGTGGTGATCTGGTGCCAGGGCAAGTAGTGATCTGGTGCCAGGGGGTGATTTGTGATCTGGTGCCGGGGAGTGAGTGGTGATCTGGTGCCGGGGGCGAGTGGTGATCTGGTGCCGGGGGAGAGTGGTGATCTGGTGCCGGGGGAGAGTGGTGACCTGGTGCCGGGGGCGAGTGGTGATCTGGTGCCGGGGGTGAGTGGTGATCAGGTGCCAGGGGCATGCTTTGATCTGGAGCCGGGGGCGAGCGGTGATCTGGTTCCGGGGGCGAGTGGTGATCTGCTGCCGGGGGCGAGTGGTGATCTGATGCCGGGGGGCATGCAGTGATCTGGTGCCAGGGGCGAGTGGTGATCTGCTGCCGGGGGTGAGTGGTGATCTGGTGCCGGGGAGCATGCAGTGATCTGGTGCCGGGGACGAGTGGTGATCTTCTGCCGGGGGCGAGTGGTGATCTGGAGCCGGGGGGCATGCAGTGATCTGGTGCCGAGGGCGAGTGGTGATCAGGTGCCGGGGGCATGCTTTGATCTGGAGCCGGGGGCGAGCAGTGATCTGGTTCCGGGTGGCATGCAGTGATCTGGATCCGGGGGCGAGCAGTGATCTGGTGCCGGGTGCGAGCAGTGATCTGCTGCCGGGCAGCATGCAGTGATCTGGTGCCGGGTGCGAGTGGTGATCTGGTGCCGGGGGCGAGTGGTGATCTGGTGCCAGGGGCGAGTGGAGACCTGGTGCCGGGGGCAAGTGGTGATCTGATGCCGGTGGTTGATTGGTGATCCGGTGCCGGGGGGATGATTGGTGATCCGGTGCCGGGGGCGAGTGGTGATCTGGTGCCGGGGGCGAGTGGTGATCTGGTGCCAGGGGCGAGTGGTGACCTGGTGCCGGGGGCGAGTGGTGATCTGGTGCCGTGGAGCACGCAGTGATCTGGAGTCGGGGGTCGAATGGTGAGCTGGTGCCAGGGGGAATGCAGTTATCTGGTGACGGGGGCGAGTGGTGATCTGGCACCGGGGGCGATTGATTATCTGGTGCCGGGGGCGAGCGGTGATCTGGTGCCGCGTGTGAGTGGTGATCTGATGCCGGGGGTTGATTGTTGATCTGGTGCCAGGGGTGAGTGGTGATCTGGTGCCGGGGGCGAGTGGTGATCTGGTGCCAGGGGCGAGTGGTGATCTGGTGCCGGGGGCGAGTGGTGATCTGGTGCCAGGGCAAGTGGTGATCTGGTGCCGGGGGGCACGCTTTGGTCTTGCGCGGGGGGCGAGTGGTGATCTGGTGCCAGGGGGCATGCAGTGATCTGGTGCCGGGGGAGAGTGGTGATCTGGTGCCGGGAGGCATGCAGTGATCTGGTGCCGGGGGCGAGTGGTGATCAGGTGCCAGGGGCATGCTTTGATCTGGAGCCGGGGGCGAGCGGTGATCTGGTTCCGGGGGCGAGTGGTGATCTGGTGCCGGGGGCGAGTGGTGATCTGGTGCCGGGGGCGAGTGGTGATCTGGTGCGAGTGGTGATCTGGTGCCGGGGGCGAGTGGTGATCTGGTGCCAGGGGCGAGTGGTGATCTGGTGCCAGGGGCGAGTGGTGATCTGGTGCCGGGGGCGAGTGGTGATCTGGTGCCAGGGCAAGTAGTGATCTGGTGCCAGGGGGTGATTTGTGATCTGGTGCCGGGGAGTGAGTGGTGACCTGGTGCCGGGGGCGAGTGGTGATCTGGTGCCGGGGGAGAGTGGTGATCTGGTGCCGGGGAGTGAGTGGTGACCTGGTGCCGGGGGTGAGTGGTGATCTGGTGCCGGGGGTGAGTGGTGATCAGGTGCCAGGGGCATGCTTTGATCTGGAGCCGGGGGCGAGCGGTGATCTGGTTCCGGGGGCGAGTGGTGATCTGGTGCCGGGAGGCATGCAGTGATCTGGTGCCGGGGGCGAGTGGTGATCAGGTGCCAGGGGCATGCTTTGATCTGGAGCCGGGGGCGAGCGGTGATCTGGTTCCGGGGGCGACTGGTGATCTGGTGCCGGGGCGAGTGGTGATCTGGTGCCGGGGGCGAGTGGTGATCTGGTGCCAGGGCAAGTAGTGATCTGGTGCCAGGGGGTGATTTGTGATCTGGTGCCGGGGAGTGAGTGGTGACCTGGTGCCGGGGGCGAGTGGTGATCTGGTGCCGGGGGAGAGTGGTGATCTGGTGCCGGGGAGTGAGTGGTGACCTGGTGCCGGGGGTGAGTGGTGATCTGGTGCCGGGGGTGAGTGGTGATCAGGTGCCAGGGGCATGCTTTGATCTGGAGCCGGGGGCGAGCGGTGATCTGGTTCCGGGGGCGAGTGGTGATCTGGTGCCGGGAGGCATGCAGTGATCTGGTGCCGGGGGCGAGTGGTGATCAGGTGCCAGGGGCATGCTTTGATCTGGAGCCGGGGGCGAGCGGTGATCTGGTTCCGGGGGCGACTGGTGATCTGGTGCCGGGGGCGAGTGGTGATCTGGTGCCGGGGGCGAGTGGTGATCTGGTGCGAGTGGTGATCTGGTGCCGGGGGCGAGTGGTGATCTGGTGCCAGGGGCGAGTGGTGATCTGGTGCCAGGGGCGAGTGGTGATCTGGTGCCGGGGGCGAGTGGTGCTCTGGTGCCAGGGCAAGTAGTGATCTGGTGCCAGGGGGTGATTTGTGATCTGGTGCCGGGGAGTGAGTGGTGACCTGGTGCCGGGGGCGAGTGGTGATCTGGTGCCGGGGGTGAGTGGTGATCAGGTGCCAGGGGCATGCTTTGATCTGGAGCTGGGGGCGAGCGGTGATCTGGTTCCGGGGGCGAGTGGTGATCTGGTGCCGGGGGCGAGTGGTGATCTGGTGCTGGGCGCGAGTGGTGATCTGGTGCTGGGGGCGAGTGGTGATCTGGTGCCGGGGGCGAGTGGTGATCTGGTGCCGGGGGCGAGTGGTGATCTGGTGCCAGGGCAAGTGGTGATCTGGTGCCGGGGGGCACGCTTTGGTCTTGCGCGGGGGGCGAGTGGTGATCTGGTGCCAGGGGGCATGCAGTGATCTGGTGCCGGGGGCGAGTGGTGATCTGGTGCCGGAGGCGAGTGGTGATCTGGTGCCAGGGGGCGAGTGGTGATCTGGTGCCGGGGGCACGCAGTGATCCGGAGTCGGGGGGCACGCAGTGATCTGGAGTCGGGGGGCACGCAGTGATCTGTAGTCGGGGGGCGAGTGGTGATCTGGTGCCGTGGGGTGATTGGTGATCTGGTGCCAGGGGTCATGCAGTTATCTGGTGCCGGGGGCGAGTGGTGATCTGGTGCCGGAGGCGAGTGGTGATCTGGTGCCAGGGGGCGAGTGGTGATCTGGTGCCAAGGGCGAGTGGTGATCTGGTGCCGGTGGCGAGTGGTGATCTGGTGCCGGGGGCGAGCGGTGATCTGGTGCCGGGGGCGAGCGGTGATCTGGTGCCGGGGGCAAGTGGTGATCTGGTGCCGGGGGTCACGCAATGGTCTTGCGTCGGGGGGCGAGTGGTGATCTGGTGCCAGGGGGCATGCAGTGATCTGGTGCTGGGAGCGAGTGGTGATCTGGTGCCGGAGGTGAGCAGTGATCTGGTGCCAGGGGCGAGTGGTGATCTGGTGCCAGGGGGCGAGTGGTGATCTGGTGCCGGTGGCGAGTGGTGATGTGATGCCGGGGGTTGATTGGTGATCTGGTGCCGGTGGCGAGTGGTGATCTGGTGCCCGGGGCAAGTGGTGATTTGTTGCCAGGGGGGCATGCGGTGATCTGGAGTCGGGGGGCGAGTGGTGATCTGGTGCAGGGGGCGAGTGGTGATCTGGTGCTGGGGGCGGGTGGAGATCTGGTGCCGGGGGGCATGCAGTTATCTGGTGCCAGGGGCCATGCAGTTATCTGGTGCCGGGGCGAGTGGTGATCTGCTGCCGGGGGGTGATTTGCGATCTGGTGCGGGGGGGTGAGAGTGGTGATCTGGTGCAGGGGGTGAGTGGTGATCTGGTGTCGGGGTTGAGCGGTGATCTGGTGCCGGGGGTGAGCGGTGATCTGGAGCTGGGGGGTGAGCGGTGATCTGGTGCCAGGGGCGAGTGGTGATCTGCTGCCGGGGGCGAGTGGTGATCTGATGCCGGGGGGCATGCAGTGATCTGGTGCCAGGGGCGAGTGGTGATCTGCTGCCGGGGGTGAGTGGTGATCTGGTGCCGGGGAGCATGCAGTGATCTGGTGCCGGGGACGAGTGGTGATCTTCTGCCGGGGGCGAGTGGTGATCTGGAGCCGGGGGGCATGCAGTGATCTGGTGCCGGGGGCGAGTGGTGATCAGGTGCCGGGGGGCATGCAGTGATCTGGAGCCGGGGGCGAGCAGTGATCTGGTTCCGGGTGGCATGCAGTGATCTGGATCCGGGGGCGAGCAGTGATCTGGTGCCGGGTGCGAGCAGTGATCTGCTGCCGGGCAGCATGCAGTGATCTGGTGCCGGGTGCGAGTGGTGATCTGGTGCCGGGGGCGAGTGGTGATCTGGTGCCAGGGGCGAGTGGAGACCTGGTGCCGGGGGCAAGTGGTGATCTGATGCCGGTGGTTGATTGGTGATCCGGTGCCGGGGGGATGATTGGTGATCCGGTGCCGGGGGCGAGTGGTGATCTGGTGCCGGGGGCGAGTGGTGATCTGGTGCCAGGGGCGAGTGGTGACCTGGTGCCGGGGGCGAGTGGTGATCTGGTGCCGTGGAGCACGCAGTGATCTGGAGTCGGGGGTCGAATGGTGAGCTGGTGCCAGGGGGAATGCAGTTATCTGGTGACGGGGGCGAGTGGTGATCTGGCACCGGGGGCGATTGATTATCTGGTGCCGGGGGCGAGCTGTGATCTGGTGCCGCGTGTGAGTGGTGATCTGATGCCGGGGGTTGATTGTTGATCTGGTGCCAGGGGTGAGTGGTGACCTGGTGCCGCGGGTGCTTGGTGATCTGGTGCTGGGGGGGGGTGAGTGGTGATCTGGTGCTGGGGGGTGTGAGTGGTTATCTGGTGCTGGGGGGGGGGGGGGGGAGTGGTTATCTGTTGCTGGGGGGGGGTGTGAGTGGTTATCCGGTGCCGGGGGGTGAGCGGTGATCTGGAGCCGGGGGTGAGCGGTGATCTGGTGCCGGAGGCGAGTGGTGATCGGGTGCCAGGGGCGAGTGGTGATCTGGTGCCAGGGGGCGAGTGGTGATCTGGTGCCGGTGGCGAGTGGTGATGTGATGCCGGGGGTTGATTGGTGATCTGGTGCCGGTGGCGAGTGGTGATCTGGTGCCCGGGGCAAGTGGTGATTTGTTGCCAGGGGGGCATGCGGTGATCTGGAGTCGGGGGGCGAGTGGTGATCTGGTGCCGTGGAGCACGCAGTGATCTGGAGTCGGGGGTCGAATGGTGAGCTGGTGCCAGGGGGAATGCAGTTATCTGGTGACGGGGGCGAGTGGTGATCTGGCACCGGGGGCGATTGATTATCTGGTGCCGGGGGCGAGCGGTGATCTGGTGCTGGGGGCGGGTGGAGATCTGGTGCCGGGGGGCATGCAGTGATCTGGTGCCGGGTGCAAGTGGTGATCTGGTGCCGGGGGTGAGTGTTGATCTGATGCCGGGGTTGATTGGTGATCTGGTGCCGGGGTGCGAGTGGTGATCTGGTGCCGGGGGGCATGCAGTTATCTGGTGCCAGGGGCCATGCAGTTATCTGGTGCCGGGGCGAGTGGTGATCTGCTGCCGGGGGGTGATTTGCGATCTGGTGCGGGGGGGTGAGTGGTGATCTGGTGCAGGGGGTGAGTGGTGATCTGGTGTCGGGGGGTGAGTGGTGATCTGGTGTCGGGGGGTGAGCGGTGATCTGGTGCCGGGGGTGAGCGGTGATCTGGAGCTGGGGGGTGAGCAGTGATCTGGTGCCAGGGGCGAGTGGTGATCTGCTGCCGGGGGCGAGTGGTGATCTGATGCCGGGGGGCATGCAGTGATCTGGTGCCAGGGGCGAGTGGTGATCTGCTGCCGGGGGTGAGTGGTGATCTGGTGCCGGGGAGCATGCAGTGATCTGCTGCCGGGGACGAGCGGTGATCTGGTGCCGCGTGTGAGTGGTGATCTGATGCCGGGGGTTGATTGTTGATCTGGTGCCGGGGGTGAGTGGTGACCTGGTGCCGCGGGTGCTTGGTGATCTGGTGCTGGGGGGGGTGAGTGGTTATCTGGTGCTGGGGGGGGGTGGGGGTGAGTGGTTATCTGGTGCTGGGGGGGGGGTGTGAGTGGTTATCTGGTGCTGGGGGGTGAGCGGTGATCTGGAGCCGGGGGTGAGCGGTGATCTGGAGCTGGGGGGGTGAGCGGTGATCTGGTGTTGGGGGTGAGTGGTGATCTGGTGCTGGGGGTGAGTGGTGATCTGGTGCCAGGGGGTGAGTGGTGACCTGGTGCCGGGGGCGAGTGATGATCTGGTGCTGGGGGCAAGTGGTGATCTGGTGCCGGGGGTCACGCAATGGTCTTGCGTCGGGGGGCGAGTGGTGATCTGGTGCCAGGGGGCATGCAGTGATCTGGTGCTGGGAGCGAGTGGTGATCTGGTGCCAGAGGCGAGTGGTGATCTGGTGCCAGGGGCGAGTGGTGATCTGGTGCCAGGGGGCGAGTGGTGATCTGGTGCCGGTGGCAAGTGGTGATGTGATGCCGGGGGTTGATTGGTGATCTGGTGCCGGTGGCGAGTGGTGATCTGGTGCCCGGGGCAAGTGGTGATTTGTTGCCAGGGGGGCATGCGGTGATCTGGAGTCGGGGGGCGAGCGGTGATCTGGTGCAGGGGGCGAGTGGTGATCTGGTGCTGGGGGCGGGTGGAGATCTGGTGCCGGGGGGCATGCAGTGATCTGGTGCCGGGGTGCGAGTGGTGATCTGGTGCCGGGGGGCATGCAGTTATCTGGTGCCAGGGGCCATGCAGTTATCTGGTGCCGGGGCGAGTGGTGATCTGCTGCCGGGGGGTGATTTGCGATCTGGTGCGGGGGGTGAGTGGTGATCTGGTGTCGGGGGGTGAGTGGTGATCTGGTGCCGGGGGTGAGCGGTGATCTGGAGCTGGGGGGTGAGCGGTGATCTGGTGCCAGGGGCGAGTGGTGATCTGCTGCCGGGGGCGAGTGGTGATCTGATGCCGGGGGGCATGCAGTGATCTGGTGCCAGGGGCGAGTGGTGATCTGCTGCCGGGGGTGAGTGGTGATCTGGTGCCGGGGAGCATGCAGTGATCTGGTGCCGGGGACGAGTGGTGATCTTCTGCCGGGGGGCGAGTGGTGATCTGGAGCCGGGGGGCATGCAGTGATCTGGTGCCGGGGGCGAGTGGTGATCAGGTGCCGGGGGCATGCTTTGATCTGGAGCCGGGGGCGAGCAGTGATCTGGTTCCGGGTGGCATGCAGTGATCTGGATCCGGGGGCGAGCAGTGATCTGGTGCCGGGTGCGAGCAGTGATCTGCTGCCGGGCAGCATGCAGTGATCTGGTGCCAGGTGCGAGTGGTGATCTGGTGCCGGGGGCGAGTGGTGATCTGGTGCCAGGGGCAAGTGGAGACCTGGTGCCGGGGGCAAGTGGTGATCTGATGCCGGTGGTTGATTGGTGATCCGGTGCCGGGGGGGATGATTGGTGATCCGGTGCCGGGGGCGAGTGGTGATCTGGTGCCGGGTCGAGTGGTGATCTGGTGCCGTGGAGCACGCAGTGATCTGGAGTCGGGGGTCGAATGGTGAGCTGGTGCCAGGGGGAATGCAGTTATCTGGTGACGGGGGCGAGTGGTGATCTGGCACCGGGGGCGATTGATTATCTGGTGCCGGGGGCGAGCGGTGATCTGGTGCCGCGTGTGAGTGGTGATCTGATGCCGGGGGTTGATTGTTGATCTGGTGCCGGGGGTGAGTGGTGAACTGGTGCCGCGGGTGCTTGGTGATCTGGTGCTGGGGGGGGTGAGTGGTGATCTGGTGCTGGGTGGGGTGAGTGGTTATCTGGTGCTGGGGTGGGGGGGGGGGGGGTGAGTGGTTATCTGGTGCTGGGGGGGGGGGGGGTGATCTGGTGCCAGGGGGCGAGTGGTGATCTGGTGCCGGTGGCGAGTGGTGATGTGATGCCGGGGGTTGATTGGTGATCTGGTGCCGGTGGCGAGTGGTGATCTGGTGCCCGGGGCAAGTGGTGATTTGTTGCCAGGGGGGCATGCGGTGATCTGGAGTCGGGGGGCGAGTGGTGATCTGGTGCCGTGGAGCACGCAGTGATCTGGAGTCGGGGGTCGAATGGTGAGCTGGTGCCAGGGGGAATGCAGTTATCTGGTGACGGGGGCGAGTGGTGATCTGGCACCGGGGGCGATTGATTATCTGGTGCCGGGGGCGAGCGGTGATCTGGTGCTGGGGGCGGGTGGAGATCTGGTGCCGGGGGGCATGCAGTGATCTGGTGCCGGGTGCAAGTGGTGATCTGGTGCCGGGGGTGAGTGTTGATCTGATGCCGGGGTTGATTGGTGATCTGGTGCCGGGGTGCGAGTGGTGATCTGGTGCCGGGGGGCATGCAGTTATCTGGTGCCAGGGGCCATGCAGTTATCTGGTGCCGGGGCGAGTGGTGATCTGCTGCCGGGGGGTGATTTGCGATCTGGTGCGGGGGGGTGAGTGGTGATCTGGTGCAGGGGGTGAGTGGTGATCTGGTGTCGGGGGGTGAGTGGTGATCTGGTGTCGGGGGGTGAGCGGTGATCTGGTGCCGGGGGTGAGCGGTGATCTGGAGCTGGGGGGTGAGCAGTGATCTGGTGCCAGGGGCGAGTGGTGATCTGCTGCCGGGGGCGAGTGGTGATCTGATGCCGGGGGGCATGCAGTGATCTGGTGCCAGGGGCGAGTGGTGATCTGCTGCCGGGGGTGAGTGGTGATCTGGTGCCGGGGAGCATGCAGTGATCTGCTGCCGGGGACGAGCGGTGATCTGGTGCCGCGTGTGAGTGGTGATCTGATGCCGGGGGTTGATTGTTGATCTGGTGCCGGGGGTGAGTGGTGACCTGGTGCCGCGGGTGCTTGGTGATCTGGTGCTGGGGGGGGTGAGTGGTTATCTGGTGCTGGGGGGGGGTGGGGGTGAGTGGTTATCTGGTGCTGGGGGGGGGGTGTGAGTGGTTATCTGGTGCTGGGGGGTGAGCGGTGATCTGGAGCCGGGGGTGAGCGGTGATCTGGAGCTGGGGGGGTGAGCGGTGATCTGGTGTTGGGGGTGAGTGGTGATCTGGTGCTGGGGGTGAGTGGTGATCTGGTGCCAGGGGGTGAGTGGTGACCTGGTGCCGGGGGCGAGTGATGATCTGGTGCTGGGGGCAAGTGGTGATCTGGTGCCGGGGGTCACGCAATGGTCTTGCGTCGGGGGGCGAGTGGTGATCTGGTGCCAGGGGGCATGCAGTGATCTGGTGCTGGGAGCGAGTGGTGATCTGGTGCCAGAGGCGAGTGGTGATCTGGTGCCAGGGGCGAGTGGTGATCTGGTGCCAGGGGGCGAGTGGTGATCTGGTGCCGGTGGCAAGTGGTGATGTGATGCCGGGGGTTGATTGGTGATCTGGTGCCGGTGGCGAGTGGTGATCTGGTGCCCGGGGCAAGTGGTGATTTGTTGCCAGGGGGGCATGCGGTGATCTGGAGTCGGGGGGCGAGCGGTGATCTGGTGCAGGGGGCGAGTGGTGATCTGGTGCTGGGGGCGGGTGGAGATCTGGTGCCGGGGGGCATGCAGTGATCTGGTGCCGGGGTGCGAGTGGTGATCTGGTGCCGGGGGGCATGCAGTTATCTGGTGCCAGGGGCCATGCAGTTATCTGGTGCCGGGGCGAGTGGTGATCTGCTGCCGGGGGGTGATTTGCGATCTGGTGCGGGGGGTGAGTGGTGATCTGGTGTCGGGGGGTGAGTGGTGATCTGGTGCCGGGGGTGAGCGGTGATCTGGAGCTGGGGGGTGAGCGGTGATCTGGTGCCAGGGGCGAGTGGTGATCTGCTGCCGGGGGCGAGTGGTGATCTGATGCCGGGGGGCATGCAGTGATCTGGTGCCAGGGGCGAGTGGTGATCTGCTGCCGGGGGTGAGTGGTGATCTGGTGCCGGGGAGCATGCAGTGATCTGGTGCCGGGGACGAGTGGTGATCTTCTGCCGGGGGCGAGTGGTGATCTGGAGCCGGGGGGCATGCAGTGATCTGGTGCCGGGGGCGAGTGGTGATCAGGTGCCGGGGGCATGCTTTGATCTGGAGCCGGGGGCGAGCAGTGATCTGGTTCCGGGTGGCATGCAGTGATCTGGATCCGGGGGCGAGCAGTGATCTGGTGCCGGGTGCGAGCAGTGATCTGCTGCCGGGCAGCATGCAGTGATCTGGTGCCAGGTGCGAGTGGTGATCTGGTGCCGGGGGCGAGTGGTGATCTGGTGCCAGGGGCAAGTGGAGACCTGGTGCCGGGGGCAAGTGGTGATCTGATGCCGGTGGTTGATTGGTGATCCGGTGCCGGGGGGGATGATTGGTGATCCGGTGCCGGGGGCGAGTGGTGATCTGGTGCTGGGGGCGGGTGGAGATCTGGTGCCGGGGGGCATGCAGTGATCTGGTGCCGGGTGCAAGTGGTGATCTGGTGCCGGGGGTGAGTGTTGATCTGATGCCGGGGTTGATTGGTGATCTGGTGCCGGGGTGCGAGTGGTGATCTGGTGCCGGGGGGCATGCAGTTATCTGGTGCCAGGGGCCATGCAGTTATCTGGTGCCGGGGCGAGTGGTGATCTGCTGCCGGGGGGTGATTTGCGATCTGGTGCGGGGGGGTGAGTGGTGATCTGGTGCAGGGGGTGAGTGGTGATCTGGTGTCGGGGGGTGAGTGGTGATCTGGTGTCGGGGGGTGAGCGGTGATCTGGTGCCGGGGGTGAGCGGTGATCTGGAGCTGGGGGGTGAGCAGTGATCTGGTGCCAGGGGCGAGTGGTGATCTGCTGCCGGGGGCGAGTGGTGATCTGATGCCGGGGGGCATGCAGTGATCTGGTGCCAGGGGCGAGTGGTGATCTGCTGCCGGGGGTGAGTGGTGATCTGGTGCCGGGGAGCATGCAGTGATCTGCTGCCGGGGACGAGCGGTGATCTGGTGCCGCGTGTGAGTGGTGATCTGATGCCGGGGGTTGATTGTTGATCTGGTGCCGGGGGTGAGTGGTGACCTGGTGCCGCGGGTGCTTGGTGATCTGGTGCTGGGGGGGGTGAGTGGTTATCTGGTGCTGGGGGGGGGTGGGGGTGAGTGGTTATCTGGTGCTGGGGGGGGGGTGTGAGTGGTTATCTGGTGCTGGGGGGTGAGCGGTGATCTGGAGCCGGGGGTGAGCGGTGATCTGGAGCTGGGGGGGTGAGCGGTGATCTGGTGTTGGGGGTGAGTGGTGATCTGGTGCTGGGGGTGAGTGGTGATCTGGTGCCAGGGGGTGAGTGGTGACCTGGTGCCGGGGGCGAGTGATGATCTGGTGCTGGGGGCAAGTGGTGATCTGGTGCCGGGGGTCACGCAATGGTCTTGCGTCGGGGGGCGAGTGGTGATCTGGTGCCAGGGGGCATGCAGTGATCTGGTGCTGGGAGCGAGTGGTGATCTGGTGCCAGAGGCGAGTGGTGATCTGGTGCCAGGGGCGAGTGATGATCTGGTGCCAGGGGGCGAGTGGTGATCTGGTGCCGGTGGCAAGTGGTGATGTGATGCCGGGGGTTGATTGGTGATCTGGTGCCGGTGGCGAGTGGTGATCTGGTGCCCGGGGCAAGTGGTGATTTGTTGCCAGGGGGGCATGCGGTGATCTGGAGTCGGGGGGCGAGCGGTGATCTGGTGCAGGGGGCGAGTGGTGATCTGGTGCTGGGGGCGGGTGGAGATCTGGTGCCGGGGGGCATGCAGTGATCTGGTGCCGGGGTGCGAGTGGTGATCTGGTGCCGGGGGGCATGCAGTTATCTGGTGCCAGGGGCCATGCAGTTATCTGGTGCCGGGGCAAGTGGTGATCTGCTGCCGGGGGGTGATTTGCGATCTGGTGCGGGGGGTGAGTGGTGATCTGGTGTCGGGGGGTGAGTGGTGATCTGGTGCCGGGGGTGAGCGGTGATCTGGAGCTGGGGGGTGAGCGGTGATCTGGTGCCAGGGGCGAGTGGTGATCTGCTGCCGGGGGCGAGTGGTGATCTGATGCCGGGGGGCATGCAGTGATCTGGTGCCAGGGGCGAGTGGTGATCTGCTGCCGGGGGTGAGTGGTGATCTGGTGCCGGGGAGCATGCAGTGATCTGGTGCCGGGGACGAGTGGTGATCTTCTGCCGGGGGCGAGTGGTGATCTGGAGCCGGGGGGCATGCAGTGATCTGGTGCCGGGGGCGAGTGGTGATCAGGTGCCGGGGGCATGCTTTGATCTGGAGCCGGGGGCGAGCAGTGATCTGGTTCCGGGTGGCATGCAGTGATCTGGATCCGGGGGCGAGCAGTGATCTGGTGCCGGGTGCGAGCAGTGATCTGCTGCCGGGCAGCATGCAGTGATCTGGTGCCAGGTGCGAGTGGTGATCTGGTGCCGGGGGCGAGTGGTGATCTGGTGCCAGGGGCAAGTGGAGACCTGGTGCCGGGGGCAAGTGGTGATCTGATGCCGGTGGTTGATTGGTGATCCGGTGCCGGGGGGGATGATTGGTGATCCGGTGCCGGGGGCGAGTGGTGATCTGGTGCCGGGTCGAGTGGTGATCTGGTGCCGTGGAGCACGCAGTGATCTGGAGTCGGGGGTCGAATGGTGAGCTGGTGCCAGGGGGAATGCAGTTATCTGGTGACGGGGGCGAGTGGTGATCTGGCACCGGGGGCGATTGATTATCTGGTGCCGGGGGCGAGCGGTGATCTGGTGCCGCGTGTGAGTGGTGATCTGATGCCGGGGGTTGATTGTTGATCTGGTGCCGGGGGTGAGTGGTGACCTGGTGCCGCGGGTGCTTGGTGATCTGGTGCTGGGGGGGGTGAGTGGTGATCTGGTGCTGGGTGGGGTGAGTGGTTATCTGGTGCTGGGGGGGGGGGGGGGGGGGTGAGTGGTTATCTGGTGCTGGGGGGGGGGGGTGTGAGTGGTTATCTGGTGCCGGGGGGGTGAGCGGTGATCTGGAGCTGGGGGTGAGCGGTGATCTGGAGCTGGGGGGTGAGCGGTGATCTGGTGCCAGGGGCGAGTGGTGATCTGCTGCCGGGGGCGAGTGGTGATCTGATGCCGGGGGGCATGCAGTGATCTGGTGCCAGGGGCGAGTGGTGATCTGCTGCCGGGGGTGAGTGGTGATCTGGTGCCGGGGAGCATGCAGTGATCTGGTGCCGGGGACGAGCGGTGATCTGGTGCCGCGTGTGAGTGGTGATCTGATGCCGGGGGTTGATTGTTGATCTGGTGCTGGGGGTGAGTGGTGACCTGGTGCCGCGGGTGCTTGGTGATCTGGTGCTGGGGGGGGGGGGGTGAGTGGTGATCTGGTGCTGGGGGGGGTGAGTGGTTATCTGGTGCTGGGGGGGGGTGTGAGTGGTTATCTGGTGCCGGGGGGTGAGCGGTGATCTGGAGCCGGGGGGTGAGTGGTGATCTGGTGCCGGGGGGCATGCGGTGATCTGTTGCCGGGGGCAAGTGGAGATCTGGTGCCAGGGGCGAGTGGTGAACTGGTGCAGGGGGGCAAGCAGTGATCTGGTGCCGGGGGGCAAGCAGTGATCTGGAGCCAGGGGCGAGCGGTGATCTGGTGCCGGGGAGCATGCAGTGATCTGGTGCCGGGGGCGAGTGGTGATCTGGTGCCGGGGGGGGCGAGTGGTGATCTTGTGCCGGGGGGCGATTGGTGATCTATGCCGGGGGCGAGTGGTGATCTGGTGCCAAGTGCATGCAATTATCTGGTGCTGGGGGAGAGTGGTCATCTGGTGCCGGTGGGCACGTGGTGATCTGGAGTCAGGGGGCGAGTGGTGATCTGGTTTTCGGGGAGCATGCAGTGATCTGGTGCCTGAGTCAAGTGGTGATCTGTTGCCAGGGGATGATTGGTGATCTGGTGCCGGGAGTGAGTGTTGATCTGATGCTCGTGGTTGATTGGTGATCTGTTGCCAGGGGGTGAGTGGTGACCTGGTGCCAGGGGGTGAGTGGTTATCTGGTGCCGGGGTGATTGGTGATTAGGTGCCGGGGGGTGAGCGGTGATCTGGTGCTGTGGGGTGAGCGGTGATCTGGTCCTGGGGGGTGAGTGGTGATCTGGCGCTGGTGGCAGAGTGTTGATCTGGTGCCTGGGGTGAGTGGTGATCTGGTGCCGGGGTTGAGTGGTGATCTGGTGCCGGGGGGTGAGTGGTGATCTGGTGCCGGGGGGTGAGTGGAGATCTGGTGCCAGGGGGTGAGTGGTGATCTGGTGCTTGGGTGTGAGTGGAGATCTGGTGCCGGGGGGGGCAGTGGTGATCTGGTGCCGGGGGCGAGTGGTGATCTAGTGCCGGGGGGCGTGCACTGATCTGAAGCCGGGGGGCATGCAGTGATCTGGAGCCGGGGGGCGAGTGGTGATCTGGTGATGGGGGTGAGTGGTGATCTGGTGCTGGGGGTGAGTGGTGATCTGGTGCCAGGGGGTGAGTGGTGACCTGGTGCCGGGGGCGAGCGGTGATCTGGTGCAGGGGGCGAGTGGTGATCTGGTGCTGGGGGCGGGTGGAGATCTGGTGCCGGGGGGCATGCAGTGATCTGGTGCCGGGGTGCGAGTGGTGATCTGGTGCCGGGGGGCATGCAGTTATCTGGTGCCAGGGGCCATGCAGTTATCTGGTGCCGGGGCGAGTGGTGATCTGCTGCCGGGGGGTGATTTGCGATCTGGTGCGGGGGGGTGAGTGGTGATCTGGTGTCGGGGGGTGAGTGGTGATCTGGTGTCGGGGGGTGAGCGGTGATCTGGTGCCGGGGGTGAGCGGTGATCTGGAGCTGGGGGGTGAGCGGTGATCTGGTGCCAGGGGCGAGTGGTGATCTGCTGCCGGGGGCGAGTGGTGATCTGATGCCGGGGGGCATGCAGTGATCTGGATCCGGGGGCGAGCAGTGATCTGGTGCCGGGTGCGAGCAGTGATCTGCTGCCGGGCAGCATGCAGTGATCTGGTGCCAGGTGCGAGTGGTGATCTGGTGCCGGGGGCGAGTGGTGATCTGGTGCCAGGGGCAAGTGGAGACCTGGTGCCGGGGGCAAGTGGTGATCTGATGCCGGTGGTTGATTGGTGATCCGGTGCCGGGGGGGATGATTGGTGATCCGGTGCCGGGGGCGAGTGGTGATCTGGTGCCGGGTCGAGTGGTGATCTGGTGCCGTGGAGCACGCAGTGATCTGGAGTCGGGGGTCGAATGGTGAGCTGGTGCCAGGGGGAATGCAGTTATCTGGTGACGGGGGCGAGTGGTGATCTGGCACCGGGGGCGATTGATTATCTGGTGCCGGGGGCGAGCGGTGATCTGGTGCCGCGTGTGAGTGGTGATCTGATGCCGGGGGTTGATTGTTGATCTGGTGCCGGGGGTGAGTGGTGACCTGGTGCCGCGGGTGCTTGGTGATCTGGTGCTGGGGGGGGGGGTGAGTGGTGATCTGGTGCTGGGGGGGGTGAGTGGTTATCTGGTGCTGGGGGGGGGGGCGGGGTGTGAGTGGTTATCTGGTGCCGGGGGGTGAGCGGTGATCTGGAGCCGGGGGGTGAGTGGTGATCTGGTGCCGGGGGGCATGCGGTGATCTGTTGCCGGGGGCAAGTGGAGATCTGGTGCCAGGGGCGAGTGGTGAACTGGTGCAGGGGGGATGATTGGTGATCCGGTGCCGGGGGCGAGTGGTGATCTGGTGCCGGGTGCGAGCAGTGATCTGCTGCCGGGCAGCATGCAGTGATCTGGTGCCGGGTGCGAGTGGTGATCTGGTGCCGGGGGCGAGTGGTGATCTGGTGCCAGGGGCGAGTGGAGACCTGGTGCCGGGGGCAAGTGGTGATCTGATGCCGGTGGTTGATTGGTGATCCGGTGCCGGGGGGATGATTGGTGATCCGGTGCCGGGGGCGAGTGGTGATCTGGTGCCGGGGGCGAGTGGTGATCTGGTGCCAGGGGCGAGTGGTGACCTGGTGCCGGGGGCGAGTGGTGATCTGGTGCCGTGGAGCACGCAGTGATCTGGAGTCGGGGGTCGAATGGTGAGCTGGTGCCAGGGGGAATGCAGTTATCTGGTGACGGGGGCGAGTGGTGATCTGGCACCGGGGGCGATTGATTATCTGGTGCCGGGGGCGAGCGGTGATCTGGTGCCGCGTGTGAGTGGTGATCTGATGCCGGGGGTTGATTGTTGATCTGGTGCCAGGGGTGAGTGGTGATCTGGTGCCGGGGGCGAGTGGTGATCTGGTGCCAGGGGCGAGTGGTGATCTGGTGCCGGGGGCGAGTGGTGATCTGGTGCCAGGGCAAGTGGTGATCTGGTGCCGGGGGGCACGCTTTGGTCTTGCGCGGGGGGCGAGTGGTGATCTGGTGCCAGGGGGCATGCAGTGATCTGGTGCCGGGGGAGAGTGGTGATCTGGTGCCGGGAGGCATGCAGTGATCTGGTGCCGGGGGCGAGTGGTGATCAGGTGCCAGGGGCATGCTTTGATCTGGAGCCGGGGGCGAGCGGTGATCTGGTTCCGGGGGCGAGTGGTGATCTGGTGCCGGGGGCGAGTGGTGATCTGGTGCCGGGGGCGAGTGGTGATCTGGTGCCGGGGGCGAGTGGTGATCTGGTGCCAGGGGCGAGTGGTGATCTGGTGCCAGGGCAAGTAGTGATCTGGTGCCAGGGGGTGATTTGTGATCTGGTGCCGGGGAGTGAGTGGTGACCTGGTGCCGGGGGCGAGTGGTGATCTGGTGCCGGGGGAGAGTGGTGATCTGGTGCCGGGGAGTGAGTGGTGACCTGGTGCCGGGGGTGAGTGGTGATCTGGTGCCGGGGGTGAGTGGTGATCAGGTGCCAGGGGCATGCTTTGATCTGGAGCCGGGGGCGAGCGGTGATCTGGTTCCGGGGGCGAGTGGTGATCTGGTGCCGGGAGGCATGCAGTGATCTGGTGCCGGGGGCGAGTGGTGATCAGGTGCCAGGGGCATGCTTTGATCTGGAGCCGGGGGCGAGCGGTGATCTGGTTCCGGGGGCGAGTGGTGATCTGGTGCCGGGGGCGAGTGGTGATCTGGTGCGAGTGGTGATCTGGTGCCGGGGGCGAGTGGTGATCTGGTGCCAGGGGCGAGTGGTGATCTGGTGCCAGGGGCGAGTGGTGATCTGGTGCCGGGGGCGAGTGGTGCTCTGGTGCCAGGGCAAGTAGTGATCTGGTGCCAGGGGGTGATTTGTGATCTGGTGCCGGGGAGTGAGTGGTGACCTGGTGCCGGGGGCGAGTGGTGATCTGGTGCCGGGGGAGAGTGGTGATCTGGTGCCGGGGAGTGAGTGGTGACCTGGTGCCGGGGGCGAGTGGTGATCTGGTGCCGGGGGTGAGTGGTGATCAGGTGCCAGGGGCATGCTTTGATCTGGAGCCGGGGGCGAGCGGTGATCTGGTTCCGGGGGCGAGTGGTGATCTGGTGCCGGGGGCGAGTGGTGATCTGGTGCTGGGGGCGAGTGGTGATCTGGTGCCGGGGGCGAGTGGTGATCTGGTGCCGGGGGCGAGTGGTGATCTGGTGCCAGGGCAAGTGGTGATCTGGTGCCGGGGGGCACGCTTTGGTCTTGCGCGGGGGGCGAGTGGTGATCTGGTGCCAGGGGGCATGCAGTGATCTGGTGCCGGGGGCGAGTGGTGATCTGGTGCCGGAGGCGAGTGGTGATCTGGTGCCAGGGGGCGAGTGGTGATCTGGTGCCGGGGGCACGCAGTGATCCGGAGTCGGGGGGCACGCAGTGATCTGGAGTCGGGGGGCACGCGGTGATCTGTAGTCGGGGGGCGAGTGGTGATCTGGTGCCGTGGGGTGATTGGTGATCTGGTGCCAGGGGTCATGCAGTTATCTGGTGCCGGGGGCGAGTGGTGATCTGGTGCCGGAGGCGAGTGGTGATCTGGTGCCAGGGGGCGAGTGGTGATCTGGTGCCAAGGGCGAGTGGTGATCTGGTGCCGGTGGCGAGTGGTGATCTGGTGCCGGGGGCGAGCGGTGATCTGGTGCCGGGGGCGAGCGGTGATCTGGTGCCGGGGGCAAGTGGTGATCTGGTGCCGGGGGGCATGCAGTGATCTGGTGCCAGGGGCGAGTGGTGATCTGCTGCCGGGGGTGAGTGGTGATCTGGTGCCGGGGAGCATGCAGTGATCTGGTGCCGGGGACGAGTGGTGATCTTCTGCCGGGGGCGAGTGGTGATCTGGAGCCGGGGGGCATGCAGTGATCTGGTGCCGGGGGCGAGTGGTGATCAGGTGCCGGGGGCATGCTTTGATCTGGAGCCGGGGGCGAGCAGTGATCTGGTTCCGGGTGGCATGCAGTGATCTGGATCCGGGGGCGAGCAGTGATCTGGTGCCGGGTGCGAGCAGTGATCTGCTGCCGGGCAGCATGCAGTGATCTGGTGCCGGGTGCGAGTGGTGATCTGGTGCCGGGGGCGAGTGGTGATCTGGTGCCAGGGGCGAGTGGAGACCTGGTGCCGGGGGCAAGTGGTGATCTGATGCCGGTGGTTGATTGGTGATCCGGTGCCGGGGGGATGATTGGTGATCCGGTGCCGGGGGCGAGTGGTGATCTGGTGCCGGGGGCGAGTGGTGATCTGGTGCCAGGGGCGAGTGGTGACCTGGTGCCGGGGGCGAGTGGTGATCTGGTGCCGTGGAGCACGCAGTGATCTGGAGTCGGGGGTCGAATGGTGAGCTGGTGCCAGGGGGAATGCAGTTATCTGGTGACGGGGGCGAGTGGTGATCTGGCACCGGGGGCGATTGATTATCTGGTGCCGGGGGCGAGCGGTGATCTGGTGCCGCGTGTGAGTGGTGATCTGATGCCGGGGGTTGATTGTTGATCTGGTGCCAGGGGTGAGTGGTGATCTGGTGCCGGGGGCGAGTGGTGATCTGGTGCCAGGGGCGAGCGGTGATCTGGTGCCGGGGGCAAGTGGTGATCTGGTGCCGGGGGTCACGCAATGGTCTTGCGTCGGGGGGCGAGTGGTGATCTGGTGCCAGGGGGCATGCAGTGATCTGGTGCTGGGAGCGAGTGGTGATCTGGTGCCGGAGGTGAGCAGTGATCTGGTGCCAGGGGCGAGTGGTGATCTGGTGCAAGGGGGCGAGTGGTGATCTGGTGCCGGTGGCGAGTGGTGATGTGATGCCGGGGGTTGATTGGTGATCTGGTGCCGGTGGCGAGTGGTGATCTGGTGCCCGGGGCAAGTGGTGATTTGTTGCCAGGGGGGCATGCGGTGATCTGGAGTCGGGGGGCGAGTGGTGATCTGGTGCAGGGGGCGAGTGGTGATCTGGTGCCGGGGGCGAGTGGTGATCTGGTGCTGGGGGCGAGTGGTGATCTGGTGCCGGGGGCGAGTGGTGATCTGGTGCCGGGGGCGAGTGGTGATCTGGTGCCAGGGCAAGTGGTGATCTGGTGCCGGGGGGCACGCTTTGGTCTTGCGCGGGGGGCGAGTGGTGATCTGGTGCCAGGGGGCATGCAGTGATCTGGTGCCGGGGGCGAGTGGTGATCTGGTGCCGGAGGCGAGTGGTGATCTGGTGCCAGGGGGCGAGTGGTGATCTGGTGCCGGGGGCATGCAGTGATCCGGAGTCGGGGGGCACGCAGTGATCTGGAGTCGGGGGGCACGCAGTGATCTGTAGTCGGGGGGCGAGTGGTGATCTGGTGCCGTGGGGTGATTGGTGATCTGGTGCCAGGGGTCATGCAGTTATCTGGTGCCGGGGGCGAGTGGTGATCTGGTGCCGGAGGCGAGTGGTGATCTGGTGCCAGGGGGCGAGTGGTGATCTGGTGCCAAGGGCGAGTGGTGATCTGGTGCCGGTGGCGAGTGGTGATCTGGTGCCGGGGGCGAGCGGTGATCTGGTGCCGGGGGCGAGCGGTGATCTGGTGCCGGGGGCGAAGTGGTGATCTGGTGCCGGGGGTCACGCAATGGTCTTGCGTCGGGGGGCGAGTGGTGATCTGGTGCCAGGGGGCATGCAGTGATCTGGTGCTGGGAGCGAGTGGTGATCTGGTGCCGGAGGTGAGCAGTGATCTGGTGCCAGGGGCGAGTGGTGATCTGGTGCAAGGGGGCGAGTGGTGATCTGGTGCCGGTGGCGAGTGGTGATGTGATGCCGGGGGTTGATTGGTGATCTGGTGCCGGTGGCGAGTGGTGATCTGGTGCCCGGGGCAAGTGGTGATTTGTTGCCAGGGGGGCATGCGGTGATCTGGAGTCGGGGGGCGAGTGGTGATCTGGTGCAGGGGGCGAGTGGTGATCTGGTGCTGGGGGCGGGTGGAGATCTGGTGCCGGGGTGCATGCAGTTATCTGGTGCCAGGGGCCATGCAGTTATCTGGTGCCGGGGCGAGTGATGATCTGCTGCCGGGTGGTGATTTGCGATCTGGTGCGGGGGGGTGAGAGTGGTGATCTGGTGCAGGGGGTGAGTGGTGATCTGGTGTCGGGGGGTGAGTGGTGATCTGGTGTCGGGGTTGAGCGGTGATCTGGTGCCGGGGGTGAGCGGTGATCTGGAGCTGGGGGGTGAGTGGTGATCTGGTGCCAGGGGCGAGTGGTGATCTGCTGCCGGGGGCGAGTGGTGATCTGATGCCGGGGGGCATGCAGTGATCTGGTGCCAGGGGCGAGTGGTGATCTGCTGCCGGGGGTGAGTGGTGATCTGGTGCCGGGGAGCATGCAGTGATCTGGTGCCGGGGACGAGTGGTGATCTTCTGCCGGGGGCGAGTGGTGATCTGGAGCCGGGGGGCATGCAGTGATCTGGTGCCGGGGGCGAGTGGTGATCAGGTGCCGGGGGGCATGCAGTGATCTGGAGCCGGGGGCGAGCAGTGATCTGGTTCCGGGTGGCATGCAGTGATCTGGATCCGGGGGCGAGCAGTGATCTGGTGCCGGGTGCGAGCAGTGATCTGCTGCCGGGCAGCATGCAGTGATCTGGTGCCGGGTGCGAGTGGTGATCTGGTGCCGGGGGCGAGTGGTGATCTGGTGCCAGGGGCGAGTGGAGACCTGGTGCCGGGGGCAAGTGGTGATCTGATGCCGGTGGTTGATTGGTGATCCGGTGCCGGGGGGATGATTGGTGATCCGGTGCCGGGGGCGAGTGGTGATCTGGTGCCGGGGGCGAGTGGTGATCTGGTGCCAGGGGCGAGTGGTGACCTGGTGCCGGGGGCGAGTGGTGATCTGGTGCCGTGGAGCACGCAGTGATCTGGAGTCGGGGGTCGAATGGTGAGCTGGTGCCAGGGGGAATGCAGTTATCTGGTGACGGGGGCGAGTGGTGATCTGGCACCGGGGGCGATTGATTATCTGGTGCCGGGGGCGAGCTGTGATCTGGTGCCGCGTGTGAGTGGTGATCTGATGCCGGGGGTTGATTGTTGATCTGGTGCCAGGGGTGAGTGGTGACCTGGTGCCGCGGGTGCTTGGTGATCTGGTGCTGGGGGGGGGTGAGTGGTGATCTGGTGCTGGGGGGTGTGAGTGGTTATCTGGTGCTGGGGGGGGGGGGGGGGGAGTGGTTATCTGTTGCTGGGGGGGGGGTGTGAGTGGTTATCCGGTGCCGGGGGGGTGAGCGGTGATCTGGAGCCGGGGGTGAGCGGTGATCTGGTGCCGGAGGCGAGTGGTGATCGGGTGCCAGGGGCGAGTGGTGATCTGGTGCCAGGGGGCGAGTGGTGATCTGGTGCCGGTGGCGAGTGGTGATGTGATGCCGGGGGTTGATTGGTGATCTGGTGCCGGTGGCGAGTGGTGATCTGGTGCCCGGGGCAAGTGGTGATTTGTTGCCAGGGGGGCATGCGGTGATCTGGAGTCGGGGGGCGAGTGGTGATCTGGTGCCGTGGAGCACGCAGTGATCTGGAGTCGGGGGTCGAATGGTGAGCTGGTGCCAGGGGGAATGCAGTTATCTGGTGACGGGGGCGAGTGGTGATCTGGCACCGGGGGCGATTGATTATCTGGTGCCGGGGGCGAGCGGTGATCTGGTGCTGGGGGCGGGTGGAGATCTGGTGCCGGGGGGCATGCAGTGATCTGGTGCCGGGTGCAAGTGGTGATCTGGTGCCGGGGGTGAGTGTTGATCTGATGCCGGGGTTGATTGGTGATCTGGTGCCGGGGTGCGAGTGGTGATCTGGTGCCGGGGGGCATGCAGTTATCTGGTGCCAGGGGCCATGCAGTTATCTGGTGCCGGGGCGAGTGGTGATCTGCTGCCGGGGGGTGATTTGCGATCTGGTGCGGGGGGGGGTGAGTGGTGATCTGGTGCAGGGGGTGAGTGGTGATCTGGTGTCGGGGGGTGAGTGGTGATCTGGTGTCGGGGGGTGAGCGGTGATCTGGTGCCGGGGGTGAGCGGTGATCTGGAGCTGGGGGGTGAGCAGTGATCTGGTGCCAGGGGCGAGTGGTGATCTGCTGCCGGGGGCGAGTGGTGATCTGATGCCGGGGGGCATGCAGTGATCTGGTGCCAGGGGCGAGTGGTGATCTGCTGCCGGGGGTGAGTGGTGATCTGGTGCCGGGGAGCATGCAGTGATCTGCTGCCGGGGACGAGCGGTGATCTGGTGCCGCGTGTGAGTGGTGATCTGATGCCGGGGGTTGATTGTTGATCTGGTGCCGGGGGTGAGTGGTGACCTGGTGCCGCGGGTGCTTGGTGATCTGGTGCTGGGGGGGGTGAGTGGTGATCTGGTGCTGGGGGGGGGTGAGTGGTTATCTGGTGCTGGGGGGGGTGGGGGTGAGTGGTTATCTGGTGCTGGGGGGGGGTGTGAGTGGTTATCTGGTGCTGGGGGGTGAGCGGTGATCTGGAGCCGGGGGTGAGCGGTGATCTGGAGCTGGGGGGTGAGCGGCGATCTGGTGCCAGGGGCGAGTGGTGATCTGCTGCCGGGGGCGAGTGGTGATCTGATGCCGGGGGGCATGCAGTGATCTGGTGCCAGGGGCGAGTGGTGATCTGCTGCCGGGGGTGAGTGGTGATCTGGTGCCGGGGAGCATGCAGTGATCTGGTGCCGGGGACGAGTGGTGATCTTCTGCCGGGGGCGAGTGGTGATCTGGAGCCGGGGGGCATGCAGTGATCTGGTGCCGGGGGCGAGTGGTGATCAGGTGCCGGGGGCATGCTTTGATCTGGAGCCGGGGGCGAGCAGTGATCTGGTTCCGGGTGGCATGCAGTGATCTGGATCCGGGGGCGAGCAGTGATCTGGTGCCGGGTGCGAGCAGTGATCTGCTGCCGGGCAGCATGCAGTGATCTGGTGCCGGGTGCGAGTGGTGATCTGGTGCCGGGGGCGAGTGGTGATCTGGTGCCAGGGGCGAGTGGAGACCTGGTGCCGGGGGCAAGTGGTGATCTGATGCCGGTGGTTGATTGGTGATCCGGTGCCGGGGGATGATTGGTGATCCGGTGCCGGGGGCGAGTGGTGATCTGGTGCCGGGTCGAGTGGTGATCTGGTGCCGTGGAGCACGCAGTGATCTGGAGTCGGGGGTCGAATGGTGAGCTGGTGCCAGGGGGAATGCAGTTATCTGGTGACGGGGGCGAGTGGTGATCTGGCACCGGGGGCGATTGATTATCTGGTGCCGGGGGCGAGCGGTGATCTGGTGCCGCGTGTGAGTGGTGATCTGATGCCGGGGGGCGATTTGTGATCTGGTGCCGGGGAGTGAGTGGTGACCTGGTGCCGGGGGCGAGTGGTGATCTGGTGCCGGGGGAGAGTGGTGATCTGGTGCCGGGAGGCATGCAGTGATCTGGTGCCGGGGGCGAGTGGTGATCAGGTGCCAGGGGCATGCTTTGATCTGGAGCCGGGGGCGAGCGGTGATCTGGTTCCGGGGGCGAGCGGTGATCTGGTGCCGGGGGCGAGTGGTGATCTGGTGCCGGGGGCGAGTGGTGATCTGGTGCCGGGGGCGAGTGGTGATCTGGTGCCGGGGGCGAGTGGTGATCTGGTGCCGGGGGCGAGTGGTGATCTGGTGCCGGGGGCGAGTGGTGATCTGGTGCCGGGGGCGAGTGGTGATCTGGTGCCAGGGCAAGTAGTGATCTGGTGCCAGGGGGTGATTTGTGATCTGGTGCCGGGGAGTGAGTGGTGACCTGGTGCCGGGGGCGAGTGGTGATCTGGTGCCGGGGGAGAGTGGTGATCTGGTGCCGGGAGGCATGCAGTGATCTGGTGCCGGGGGTGAGTGGTGATCTGGTGCCGGGGGTGAGTGGTGATCAGGTGCCAGGGGCATGCTTTGATCTGGAGCCGGGGGCGAGCGGTGATCTGGTGCCGGGGGCGAGTGGTGATCAGGTGCCAGGGGCATGCTTTGATCTGGAGCCGGGGGCGAGCGGTGATCTGGATCCGGGGGCGAGCGGTGATCTGGTGCCGGGGGCGAGCGGTGATCTGGTGCCGGGGGCGAGCGGTGATCTGGTGCCGGGGGCGAGTGGTGATCTGGTGCCGGGGGCGAGTGGTGATCTGGTGCCGGGGGCGAGTGGTGATCTGGTGCCGGGGGCGAGTGGTGATCTGGTGCCGGGGGCGAGTGGTGATCTGGTGCCGGGGGCGAGTGGTGATCTGGTGCCGGGGGCGAGTGGTGATCTGGTGCCAGGGCAAGTAGTGATCTGGTGCCAGGGGGTGATTTGTGATCTGGTGCCGGGGAATGAATGGTGACCTGGTGCCGGGGGCGAGTGGTGATCTGGTGCCGGGGGAGAGTGGTGATCTGGTGCCGGGAGGCATGCAGTGATCTGGTGCCGGGGGTGAGTGGTGATCAGGTGCCAGGGGCATGCTTTGATCTGGAGCCGGGGGCGAGCGGTGATCTGGTTCCGGGGGCGAGTGGTGATCTGGTGCCGGGGGCGAGTGGTGATCTGGTGCCGGGGGCGAGTGGTGATCTGGTGCCGGGGGTGAGTGGTGATCTGGTGCCGGGGGCGAGTGGTGATCTGGTGCCGGGGGCGAGTGGTGATCTGGTGCCAGGGCAAGTGGTGATCTGGTGCCGGGGGTCACGCTTTGGTCTTGCGCGGGGGGCGAGTGGTGATCTGGTGCTGGGGGCGGGTGGAGATCTGGTGCCGGGGGGCATGCAGTGATCTGGTGCCGGGGTGCGAGTGGTGATCTGGTGCCGGGGGGCATGCAGTTATCTGGTGCCAGGGGCCATGCAGTTATCTGGTGCCGGGGCGAGTGGTGATCTGCTGCCGGGGGGTGATTTGCGATCTGGTGCGGGGGGTGAGTGGTGATCTGGTGTCGGGGGGTGAGTGGTGATCTGGTGTCGGGGGGTGAGCGGTGATCTGGTGCCGGGGGTGAGCGGTGATCTGGAGCTGGGGGGGTGAGCGGTGATCTGGTGCCAGGGGCGAGTGGTGATCTGCTGCCGGGGGCGAGTGGTGATCTGATGCCGGGGGGCATGCAGTGATCTGGTGCCAGGGGCGAGTGGTGATCTGCTGCCGGGGGTGAGTGGTGATCTGGTGCCGGGGAGCATGCAGTGATCTGGTGCCGGGGACGAGTGGTGATCTTCTGCCGGGGGCGAGTGGTGATCTGGAGCCGGGGGGCATGCAGTGATCTGGTGCCGGGGGCGAGTGGTGATCAGGTGCCGGGGGCATGCTTTGATCTGGAGCCGGGGGCGAGCAGTGATCTGGTTCCGGGTGGCATGCAGTGATCTGGATCCGGGGGCGAGCAGTGATCTGGTGCCGGGTGCGAGCAGTGATCTGCTGCCGGGCAGCATGCAGTGATCTGGTGCCAGGTGCGAGTGGTGATCTGGTGCCGGGGGCGAGTGGTGATCTGGTGCCAGGGGCAAGTGGAGACCTGGTGCCGGGGGCAAGTGGTGATCTGATGCCGGTGGTTGATTGGTGATCCGGTGCCGGGGGGGATGATTGGTGATCCGGTGCCGGGGGCGAGTGGTGATCTGGTGCCGGGTCGAGTGGTGATCTGGTGCCGTGGAGCACGCAGTGATCTGGAGTCGGGGGTCGAATGGTGAGCTGGTGCCAGGGGGAATGCAGTTATCTGGTGACGGGGGCGAGTGGTGATCTGGCACCGGGGGCGATTGATTATCTGGTGCCGGGGGCGAGCGGTGATCTGGTGCCGCGTGTGCTTGGTGATCTGATGCTGGGGGGGGTGAGTGGTGATCTGGTGCTGGGGGGGGGTGAGTGGTTATCTGGTGCTGGGGGGGGGGGGGGGGGTGAGTGGTTATCTGGTGCTGGGGGGGGGGGGTGTGAGTGGTTATCTGGTGCCGGGGGGTGAGCGGTGATCTGGAGCTGGGGGTGAGCGGTGATCTGGAGCTGGGGGGTGAGCGGTGATCTGGTGCCAGGGGCGAGTGGTGATCTGCTGCCGGGGGCGAGTGGTGATCTGATGCCGGGGGGCATGCAGTGATCTGGTGCCAGGGGCGAGTGGTGATCTGCTGCCGGGGGTGAGTGGTGATCTGGTGCCGGGGAGCATGCAGTGATCTGGTGCCGGGGACGAGCGGTGATCTGGTGCCGCGTGTGAGTGGTGATCTGATGCCGGGGGTTGATTGTTGATCTGGTGCTGGGGGTGAGTGGTGACCTGGTGCCGCGGGTGCTTGGTGATCTGGTGCTGGGGGGGGGGGGGGTGAGTGGTGATCTGGTGCTGGGGGGGGTGAGTGGTTATCTGGTGCTGGGGGGGGGGGGGTGTGAGTGGTTACCTGGTGCCGGGGGGTGAGCGGTGATCTGGAGCCGGGGGGTGAGTGGTGATCTGGTGCCGGGGGGCATGCGGTGATCTGTTGCCGGGGGCAAGTGGAGATCTGGTGCCAGGGGCGAGTGGTGAACTGGTGCAGGGGGGCAAGCAGTGATCTGGTGCCGGGGGGCAAGCAGTGATCTGGAGCCAGGGGCGAGCGGTGATCTGGTGCCGGGGAGCATGCAGTGATCTGGTGCCGGGGGCGAGTGGTGATCTGGTGCCGGGGGGGCGAGTGGTGATCTTGTGCCGGGGGGCGATTGGTGATCTATGCCGGGGGCGAGTGGTGATCTGGTGCCAAGTGCATGCAATTATCTGGTGCTGGGGGAGAGTGGTCATCTGGTGCCGGTGGGCACGTGGTGATCTGGAGTCAGGGGGCGAGTGGTGATCTGGTTTTCGGGGAGCATGCAGTGATCTGGTGCCTGAGTCAAGTGGTGATCTGTTGCCAGGGGATGATTGGTGATCTGGTGCCGGGAGTGAGTGTTGATCTGATGCTCGTGGTTGATTGGTGATCTGTTGCCAGGGGGTGAGTGGTGACCTGGTGCCGGGGGGTGAGCGGTGATCTGGTGCTGTGGGGTGAGCGGTGATCTGGTCCTGGGGGGTGAGCGGTGATCTGGCGCTGGTGGCAGAGTGTTGATCTGGTGCCTGGGGTGAGTGGTGATCTGGTGCCGGGGTTGAGTGGTGATCTGGTGCCGGGGGGTGAGTGGTGATCTGGTGCCGGGGGGTGAGTGGAGATCTGGTGCCAGGGGGTGAGTGGTGATCTGGTGATTGGGTGTGAGTGGAGATCTGGTGCCGGGGGGGGCAGTGGTGATCTGGTGCCGGGGGCGAGTGGTGATCTAGTGCCGGGGGGCGTGCACTGATCTGAAGCCGGGGGGCATGCAGTGATCTGGAGCCGGGGGGCGAGTGGTGATCTGGTGATGGGGGTGAGTGGTGATCTGGTGCTGGGGGTGAGTGGTGATCTGGTGCCAGGGGGTGAGTGGTGACCTGGTGCCGGGGGCGAGTGGTGATCTGCTGCCGGGGGGTGATTTGCGATCTGGTGCGGGGGGTGAGTGGTGATCTGGTGTCGGGGGGTGAGTGGTGATCTGGTGCCGGGGGTGAGCGGTGATCTGGAGCTGGGGGGTGAGCGGTGATCTGGTGCCAGGGGCGAGTGGTGATCTGCTGCCGGGGGCGAGTGGTGATCTGATGCCGGGGGGCATGCAGTGATCTGGTGCCAGGGGCGAGTGGTGATCTGCTGCCGGGGGTGAGTGGTGATCTGGTGCCGGGGAGCATGCAGTGATCTGGTGCCGGGGACGAGTGGTGATCTTCTGCCGGGGGCGAGTGGTGATCTGGAGCCGGGGGGCATGCAGTGATCTGGTGCCGGGGGCGAGTGGTGATCAGGTGCCGGGGGCATGCTTTGATCTGGAGCCGGGGGCGAGCAGTGATCTGGTTCCGGGTGGCATGCAGTGATCTGGATCCGGGGGCGAGCAGTGATCTGGTGCCGGGTGCGAGCAGTGATCTGCTGCCGGGCAGCATGCAGTGATCTGGTGCCAGGTGCGAGTGGTGATCTGGTGCCGGGGGCGAGTGGTGATCTGGTGCCAGGGGCAAGTGGAGACCTGGTGCCGGGGGCAAGTGGTGATCTGATGCCGGTGGTTGATTGGTGATCCGGTGCCGGGGGGGATGATTGGTGATCCGGTGCCGGGGGCGAGTGGTGATCTGGTGCCGGGTCGAGTGGTGATCTGGTGCCGTGGAGCACGCAGTGATCTGGAGTCGGGGGTCGAATGGTGAGCTGGTGCCAGGGGGAATGCAGTTATCTGGTGACGGGGGCGAGTGGTGATCTGGCACCGGGGGCGATTGATTATCTGGTGCCGGGGGCGAGCGGTGATCTGGTGCCGCGTGTGAGTGGTGATCTGATGCCGGGGGTTGATTGTTGATCTGGTGCCGGGGGTGAGTGGTGACCTGGTGCCGCGGGTGCTTGGTGATCTGGTGCTGGGGGGGGTGAGTGGTGATCTGGTGCTGGGGGGGGTGAGTGGTTATCTGGTGCTGGGGGGGGGGGGGGTGAGTGGTTATCTGGTGCTGGGGGGGGGGGTGTGAGTGGTTATCTGGTGCCGGGGGGTGAGCGGTGATCTGGAGCTGGGGGTGAGCGGTGATCTGGAGCTGGTGGGTGAGTGGTGATCTGGTGCCAGGGGCGAGTGGTGATCTGCTGCCGGGGGCGAGTGGTGATCTGATGCCGGGGGGCATGCAGTGATCTGGTGCCAGGGGCGAGTGGTGATCTGCTGCCGGGGGTGAGTGGTGATCTGGTGCCGGGGAGCATGCAGTGATCTGGTGCCGGGGACGAGCGGTGATCTGGTGCCGCGTGTGAGTGGTGATCTGATGCCGGGGGTTGATTGTTGATCTGGTGCTGGGGGTGAGTGGTGACCTGGTGCCGCGGGTGCTTGGTGATCTGGTGCTGGGGGGGGGGGGGGGTGAGTGGTGATCTGGTGCTGGGGGGGGTGAGTGGTTATCTGGTGCTGGGGGGGGGTGTGAGTGGTTATCTGGTGCCGGGGGGTGAGCGGTGATCTGGAGCCGGGGGGTGAGTGGTGATCTGGTGCCGGGGGGCATGCGGTGATCTGTTGCCGGGGGCAAGTGGAGATCTGGTGCCAGGGGCGAGTGGTGAACTGGTGCAGGGGGGCAAGCAGTGATCTGGTGCCGGGGGGCAAGCAGTGATCTGGAGCCAGGGGCGAGCGGTGATCTGGTGCCGGGGAGCATGCAGTGATCTGGTGCCGGGGGCGAGTGGTGATCTGGTGCCGGGGGGGCGAGTGGTGATCTTGTGCCGGGGGGCGATTGGTGATCTATGCCGGGGGCGAGTGGTGATCTGGTGCCAAGTGCATGCAATTATCTGGTGCTGGGGGAGAGTGGTCATCTGGTGCCGGTGGGCACGTGGTGATCTGGAGTCAGGGGGCGAGCGGTGATCTGGTGCCGCGTGTGAGTGGTGATCTGATGCCGGGGGTTGATTGTTGATCTGGTGCCGGGGGTGAGTGGTGACCTGGTGCCGCGGGTGCTTGGTGATCTGGTGCTGGGGGGGGGGGGTGAGTGGTGATCTGGTGCTGGGGGGGGTGAGTGGTTATCTGGTGCTGGGGGGGGGGGGGGGGGTGTGAGTGGTTATCTGGTGCCGGGGGGTGAGCGGTGATCTGGAGCCGGGGGGTGAGTGGTGATCTGGTGCCGGGGGGCATGCGGTGATCTGTTGCCGGGGGCAAGTGGAGATCTGGTGCCAGGGGCGAGTGGTGAACTGGTGCAGGGGGGCAAGCAGTGATCTGGTGCCGGGGGGCAAGCAGTGATCTGGAGCCAGGGGCGAGCGGTGATCTGGTGCCGGGGAGCATGCAGTGATCTGGTGCCGGGGAGCATGCAGTGATCTGGTGCCGGGGGCGAGTGGTGATCTGGTGCCGGGGGGGCGAGTGGTGATCTTGTGCCGGGGGGCGATTGGTGATCTATGCCGGGGGCGAGTGGTGATCTGGTGCCAAGTGCATGCAATTATCTGGTGCTGGGGGAGAGTGGTCATCTGGTGCCGGTGGGCACGTGGTGATCTGGAGTCAGGGGGCGAGTGGTGATCTGGTTTTCGGGGAGCATGCAGTGATCTGGTGCCTGAGTCAAGTGGTGATCTGTTGCCAGGGGATGATTGGTGATCTGGTGCCGGGAGTGAGTGTTGATCTGATGCTCGTGGTTGATTGGTGATCTGTTGCCAGGGGGTGAGTGGTGACCTGGTGCCAGGGGGTGAGTGGTTATCTGGTGCCGGGGTGATTGGTGATTAGGTGCCGGGGGGTGAGCGGTGATCTGGTGCTGTGGGGTGAGCGGTGATCTGGTCCTGGGGGGTGAGCGGTGATCTGGCGCTGGTGGCAGAGTGTTGATCTGGTGCCTGGGGTGAGTGGTGATCTGGTGCCGGGGTTGAGTGGTGATCTGGTGCCGGGGGGTGAGTGGTGATCTGGTGCCGGGGGGTGAGTGGAGATCTGGTGCCAGGGGGTGAGTGGTGATCTGGTGCTTGGGTGTGAGTGGAGATCTGGTGCCGGGGGGGGCAGTGGTGATCTGGTGCCGGGGGCGAGTGGTGATCTAGTGCCGGGGGGCGTGCACTGATCTGAAGCCGGGGGGCATGCAGTGATCTGGAGCCGGGGGGCGAGTGGTGATCTGGTGTTGGGGGTGAGTGGTGATCTGGTGCTGGGGGTGAGTGGTGATCTGGTGCCATGGGGTGAGTGGTGACCTGGTGCCGGGGGCGAGTGGTGATCTGGTGCCAGGGGTGAGTGGTGATCTGGTGCCAGGGGGCGTGCAGTGATCTGCAGCTGAGGGGCGAGTGGTGATCTGGTGCCGCGAGGTGATTGGCGATCTGGTGCAGGGGGGCATGCTGTTATATGGTGCCGGGGGTGATTGGTGATCTAGTGCCGGGGGGTGAGTGGTGACCTGGTGCTGGGGTGTGAGTGGTGATCTGGTGCAGGGGATGAGTGGTGATCTGGTGCAGGGGGTGAGTGGTGATCTGGTGCCAGGGGTGAGCGGTGATCTGGAGCCGGGGGGTGAGCGGTGATCTGGTGCCAGGTGGCATGCAGTTATCTGGTGCCGGGGGCGAGTGGTGATCTGGTGCCGGGGGGCATGCAGTGATCTGGAGCCGGGGGGCGAGTGGTGATCTGGTGCCAGGGGGCATGCAGTGATCTGGTGCCGGGGGATCATTAGTGATCTGGTGCCGGGGGCGAGTGGTGATCCGGGTCCGAGGAGTGAGTGGTGTTTTGGTGCCAGGGGCGAGTGGTGATCTGGTGCCAGGGGCGAGCGGTGATCTGGTGCCAGAGGGCATGCAGTGATCTGGTGCCGGGGGCTGAGTGGTGATATGGTGCCGGGGGGTGAGTGGTAATCTGGTGCCGGATGGATGACTGGTGATCTGGAGCCTGGGGGGCGAGTGGTGATCTGGTGCCAGGGGGTTTGTGGTGATCTGATGCCGGGGGTGATTGGTGATCTGGTGCCGGGGGGTGAGCGGTGATCTGGTGCCGGGGGGTGAGCGGTGGTCTGGTGCCAGTGGGTGAGTGGTGATCTGGTGCCAGGGGGTGAGTCGTTATCTGATGCCGGGGGGTGAGTGGTGATCTGGTGCCGGGGGTGAGTAGTTATCTGGTGCCGGAGGGGTGATTGGTGATTAGGTGCCGGGGGGTGAGCGGTGATCTGGTGCTGTGGGGTGAGCGGTGATCTGGCGCTGGTGGCAGAGTGTTGATCTGGTGCCTGGGGTGAGTGGTGATCTGGTGCCGGGGTTGA